>JADWPR010000005.1:1423800-1896159 GCA_016109585.1 Phialophora expanda | reverse complement strand
AAGATGTAGGCGTTACACACTACACGAAGAGGCACAGCCTGCCGTCCTCCGAGTTGAAGCCACTTGGCCCTGAAGCCGCACCCCAGTTCACTAGGAATAAGTACTTTCCTCCTACTTCTCCTAAGTAGACCCTATCTATAAATACTTATACTTACTCGCGAGTATTCACATAGTATGAAGACTCACGAATGCTCGCGAATGTACACGATGGCTTACGTATGATCACATGTGATCACGTTATTATTACTAGTTGTAATCTTATTACTACGCTAGTATTTGTGAAACTTTTATCGCCAAGACGCTAAAAGCGGGTAAACTGCGTCGCCGTCATTGACCTCGTCACCTTCTGCGGGATGTTTTCTGTCTCGTCCGAGCACTCGTCCGCGTCGACGCTGTCGGGTGTGTCATGATGGAAGAAGAAGGATGGAAGAAAGATACACCTGTACGCGCGCCGTTTGAGTGTTGATCCGTGAAGGATGTGCCTGCCTGGCCGCCCTGTGAGCGTATCTGCAGAGGTACACTCTCAACCGACAGCAGTCACGTTCCCAAAGGAAAGAATGTAGAATTTCTGCGATGTGACGTTAGGTGGACGACCACTCGGTTTTCAATGGAATTGTCAAGTTCAACCGTCCCCTGCCCTTTGCTTACCTGTGACCCTTATCGTGTTGAGCCCCTGGCGGATGAGGCTGCCCTGGGCTCCGTACTACGACTGGATGAGGCACCAAGCCTATTTGGCCCAACGCCCGCGGGAGCCTGTGGCCCGTCCCCTTTTGGAGCCTGCCTTCACAACGCGTCGCTGAGCTGTGTCGCGAACAGGTGTTCTCTCTCCAATGTCTCACCCAGATGATCCGCTAGCATTAGCCTACGAGAGTACTCGCACATTTCTCTCCAAACGCTCCGTTTGACGTTGCCGCTTTGAGTACGGTTGGTATCCACTGTCAAAGCCTAAATTGCCGGAGCCTCGGCGATCCCTGCGGAAGCTCGTGCTAAGAGCTCGTCCTTCTCCCCCAGGACCATGGTATGTATCAGAATTGCGGCTCCATCGAAGAAGATTCTGGCCAAAAGCCCAAATCATGACACCTTGCACTAACAGTAGGTTCTCCATGGGGACCAAGGAGGAGCTTTCTGGAATTCCTGTCTTGACTTTGGCCAAATGCGACTGGCGAACCCGATGAACCACGGATTGGTGGATGTCCGATTTGTGCTTTTGCGACTTCTTTGGAGCTTCTCAGTGAATGTCTGGTCGCTGGACGTTACGATAAGTGGTAAAGTCCCCATTCCGCCGGGAGAGGAGAAAGATATCTGTTGGCCTATCGGCGCCATCACCTAAGCCCTGTAGAAATCCAGGTCGGTGCGGCTACGATGATAAGCGGTAGCAGCAGCGAATTTGTCGAGGAATGATGTCGGAGGACGGCGGCTTTCAATCTGCTCAGGCACGCGGTCTACATCTCATGTACACTTAGTGGAAACCCCAGCAGGTTCGTACCGAGACGTGTCAAGCCGCCAGCACACCAAACCGGTGTGCAAATATGCGTGGAATCACCGACACGCGATCCCAAAATGATTGGAATCCTAAGGCACAATCGGGCCACTGGCCACGATTTTCACGCCAACCTGCATCCCACCTTCTCGGAGCGACCAAACACAAGGCAGCACGTCGCTGCACCTAAGCAACACTTCATGTAGCCGGAAATCTGGTCATGCAACAGCTCAACGGCCAGCGCCAATGGCGGCCTACCGGAATACGCACTGTCGAGCCTCTTTGTCGCAGGGTGATCTCCTGGTTAATACATGTAGCAGCCCCGAACCACAGCCCCAGGGCCAGGGTGTCATAAAACGGGGGGGATCTCCCGGCCAGCCTTGAAAGTCCACAAATCGATCGTGATGCAAGCCCACTGTTTCCTTACCGACCTTGGACACCTTTCGCATCGTTACTCCAAGCGCGAGAAATTAGGTTCAAGCTCGAGATGGCTTCGCTGTATCAGAAATTACACGAGAACGAGATCCGCGTCCTTGAAATGCCGGCTGGCCCAGGGACCAACCCAGTTCATTATAAATTGAAGCACATCACTCTTGGAAGCACAGCACAATTTCAGACACTATTATATCATCCAACCAAATCTTCAAAAATCGAGATATCTGTCGATGAGTGCAGGTTGGAAGTCACTCAGAGTTGTAAGCTTGCGCTAGAGGAACTGGGGAGGAAATCAACGGGAGGACATGCCGCTCAGATGATCTGGGTCGCCGAGGCCTGCATCGACCATGAGGATCCTATCGAGAGGCAGCATCACACTTCGCTTGTGCACCGCATCTCCAAAGAGGCTCGACGTCACAACATTTGGCATTCTATCGAGACTGAAAATTGCAACATCGAGGCTGAGAGTCCTTCTCGTCTTGTGCAGGTCAACGAGGACGACTTGACCTCCCCCTCCAACTGGAGCGATTTTTTGCACACTTCAGAAAAATCAAGCCAGTGGCATACAATTTCGCGCTTCTTTGCCGAACCAGCCGGCTCGAAGCCTCAAAATGAAAAGGCTAGCCCTCTTCACGGCGGAAACCCTACCGAACTCAGGTCACTTGGAAGCACAATTGCTTCTTTATTCAGAAAGCCCACAGATCAGGCCGCTGCTCTCGAATTACCAGCAGAGATGGCCCGTGGGCTCTTCGTGAGGATGGTTGACCACGCCGGCCACGGACTAATTGATTCTAGAATGATTCTGAATAGACATCTGACTCTGGCTGCAATTCTCGGGCTCGGGTCGCACCTTGGAGGGGACTCCAGAAATCACGATTCGCTGGGGGCTACCGTACCCATTTCGAAAGCCCAAGGGCAACATGCCGCGCCACTCGCCTATCTAGACACGTCTTATCAGCATTTCATCCATCCACCAGCTGACTTCATCACCGGTCCGCTTCCTTTGGTTGCACCCCCTCTACAGAATCATCAAGGATTTCAAATGCACTTGCAACATCGGCACATGATACTTGAGCTCTTACAAGAGAAGATAAGGCCGACTATACAGAACGAGGAGGACACCGAAAAGGCGAACGAGGAAAAGAATGAAGTCAATCATAGACAAGGATGCGATGAAAAGGAGGGCAAGGGGGACAAGTATGATGAACAGGCACGAAGCACCGCTGAGAACAGCGACAAAAAGGAGGGCAAGGGGGACAAGGACGATGAAGAGGCACGAAGCGCCGCTGAGAAGGGCGACAAGGAGAACAACAGCCCAGGAGGGAAAGATGATCCTCTTCCAGAATCCGTCGCGCTCCCCGACGCCTCAGACGAAGAGCTTGCTTTCCTTGAAGGTGTCGACCTCGAACAAATCCAAGATAATTCTCCTTCTCGACTCGAGTGGATGAGAATGAAGACACAAGACGGCGAGGAAAACATCTTCTTGGACCGGCTAATGGCGATGGCAGATTTGGAGGATGTGAAGCAACACTTCCTGAAAACGAAGTGCACGCTAGAGACTCTGCGAAGGCAGGGCGTCGATCCAGCGTCGGAGTGTTTCAACACTGTTTTTGTAGGACTTCCGAAAGCCTGTGAGTCTCGACGCCCAATTGGCCAAGAGCCAGTCGAGACGTCTCGCTAATATATCTGTCCCAGGCGGACCCGTTGCAAGGTTATATGCGCGCTTCCTCATATCCATCCACGCGGTGCCGGGCGGCGAATTGATCGAGACGACGGGGGAACAGCATCAGGAAGAGAATAAACATCCTTCCATTGAACAAGACATCACGCAGATCAGTGGCCGCCAATCAGGGGTAGGATATCTACAAAGTCTGCATCGAATCAAGAGATTGACGAAAATGCTAGGTTTTCCTGATGGCGGACCCCGATCTGCTCGCTGACGGCAACTACGGCAAGTATCACGCCCGAAACCTATGCAAGGCAAACCTATGCAAGGCGATGGAAAAACGCCGGGGCGAATTCGTGTTCCTATATTCGTGCTCGACGGAAGACAGTATGAAGTCGTTTCTCGAGTTTGAAGATGTTGGGAAACAGATACCTTACACTGTGAGGCTCCACAGCGTCTCGGAGAGAAATCACACCACACACATGGTAAGGAAGCTGCTCGAGGAAAGATTCCCGAAGAGAATGCAAATCGAGGGGGGCATTGATGGAGAGTTCTCTCGCCTGCTGGTCCGTCGAGCCTGTCGTGGTGATGGAAAGAGAGGATCGGCATCATTGGAGAGTGTCGTCTCAGGGGTTTTCAGGCGACAACTCGACCGCATAAGCCAAGCACGAAGGAACGGAGAACGCCCGGACGACTTTCTGATCACAAAGGAAGACATGTTGGGACCCGACCCGCTCGACGGAAGCCCAGCGTGGAGGGAGATGATGGAGCTGGCCGGAATGGATGGGGTCAAAGAAGCGATTCGCAGTCTTGCCTCCTTGATCCGGATGAATCGTCAACGCGAGTTGCAAGATCAACCTCCTCTTAGAGTCGGGCTCAATCGTGTCTTCCTGGGTCCACCTGGGACGGGCAAAACAACCGTGGCCAGATTGTACGGCCGGATCCTTGCAGATCTGGGGATACTTTCGAGTGGAGAGCTTGTCGTCAAGAACGCCGTCGACTTTATCGGACAATATATCGGCTGGTCCGAAAAGGCTGTCAAGTCCGCCCTCGAGTCCGCCCGAGGCAAAGTGCTAGTCATCGATGAGGCCCACATATTGTATCCTGGAAAGCGATCTGGGCGGAGAGGTCCCGGTGCCGACAGATTCCGAATTGCGGTGATTGATACGCTCGTCTCGCAGATAGAGAACCTTCCCAGCGAAGACCGCTGTGTGATTCTGATAGGGTACGGTGAGCCGATGCTAGAGATGTTCCAGTACAGCAACCCGGGGTTGGCGCGACGCTTTCCTCTGGACGATGCTTTCCATTTCGACGACTTTAGCATGGAGCAGCTCACTCGTGTTCTGGAGCTGAAACTGGGTCAGCAAAAGTTGGCGATTACCGAGCGAGCCAAAGACGTCGCCCTACAACTGCTCGCGGCGGCCCGAGACCGTCCCAATTTTGGGAATGGAGGGGAGATTGACAACCTTCTCGACCACGCCCTCAAGAGCTCTCAACGGCGGGTATCAGCGAATCCTTCTTTCGACCTCTCTGCCCCACTTGTTCTTCAGCCGGAGGATTTCGACGCCGATTTCGACAGGCTGTCCGACTCCGAGAGCAGATTCAAGGAGAGCTTCAAAGACATCGTCGGGTGTGAGGACATCATAGCAATGTTTGATGGCTATCGAAAGAGCGCTCAGGGTATGCGGTTGTGTGGCAAGAATCCACGATCTCATAACCTCATCCCAGTCAACTTTGTGTTCAAAGGCCCGCCCGGCACGGGGAAAACAACCATGGCGCGCAAGGTCGGCAAATTGTTCTACGACATGGGCTTCCTCTCCTCGGCCGACGTGGTGGAGTGCTTTTTCTCCGACATCATCGGGGAAGCTCTGGGCGAGACCGGGCCGAAAGTCGTATCGACCCTGGAACGAGCGCTGGGCAAAGTCTTGTTCATTGATGAGGCGTATCGGCTGGCCGAAGGAGATTTTGCCAGGGACGCGATCAACGAGCTGATCGACTGTATGACCAAAACACGGTTTGCCAACAAAATGGTCATCATTCTGGCCGGCTACACCAAGGGAATGGACACTCTGAGGGCCATCAACCAGGGCTTCGCCAGTCGATTCGCGACCGAGGTGGTGTTCCACCATCTCCCCCCCGAGCAGTGCCTGGTGTTGTTGCAACAGTTCCTCGCCGGCTTTGGAATTCGAATAGTGGGAATCGAGCCAGATTCGCTCGATGGGAGGCTGGGACTGAAGCATCTCCATCGGTTGTTTACGGACTTGAAGCAAACACCGTCGTGGGGGAATGGGCGTGACGTGAAGACTTTGGCAGACATAGTTGCTCGTCATGTGTTTGGTTCCTGCTCTACGATGGATGACGCACCCGCCCACTTGGCCATATCATGCGACGAGTTGCGGGTCGTCATGGGCCAGATGTTGGTGGAAAAGAAGAGGCAGACTACGTAGCTCGGTGCCTCCTGTGAGAGCAGAATCTAACATCATTGAACGAATGATTGCGGAAGATTTGTCGAATCCCACAATACGACGCAGAGGGAAACTGTCAGAGTGCCATACATTCCGAGCCCCTTTCTTCCTCCTCAGGGGTATACATACATGTAGCGACCCCTCCGGTCTGCCTGGGGCCCCAACGGAGACTCTCCCCTTTCCTTCTTGCAATATCAGAGCCGGAAGGCTTCGGAGAAATCAGGTGGCAGCGTTCTCCTAGACACATTGCCAGTCCTCACCCTATATCACACTAAGCGGAACTCTTCCAACTGGTCCAAGCATCGGACACCAGTATTGAGTTCTGTGATGACTTCACCCTCCATCACGCCGTCGACATCTACCAGATATGTGAGTTGAGGTTGGATGGACCCTGCCAGGTGATGACTTACAACATTCTCCGACGACCAAGTAAACATCAAGCTTTTCGTACCTTCGGAGTACGAAAGGTGTCTTGGCCCCCAGGAACACAGCGATAACGTCGCCCTCTTCTGTCAGACGTGGAACACGAGCCATGAAACCTTGGTCCGTAACGCCGAATCCGAAAAAATTCCACACGTATCCCAATCCTATGAACATGTTTCTGGTCGATGTTATCTTGGATTCAGCCTCGTTGGTTTCAACGAATCCCATGTCGAAAGAGTCCTCCAGCATCTGAGCCGTCAAGTCGCAAGTCCCTTTACTGCCATCCGCATTCCGTCCGGCAACTAAAGTCCGAATAAAGGCTTCTTGCTGATCCTTCGGGCCGCCGTACACATGGTGAGGATGGCTTGCCGTCACCCAAAAATCCCACTCACGTTTCATTCTAATTTTGTACTCCTCATGTTCAGCTGCGTTCATCGTCTGAACTCTTCCAAGGTTCACACCATCCACTATCATGACACTTTCGTCGTTCGGGAAATGAAAGGACGGTTTACCGCCGCCTGCCTTGTAGTGGCAATTGCCGGGATTTTTCAATAGAAGGTTGTCGAATTCCAGATTCGCGTTCCTCCAGTCTGGAACCCATGAGGGAAGAGATTCATCAGAAAGAATCTTCAGGAAGTTCTTACATTCCGAATAAAGCTTACCAGCCTTCTTCTCAAAGCCGGCAGGCTCAGGAGGCGCGTCCGACGTTTCCTCACTCGAGTCTGACACTTCTTTTGCTCCTTCCTCAACATGTTCAGGCTGCTGAGATGTGACAGAGGTCTCTGTGGCTGGTACATCCGAATCGCTACTCCCTCCGGATTTCCCGCGTCCTGAACCGGAAGATGCTTCTCTAGGCTTAACGCCCCCATTGACAGCATTCTTCATGAAGCGGTTGAGAGCATTCCTAAATTGGGTGTGACCCTCCCAGAATTTGGCTCTATGGGGGTCAAACATTAGTCCAGTCATGAGGTCTGGCCTACAAGATTCCAGTCGAGACCATAAATCTCGCATCTCCCGCGCGGTAGACCATGTGGTTTCTGCAAGCTTCTGAAATCCTTGGAAGTCCAACCCAATATCGGCCAGAGACTCGTTCAACAACTCTGCTCTCTTCATTGGACTCTCGTCGACGGCATTTTTTGACTCACCGAGCGACAAGGCATCGAGTAAAGTTCTCACCATGTCAAAAGAGTTGACGAGTCGGATCACGCATTGAGCACCATGTGTTACGGTGTCCTGGATGCTAGAGCGATCGGATGTGATTTTGACCGTACCAGAGTATCTTTGTAGATTCTCGGCGTCGTCCAGGCCATCCTTTGCAGATGCAATGGCTTCCACACAGATGGCATCGAGATCCTTCATAGACGCAGTAACTTGTTCTAAAGCCTCCCGCCAGTTTGTGACTATCGATCCAACACTCCAGAGATCGGGGCTCTGGTAATCGAAAGGGGAGTCTTCTCTTGAGGAGGGCGGTTTGGTGATCAAAGCCAATTTGGGTAATGATTCCTCGAACTCCAATTTAGACTGAAGTTGGATCAATGACCCCAAGGATTTGGATGGCTTGCAGGCACTCAGAATGTCAAGTGTCTGATCCTGCTCAATGACAAACTTGACAACGTCCTTATAGACCTCGGCCATGCCTTTAGTGTAGTCTGGCTCGAAGCCCTTGTGGTTGGCGAGATTGAGAATCGCGTAAATATGGTCCCTTGGATCGGTCGCATGGAATCGGCGCAGTCGTACTAGTGCTTCCAGCAAAGACGGCTTTTTGTGATCGACCATTTCCAAGTAAAGCTCAGTGTATTGCTTCACAACCCACTCGATTCTGTGCATGGTAGCGATAGCCGCCTGTCGAAAGTCTTTGTCCCTAAGATGCCCTAATATCTTAGACACTATCATTAAGGAATTCCAGCTCGCTCTTTGGGAGCCGCAGCAGATAGTCGCCTGGAGTGTTGCTACAATTTCTTGAATGATCCACACTCGAAACCAGTATGGCCGTATGAATAAGCATTCCAGAGCTCGCCAGTGACGGTCGAACTTTTCGCTGCGGAGCACTTCAAGAAAGCCCGACCCCGTCCCTCTTCGGGACGTCGGCGAGCTGGTGGCGAATTTAGATTGGAATGGTGTGGTCGCAAAGGGCCCGAAGAATGCCTTTAGACCCTCCTCTCCGGGTTTCGTTTCCCATTCCATCATGCCTACGAACTCTTCCTCAAGGCGCTGCAGTAGAGCCATCGCCAGATCACTATCATCTTCCTCTTCTCCCAGCCACATGAATACGGTCGTTGCTTTGGCGTATATCTCAGTCATCCGTTTGACTTGCGACGTTTTCTCCAAGTCGTCCTTCTGGTTGATGCACAACGCATCCACCCACAGACACACTTTGTCGGTTGTATGACGGATCCTCCGGAGTGCCATGAACAAATTCGGCGTGACCTCCACCGGATGATCGTCTATATAGATTGATTTGTGTGGCATGGGACTTCCCCACACATATGAGAGGGCGTGGTATGTGCCTGGTTTGTACTCGCGGTGGTGCAGCTCGCATCGTATTTCGGCTCCCATGTCAACGGCAGGAAGGATATCGAGAATTCGAAAATGCTCATCATCGAGGGGTGCGAATGGATACATATTTGGCGAAGGCCCTCTGCCGCTGATGCGTGCCCTCTACAGGAAGCGCGGTGCGAAGACGTCTAACACGATGTGTGAGCGCGCAGTTTCGGCCGCCTGGTTTGGCACTGGCTGCATGGTGATTGCTACAGTAGTAACTAACACGTGCCCGACAGCAATACTTGGCAAGCACACGAAGCCCATGAAGAGCGCACGCTTCTCAATCACTCGCTGGGGGCTTCGAGTCGTTCGGGATACGTGCGGGGCGCCACACTCAGTCATCACCACCTCACACCCTTCTACCCGCTTTTGGCTAAGCCTGCCTTGCCTGCCCCAGACGATGCTTCGTCGTGGCGACCAGCTCGGTGGTCCAAGGAACACCATGACACAGAACAGCGAAGCCTTTCTCTCGCCAACTATGGATGGAACCAGGCTCATCTACTGATGGACACCAAATCCAGCAGAGCAATAAGAATGGAAGGACAAAATCAAGCCCGTTGACTGAGGAGTCAAGCTCAGTTCCTCTCGTTACAAGTATCGTGGGCGTGTGGTGGTAGGCGAGGTTAAATTAAGTCATTTTCTGTTGCCGTGGGCCTTGACGCTCTTTTTCACGGGTTGTGATGGATGATGCCCGATGTTTTCTTCAATACTATAGCGAGCGAGTAGTCATGCCGCCTAGGTTTCAGTTGCAGTGTTGTCGTCTTTGCTGTGTCTAGCCTTAAGGAGCATGTCCCTTGTGAAGCTTAGTAGGACGTTGCAGGATGGTGGTCGACGCACAGTTGCGCAGCCGGCATCGCAGGACCAAATTACCAAACGAAATAACATTACCGCCCGATCAAACCGCTATCTCTCAGCTTTATTATTTCCACCGGCGAGGTATTTGGTAGTGTCGAAGCGGTGCCTTGTGCAGTGTAAACGATCCATTCCATGGGGAGTCGGGGGGGGAACGGAGGATCCTCACCACGGAATCCGTGCTCGTGCATAATTATGTAACCCTCCGCGGGCCCTCCCCTCCCACCGAGCCTCCCTCCCTGGCATTCGTATTCGCATTTGTCATAACACAACTACGTCACGTCGCGGCCTCGTCCACCGGAGCTTCGACCAAGCAGAGCTGAGCTGAGCTGAGCTTCAATGCACATTCTTACTGTCTGTAACTCGTACTACTTACATCAACCCAGCTGCCCGTGAAATCATCGTCTCCTTATTCCTCCGTATCTAGAGCGAGCAAGGATTCCCTCCCTCCATCATACCTTGTTTCCCAAAACCACTCAACACGCACGGCGGAGCATCTCCCGCTTGCATCTACGCGCAACACGCAGTGCAGAGTACAGAGCACAGAGTAGTCATCCACCTCTGGAATCTATCCAGTCCAGTCCAGTCCAGTGACCTACCCTGTCCGTACTCGTACCGTGTAATCAGTCCACCCAGCAGGCAGGCGACAGGCAATCCATCTCCCGCCTCCCATCTCGATCCTCGTCTCGGATCCTCCACACAACAACAACGGATCGACTTCTCTTTGACTAATACATCTACGTCTACATCTCCAACTACTCGTTCCTTAACTCTACACGCAACAACCATCCCCGACCATGGACCTCGCACCCTCGACGTGGCGCCTCCTCGGCCTGGGCGTCTCGGCCGGGTACATCGGGCTGGGCACGTTCGCGATGACGGCGCCGGTGGTGGCGGCGCAGACGTTCGGGCTGTACCCGGCCAGTCCCGCGCCGGGGAGCAACGCGCTGCCGACGCGCTCGAGCACCAAGCCCGCGGCGCACGCGAACGCGGACGTCGCGAACCACGCCCACGCCGTCGAGACGTCCATGGTGCTGCTCGGGGCGCGGGACCTCTCGATCGGCCTGGCGCTGGCCAAGTTGGCGTACGACGCCCGGTTGCGCGAGGCCGGCACCCTCGTCCTCGGCGGCATGGTGCTGTGCGTCGTCGACGTGTATGAGATTTTCCGCCGGCGGGGCTCCGGCTGGGGCACCGCGTTTGCCGTGGGAGCGGGGATCTGGTTGGCCATTGGCGTCGGGTTGGTTCAGTTGTGAAGGGCGAGTAGGAGTGGGAGACTGGAGTGTGGGAATCAATCAATCAATATCGGCGGCGGTGGCGATGGTGGGATAAGGAGATCGTGGGAGAAGTGTCTCCCCCGTTTCAACTTGAAACTCCGCTCATATCGATGTCAACATCAACATCAAATATCAAAAGTATCAAATATCAATATCGCTTATTAAAAGTTTGCATCAAGCTCCGATCTACTGTAGATCGCACCGACACCCGTGGATGTTCATGCACTCACTGACTCGGCCCCCATGGCGCGTTGCTGTCTCCTGGCCCGCGCCTCGGTCTTATACTCCCCAAACGCCCTGGCAGGGACTCCCTTCATGAACATCTCATCCAACTCGTCGTACGACCGCCCGGCCGTCTCGGGCTGGTACCACCACAGAAACACCACGCACGGGATGGCCAGCCCGCCGAAGATAAAGCCGACCTTGCCGCCCAGGTTGGCCTTGTCCGGGTTGAACAGATACGGCAGCACGAAACTCCACATCAGGCCGAAGCAGCTCTGCGTGGCCAGGCCGATGGCGACGGTCTTGGCCCGCAGGCGCGCCGTCGCCACCTCGGTCAGGTACGTGTACGCCGTGGCCCCGAGCGTGAGGTTGTACAGCCACGTGTAGACGAGGACCATGGCGACGGCGCCCTTCAGCTGGGCGCGGGATCCCCCGATGGCCAGGCCGCCCATGACCCAGAGGAGCGCCGTCAGGCCGAGGGTGCCGTAGACGGTGAGGCCGCGGCGGCCCGCCCGGTCGATCAGCGTCCAGGACATCATGTTGCCGACCATGGCGAGGACTTGCTGCACGACCAGCAGTTTGAACGACATGGACGTGCTGTACCCGGCCAGCTGGGCGTAGTAGGTGGAATACAAGGCCGTGAAGATGACCCCGGCCCATATCTGCACACTGGTGGCGCGCACACACACATCAGGTCAGTGGAGTTCGCGTTGCGGACGTCGACTTGAATTTCAATGCAGCTGACTTACGAAAGCGGCGCCGTGGCCACGATGGTCCTGCGCAGGTTGGATCGGCGAAAGCACTCCAGGTAAGTGACGCCGTCGGTTTCGCGTCGGATCTGCTCCAGCGTCGCCCTGATGCGTGCAAGGTGTTTCACGTCATCCCCGGTTGACATGCTGTAGCCGAGTCGATGCAGCGATTTCAAGGCCTGGTCTTCACGCCCCTTGCTCAGGAGCCACCACGGCGATCTGCACGTCCTTGTCAGTTGTCCGTGCGAGATGGGGATGGACTCCATGCTCGCTCACTCGGGCATGAACCAGACAAATATGACCGGCACGGCGGCGAAGGCGTATTGGCTGCAAAAGACGGTCCTGTACGCCCATCGATCGGTTTGGCTGCCGCTGCCGTTGATGATGAGAGCGGCCACCAAGGCGCCGATCGACGCTGCAAAGGGGAGGAGCACGGTCATGAGTCCGCGAAGAGCTGTCGGGACGATCTGGGGACATTGTGTTAGATGAGCAGGAGCAAAGCGTGAGCACAGAGTTATCCTGCCTCAGCGAGGTAAGTGCCGCAGACAGCCTCAATGGCAGCAACAGCCATCCCGCTCAAGAACTTTCCGCCAAAGAAGAGACCGTTCGTCGTGGCCATGAACTCCATGGTTATTGCGACGAGGGAGAGCGCGATCGCGACGATGAGGGCATTGCGACGGCCGATGTGATCCGCTACGGGTGCCGCTGTCAACGCACCCACCACGCGGCTTGAGAACGGTGTCAGCAGAGTTTCTGTGCCTGACTCACTATTGGCGGCCCGTAAAGAGCTGGAGAAGGCGACCCTACGTTGCGATGGGAGCGCCTTGAAAGGCCGACTGCCACGAGGCTGTAAGCACGTAGCTGCCTTCGTAGGAGGACCCGAAATCTTTCCGAAACCTGGGGATCCCCACAATGGCGTACGACGCTTGGTCTTCGAAGACAGCCAGGAGAAGCGCCGATACGGTGTAAAGGCACCAGGCAAAAGCCCAGGGGTTCGTCCGGATCGCTCGAAGACGACCATGCAGCTGTGTTTGATCGTCGACAGTAACATCACCATCCGTGTCTTTGGTTTCTTCCATAGACTTTGGGGTTTCCATCTTGACCTCGAGGTTCGTTCATGCTTTGCCGGGCGAGGAGTAGACGCTGAAGTCGGGAGAAGCAACACAAGAGAACAACACCACAGTTGGATTGTCAGAGATGATGCATGACTCGCGTCTTTTACAGCCTCTTTCTTGCAGTCCCCTCAGCCAGCACCGACAGCCCAACCTCAGAAGAGATGCAATTAGTAACGGGGACACGTGGGTAGACAAAGCTTAGGGGAAGTGGCGCCCAATAGACAAGCGTCGAATTCGCTTATCAACGCCTAAAATGCCTGTCTATTTGGTGCTGCTCTTCTCCATTTCGCTTGCGTGGGGCTCATCCCTTATCCCGTCTCGTGCAAGTCGGACGCCCAACGTACTGTACTCCCAGGTCTGGTTCATAAATGTCGCTGATTCGAACACAGCTACCACAACACCTGCATTCGACGCAACCCGCACGTGCGCCTGCTAGCTATGCAAGAAGAGTCCGCCGCTACCCGAAGGTAACCCAGTCCATCATGAGCAACATATCTGTCCCTTAGCGCCCCTCGAACCTTCTCACACACATTCAAGAAAAGAATGTGTTCCAAGTCTGTTGCTGTGGTGTTTCCTGTCTTATTGAACAAGCAGTGAGCTCTATTCTGCCGCTCCGGGAATTTCTGCATTCAACCATCGACGGGTCGGCGTGCTCTACATGTCGACAGTTTCATTGAAGCGTAGGATGCCATTCGCCTTCATGACACCGCTGACGCCATCCGGTTTCATCGCGAAAACCGAACTGTCGGCTTCCAGGCCATGCGCAGTCGTGTCCTCTGCCGAGGCATCGGAAACAAGAACCAATCCAGCCTGCTTGATTGTCTCCGTGAGGGCAGGAACCATCTGCAAGATCCGTGCCGAGCAAGTCAACCCCATGAAGTTATTCATCTGCGAGAGACGAGCCGTTTCCTTGATGGAGGTGCCCCGTGCGACTTCTGCTTCGAGCGAGTTGTTCGACGACTGTGGCGTGCTTTGCAGGCGGCCCAGATCGTTGCATAGCAGGACGGGGTAGTTTGGCTGTTTCCAGTTCAGCGCGGTGCAGATGTTGGGATTGAAAGAGGAGAACACGATGGACCGCGTCAGGTCTGGAGATTGTGTTCGCAAGGCCCGCGCATGGTCAAACACTTCGGTCAGGATCGCGTCGGCGAAGCTGTTGATGTCGATATTTGAGTAGACTCCGAGGTTGATATCGTCATTGGTGGAGGGATAGAGGATGTGAAGATTGAGATTGAGTTGAACAGGCACAGCAGCCAAAACGCCGCGAAGGGCGAAGATTGACCTGGAAAGGCGCTCCTTCCAGTCAATGATGTTAACGCTTTCCAGAGCGGGCGCGCCGTCGCTGAGGAGAAGGTTGCCGGTCATACCGAGATTCGCAAGGGAATCGTACTTGAATTGACACAGTGACACCTCGAGATTGTGGTACGGCACGAAATAGGACGGGTATATGACCGGCACTCTGTCGCGGGTCAGTTGCACAGTGATTTTGAGGTAGTCACCAGAGAGACTTGAGCCCGTCATCGATCCGCCCTGGTCATCCAAGGCACTGGTTTGCCTCCAATAAAACGGAAATTGTGTGATTTCTAACGTTTTTCCCGGGTAGGGCTTGATGACCTGGAAATTGAATTGGATCTGGCCGACAGCTCGCAGTCTCGGGTCGAATAATGGTAGACAGCAACTCCCAGCGCTGCTCTCAAGTGCTTGGAAAAGGTCAGGCAGGGCAACTGACTTGGCGATGACTTTGGAGCCGAAAGTAGGAAAGATCTCAAAGTCCAAGGAGAAAGTGCTCAGATTTTCCACCTGAAAGTAGACCGATCTTGAGTCCTCCTGAATCGGAAGCATCAGATTGCGAGGGATGAGGTCGGAGGTCTTCGAAGAGATTGTCAGGCGTGCGGCGGGGTACCTAGCCTCATTAAAGAATCGTATCGCCTTCACTGCACGGTCGAAGTTGATGGCAACGAATGTTTTAGTGTCGAGGAAGCTGTGCCCATACCGGCGTAGCGGCATGATTGGCGGTGGGAGTGAGAGATCTGGGATGCCATCCGCGTCCATCGGAGTGGGCTCTTCCGGAGTGATGTCCATCGCAAGCATCTGACTCTGTGGAGGGGCAAGGACTCCCAGCCTAGTTGAAGATCTTCGTTCGGCACGATGCTGACTGGTTCGCGCCCAGAGCAGATCCATACATTCCAGATGGCCTTCCCAGGTGGCGTAGTACATCGCCGTAAGACCTTTCTCGTCGAGGGCCTCTGGATCTGCACCATTTTCAAGAAGTGCCCGCAAGCACTCGACTCTGCCTTCGCTTGCTGCGTGGAATAGCGGTGTCCATTGATACAGCTTGTCTCGTTGATTGAGGTCGGCTCCGTGCTGTCTAAGCAGCAACAAGAGGTCTGGCTTCTGGCTGGAGCGGGCGACAAGATGTTGAGGGAACAGACCCTCTGCGTCGGCCAGCAATCTTGCGTTCCTCTCCAATAGCAGACTTGCGACTTCGATCGACTCATGCTGGCAGGCCAGGTTTAGGGGTATGTGGTCGGTGTCCGACTGTGGATCAATCCTGGCATTGTTGGCGAGCAGGAGACGAACGCAGTCGATGCGGTGACGGACGATGCTGTGTATCAAAGGAGTGAAGTTGTCGTGATCTTTTAGATCAATTGTGCTCGGTCCAGCTGCCAACAACCTCGCGACCATAGCAATCCTCCCCCTTAAACAGGCGTAATGCAAGGGCACCCTCCCATAGGCATCGAGACGAGTAAGATCCACACCATTCTCGAGGGCATAATTCAATACACTTTCTTTGCCATAAATCGTCGCCTCATGCAAGCAATTGCGTTCGTTGATGTCGTCTTCAGCGTGGATGTCGATCAACCCGGAGCTGAAGAAGACGTTCAATGACTCGTCTGGTGCTTCAGAGATGGTGGCCAGAAATATTCGGGTGAAACGATCGCGGGCGTCTGGAGAGGTGCCTAACCTCAAGAACCACTCGCGCAATGCGGCAACATTGCCTGCAGCAGAAGCCTGCAAAATCTGAAGGTCAATGTCACTTTCTTCTGTACCCACACGCTGACCGATTGTGCGATCCTGAGGTCTCGGCACCTCGTACTGTATGTTTTCGCCTTCGGCCCAGGCTTCTAGGTCGAGTCGGGCGGTGGTGGCTTTATCTGCGAGCTCTCGAAGCACATCTCGGTTGAAGCATGGTTGGACCTCGACGGCTCGCTGCAAGTAGATTTCCTTTGTCCTTGACTGGCCATGCAATCAGTAAAGTCCAGCAGTTAGACAAGCGCGTCCCCTGTTCACCTTTGATGTTTTATCCCACTAACATAGGTCAGCTACAACCTTAGCTTCCGTAATGGTGGCAGATGGGACAAACCTTCTTCAGAATTTTGGATATTGCGGTCTCATTCACACCCACAAATTGCTGCGCCATGTCAGCCTGTGAGCACCATTGAAATTGAGCCTGCGTCGCACTTGAAGTTTGTTGAGATCATTGTCGAACTGTTGAAACCCTTCGACCAAGGTTGCGAAACTGGCAGAAAGCCTCGAATTTGCGGCCAGTCTTGCTTGTATGACTCTCTTCTTGTCTTGCAGGGTTTTCAGGCGAAGCGAAAACTGAAGGTAGTCAGCCTCGGGCTGCTAGAACGGGCTCAGCTTGAGATACCTCCTCCTCTTTTTGCAGATAAAAGCCATTAACTTTTTCTATCTCGCGCTCCTGGAATTCCTGTCAGAAGTTGCGCATACGCAGTGGCCTAGTCTGTGTCCTTACCAGTCGAAAGAAGAAAACCTCTTTATTCGCTCTAAGCGCGGCTTGTGTGTCGGTGGCAGCGGAACTACTCTGCGCGGAAATGGTAGGAGTGGCACTGAGTTGCTTGATGAGCTGGAAGATGAAATGAGCAGGAAATCTTCAGAGAGCTGCACGGGCCGCCCCACCTTCTTCAGGGCCTTGTAATTCAGGAAACTGGCGGCATATTCGGGTAGGTCTAACTGCTGGCGCTGGATTTGCTTGCCGAACTTCCTGGTCTCATTAAATTCGGACATAATAAGAAGAGAAGATGGCCGTACATGTTGCGTGCCAATAGACCATAGGCACTGGCTCAAAAGCCGGTGACTACGGGGAAACTGTCGGCTCGATCAGACTATATCCTGCCCCGCGGTGAGCGACGGTTTGAACGGGGGATAGCCCAGCGACGGGCAGAGCTAAATTGAGAAAGCGCAAGGAGCGGTCTGTCGTACATTGGACAAACGAGTAGCCTCGTGGGAAAAATATGCCCAGAATCAGCTTCATACGTCGACGGAAGCTTTCTTTTTGATGAATCGGTGCAGTTAATGCAACATTGATCCCATGTCGAATTTTTCGGTGCCAGGGTCTAGCGCGCCCGCACCCTTAGATAAAGCCGGCTTAGGCCCGACTGAAGAACAGGTGTCGGGGGGGCGCTGAGAAGGCCAGTGGAAATACGGGCAGCAGACAGGCTGGTATAGAGATGACAGACGAGCGAATCAAACGATGCGGATCACGCACGCGGTCCGGCGGAGAAGCGTCGTGAAACAGTCAATGGCAACCCAAGTAAAATAAACCTCGTGCCGGCACGGCACGTCACGTTGATTTGACGAGGCTGAGGCAAGGTCGATAGAAGCACAGCAGCCCAAGGACGACTCGGCCGGTTCAGGTTGATTCGTGCACGTCGTCGGCGCTGGAAGGAATGGCATATGTGGCAATGATATTGACTTTTCTGGCTAGCATCCATGCGGTGCGGCAGAGGCCAATGAGCGTCGTCGAGCCGCAGCGTCGAAACCCCGGCCTTGGCACGCGTCAGAGGCCGCCGATGCGCGGTCCGTAAGCGGCAGCCACATTCTTTGTGCGACCTTGTCTCAGCCCTGCCCCTTGGATCCGTGAGGAATCTGACTTGCAGACGCGATCGTGTACAACTGCCGGAAACAGCAGAAAGGCACAGAGGCACAGAGGCACACGGCTCGCAGTGATTCCCTGCTCGCGTCCGAGAGAACACCCAGCCTCTTCGAGATGATGCCGCCCGGGTCAACAAAGACGCTTTGTTCGACCTCGCCGCATTAAAGATCGCTCATTCCATCTGCCAGCCTCAATGTCGCGCTCTGTCCGTGTTGTGGATGTCGATTCCAAGGGAGTATTGAGTCTGCGCATCTGTCGCCAGTCCATGACGTCTCTTCTTGCGTGTGCATTCTTCGAGTCCTGACCGCAAACGCACGGCCTTCAACCTACATCATCAGTCTGTTAGACGCGAAAGAAAGGAGTATATCACTTCCGTTATCCCTTCGTCTCTACTCCTTGTCCCTATCTCTCATTATCATTGAATCGAAGATATCCCCTTGATTCAGCAAGTGTAGGAGCGCCGAAAGAACCACACGCAATACACAGGTCGTTACAATGCCACCAATTCCAGTCCACACGGCTTCGCCCATCAACACCAACATCCCTTCTCACGCATTCGAGACCTCAAGCACTGCTGCCGCCCAATACGCCCCCTGTATGGTACAGTCACGCCCAAACTCGACAGAGCCCACGCTTGATGCGTCTCCATCGCAGCCTCCGCGAGCAGCCGATTCTCAACCCACCAACACAGCGGCCAGCACACACAACAACAGATTCAATCCAACACCAACGGTGCCCCTGCAGCAGGCGGACCACGCAACATCAGAGAGCACTCCTCCACCGCCGCAGCCAGGTGCCGTTCCGTCGCCGTACTCTCTCAGTCCCACCCTTGGGCCGTCCGCGCCAACCCAACCACGCCCTCTGGAGATTCCTCAAGCGAGTGCATATGCACCTTTTAATACATCGCCGCCACGCGTGACGGCTGCCCCAGTGCGACCGCAAACACCAATCCACTCACGCCCTATTCCCGTCCAACGCCCCACATCCGCCGGCACCATCTACACACCCGCAAGCTCAGTCCCTTCCGCAGGGCTAACCTCCACTTCTACAAGCCCAAGCTACAACTACACACCTCCAAGCCCAAGCTACAGCTACAACTACACACCTCCAAGCTACACCCTTCCGCAACCGCCGGAACTGCTCGATCTTTCACACCCCCCTGGCTACCAGCAAGATCACCACTCCTCCTTTGACGACAAACCGATCGAGTTCTGCCAAGAGACGGATTTCAGACCCACGCTTTCACCCCTGTCAGGGTCAAGAAAAGGAGCGGGAATATTAGATTTGGAATGGACATTTGGCTCCCCGAATGGCAGCGCCAACGGCGACAACACCGTGGTGCAGACAGCCATTTCCTGGGCAAAGGCCGCCGGGAAGAAGCTGAGCATGACAGAGAAGCAATTATGGAAGGCCATCAATGGAGAGGAAGATGGAAGCTATTGACCGAGAAGTCATAGTATGGACTTTTGTGCAACTGTCCTGAATTCAGACTCGGTCCTTTGAGCAACCGGTGGTTCTCTCACGATCGTAGCCTGCACTTCGACTTGCTGAAAAGGGCCATGCAATGACCTCGCTGGACTGCTAAATTGATATACCTCGCACTGTCAGTCCCGAGTGCGCTCTCTTCGGTCGTCTTCCAGATGAACGACTGATGGATGGAAAGATAACTTCCCGGCGGGAAGCACCAGATTCATGACAGTGCCACAGCCTAGAGTAAAATGACAATTGCTTTTACGGGATAGACAGCCTACAACAACAGTAGAATAACCTTAATCTTAAGACATCAGGTCGCTCAGTAACTTCAGCCTGATATTTCTCGCGCTTTGCAAGAGTTGACTTAAATATATCAAGGGACCGAAATCGAAGTGACAAAGTTCAGAATTCAGGTGAGGCGAGAGGTCAAGAAGTCGCCTCCCTCTCACCCACTTCGCCCATACACCGGCAGTCGATTGCTACCAGTGCTTGACGGGCCGGCAAGACGGCGGACGACGATAGGGCAGGCTACAACGATGAACATTCTCTCAGACGCAAAACACGAGCTGGACAGGACCACCAAAGGCTGAGAACTGCAAGGGTCAAGGGCAATAAAGTACAATTTGCGAGTGTATGAGGAGCGAAGGATTGGAAAGCCAGAAACCCCATTGCATAATGTAAACAATAACCCCAACGACGGTCTCAACGAAAAAGTTGCTTAACGCGAACCCATGATCCCTCGTAAAGTCACCCTTTCGTTGTGTGGTCGTTGATGTCTCTATTTGCAAGATGTGCTTCATCCACTCTTCATCCCTTGTGTGCTGCCAACTGCAGCCACGGACGCCTCACCAATTCATCGTACACTGTTTTCTCCACCTTCCAACTGAAGGCACCAACATTACACCGTGCATCCCCCTGGTATGTGTCTCTTTTGCGATCGGATGAGTCGCTTGTCGGGATCGTCGCGGTTGGGTAAAGAGGCGCTTAGCCGGAACCACCCTTGAACTTCTTGCCGAACATGAGAAGTTGGACCTCTGTCAGACGATTAGCATGAAACCTAGATGGTGCAAGGGAGACACATACGGTCGTAGATGGAGAGCACACCGGCACCAGCGACACCACGCAGGATGTTGGCACCAGCACCCTTGAAGAATGATCGGACACCCTCAGCGGCCATGATCTTCTGGGCAGCATCGAAAGAGCTCTTGTACTTGACAGCCTGCGAAAATGGTTAGAATTCGTTCGCCCACATTGGGACGCTATACATACCTCGCCAGACGTCATCATCATGCGACGACGGATGGTATCAAGAGGGTAGGAAGCGATACCGGCACCGGTGGTAACACCCCAGCCGAGCATGAACGAGGCCAAGAAGTTACCCTCGAGAGGGCCAACCAGGAGGACAGGCTTGATAGAGTCGTACATGCCGAAGTAGAGACCACGGTAAACGATGATTCCAAGAACAGAGGGACCGAAACCACGGTAAAGACCGGCAATACCATCAGATGCGAGAGTCTTGCGGTAGACGTCGACGAGGCCGTTGAATTGACGGCCACCACCACCCTTGGCGGCAGACTTGGCATCGTTGGCAAGACGGGTACTGTATATGGTTAGCAAGAGACCACAAAGACTGATGGACGGCGTGGAACATACCGGGCGTAGTCAAGAGAGTAGACGAAGAGCAGGGAAGTGGCACCGGCAGCACCACCGGAAGCCAAGTTACCAGCCATCCACTTCCAGTATCCATCACGCTCTTTCTTGAAAGCAAACATTGATTTGTAGGTATCGCGGAAAGCGAAGTTCAGAGCCTGAGTGGGGAAGTATCGAATAACGTTGGCAGTGTTTCCTCTCCACAGAGCCATGACACCTTCGCTCTTTGCGGTTCGGCTGAAGCAGTCGATGATACCGTTGTATTTGCGGTCGAGACGACCGGCTTTGAGCATTTCATCCTGTGGTTCGGGTGTAAGTTATTGTTCATCATCCACGGCCGACGCGACGTTATCATCTCGGTAGGAGGATTTGATAAGCGAATTCCTCAACCAAAGTTGGAGCGGACGCGCCGGAGAAAGGAGGGAATGATCGCATCGCATGTGGAAGTATATCCGTGGGGATAGGCAATGAACGTCGCAGGCTTGCATACCTGATTCTGGATCAAGAGCTTGACACGCTCAATGGGGGCAGCGGCAGTTTTCTAAAAGTTCTGGTTAGATTTCGATCTTTTCGAGAAGCGAACAAGCAGGGTGTTAAACTTACTGAAACGGCAGCAGAGACACCACCCATCAAAAAATCAACCACGAAGCCTTTCCATGTTGTTAGCCGCCGTTGTCTATGACCTCAACCTCCCGCCAAGCGGATCTCCGAGACGTCATGCAGTCCGCAAAGGTCGAGGTTGGCAATGGCGATGCTTACCGGGCATGCCCATAAAGGACTTTTCGGCCTGATTCACCTCTCTAGAAGGAACAAGTTAGCTCCGGCGCGAAGTAGTTTGGGTCGGTCCTCAGATGGTGCTCGTGCAGCTTAGGGAGGTGTCCGAAACACCATTGGGTGAGAGACCGGTGAAATGACATGGGAACGAGCGCGGACTTACCCCTTCGCCATCTTGACGGTAGTTGCAAGTGACTGAGGACTACGATTGAGTGGAGAGAAGGGAAGGAAATGATGGAACCAAGGAAGGAGGAAGATGCAGAGATGCGAAAAAGAGAGAATCGAAGTTCTGAAGCGGACAGTTATTTTTCAAAGGGATTGGAGCTCGACTGGTGCTAAACCCGATAGGGCAAGGCCTTGATCTCACATCAGTGTGCTTTGCGGTGCGGTCTTCCCGAGCGACCAGCGCGACCCCAAGCAGGAAGGCCCTTCGTTCAGTGCCGCCCGGGCAATTATCGTCTGCAATCAAAAAAATTGGCTGCGACGGCATCCACACCTTCTCATCCCAAATCATTCTCCCGGCCAGGCCGGCCACAGCAACCGTTGCCCCTATCGCGCTTGCCCGGGCGCTGCCTCGGGTTGTTCGGTCTGGCGTGAGTTAAATCTCTCAAGATGCTCTTTCATCCGCCCATTTTGCCGCAAACACCACAAAGTTTCGTTTTTTTCTACGATCCACAAAATTCTCCAGATCTCCAGGAAGGAGCGCCTTTCGAGAATGCGGCTCTTTGTGCACCTGTACGAATACGAACAGAATCCATGTGTCCGACACATGTCACATGGTGTGTTCACGCGCTACACATCTCATGCATGCTAGCACTGTGTATTGAGCATTGAATTGGCACAAAGTCTTTCGAACATCTTTCATCCAGCAACAGCGTCGACTTCCGCCTTCGCCTTCTTGCTCTTTCTTCTCTTCTTTTTCTTCTTTCCTTCAGTCCTTATGTCCACCCCGCCCTCATCGTCATCAGCCTTCTCATCGACATCCAGCTGCGCAGGGATCAGATTAGTCGCATTGAGACCTTCCTCATTACCAAATGTGTCCAGGCGCCATTTTCTCAGCCTCGCCTTCTTCCCTAAGTTCTTTGCGTCTTTGCGTTTCTTCTCTGGATCACGGAAAGATGCGAGCTTCTTCAGCCCAGCGAACTCATTCAAGGCTTTGTCGTCGGCTAACAAGATATCTCTGGCGGTCAAACCGAAGCTCTTTGGTGAGGTCTCTCGGTATCTGAACCCAGCAGCGTTCTTGTGGTTTGGCAGGGATGCCTCGAGATCCATCTGGAGCTGGTCATCGACCAACTGTTCGATAATCCTCCGCTCCCTTCTGGCGTCTCGCTTCTCGTCCTCGTTCGCTTTTTTGTTCTTCTTCCGCTTCTTTGTCGGCTTTTCTTCGTCCGTCAAGCTGAAATCCGCCCTCTCATTCTCCTCGAAATCGGGAACAATGTCTTTAATGTCGATGTCGTCCTCGAACTTGGGCTTGCTGGGCTTCTGCTTCTTGCCCTCACCATCGCTCTCACTCGCAACATCTTGGTCTGCGTAATATTCATCGCCGAAGCGCTTCTGCATTTCCTCTTCCCACTTGGCATCGTCCCAATCACCGTCGACAAAATGCGACCAGTCCTCAGGCCGGATGTCGTTGGTCTTGATACCAGCGGCCCGCTTGATTCTGCGTACCTTCTCCTCGAGCTCTTCAATCTTCAATTTACGCAGTCGAGCTTTCTCTTCTTTCCGCAACTGCTTTTCAGCTTCTTTCTTTGCCTTTTCCGCCTCTCTCTTCTTCTGTCTCGGATTTGCCTCGGTCCTCCGCACCGAATATTTCGCTGCCAAGTCTCTTGCGTGCGAACGCAGCTTCTCATTTGATTTCTCGGGCTCTTCGAATCTGAGATTGTATGCTTCTTCAAACTCTTCTGCTCGGCGCTCCTCTTCGTCGTCATCGGATTCAAAGGGGTGGAGGGGAGCAGCATCAGAAGTTGCCCAGGCTCTAGAGGCCATGAAATTTGACAGGAACGTCTCGGGGTCTTTGTCCGCGCTTTCAACATCCAAAACTGGCTGCTGCTTCTTGCTTGGCTTCTCCCTGTGTTTCGCAACCAAGAATTTGCTATCGGCGGGGTCTTCTGCCTCGCCTTCGTCCTCGGACTGGGCTGCAGCTGCATTGATTTCGCCAATGATTGATTTCTTCAGTTGTTCCTGCTCTTGATTGTATGACAGGGGAGCAGCGTCTTCTTCGTCTTTGGCTGTGTCACCCTTGAGCAGATTCTGTCGATGGTAATCTTGCAAATTCATTGGTTTCTCCTTCTTGACCTTCAAGTTCGCTTCGCGGTCATCGTCTCCCTGAGCATAAAAGGTGACAGATGCATCGTAGACCCGGGGATCTTTCGAACGTATGGCATTGATGGTAGCCATGATCTCATTGTCAAGCGCCTCGGTGGCAAGTTCCCCTTCATCTTCGGATTCACTCGTCGATTCGTCGTCGGAGCCAGATTCGTCGGAGCCTGCACCGCCGGCAGTGTCCCGCTTGCGTTTTCGAGACGCGGAGGATTTGCCGAGTTTCTCTTCTACTATTACAGAAGTTAGTAGGAACCCATGTCAACGCACGGCGATTAGCAATTTCGTACATCTCGCCAGTTCCTCCCGTTTCTTGTTATATTCAAAGCGGCGGGCATAGTCCTCGTTGACCTTGAGTGCCGGCTTAGATATAATCTTTGCACCACCGTCCTCGCTATCGGATGAGTCGCTACTCATCAACTCGCGAGCCATGGCCGAGAAGGGGGTATGGGGCGTACAGAAATATACGGCCTCTTATGCGTTGACGGTTGGAGAGTTGGAATGGGTTTGCGATGCTCAAAAAAGTCTCTCCGCATGCGCACGGAAAAATGAGGCACCGACGGCTTGGCAAGATTGTTGGCGTGTTAGATTTTGCTCCGCATTTGAGTTCTGTCTCAGAGCCCTGCTTCACGAACGGGTGTGAACAAAGGCGAAGCTGTCATCGTCGGAATTGAACTTGTAGCTCGAATCTTTCCTGGCGGATTGGCTTAGTTACGCGGATACCACAGCCATAGGGGTTAGGAAGAACAGTGTATGCCGACTGGCATCGCTTTTAATGCTGCGATGTTTCTTTTTTTGGCACATTGGATTGAGGGAGGTGAACACGAATCTTTCAGGATTCGCCTTTCGTTCCCGGCATGATGTGAAGCTCTACAGAGGTCGCTGTGATTCTGATCAGCTTCGCCCTTCACTGTTACCATAACAGCCGGTGGCGCGGTACTCGTATGAGAACGGTGACAATGTTGTTGACCAGTCTTGGGGCCAAGCGTTCGTCGGTGCAGTGATAGGCCGATGCGCAGCCTGACGTCGTTGGCCTCGGAACTGCGGTCACGGCGGTCCAGTGCGACCTGGGAGACGCGCATTTGCTGTATCTATCAATCCTCCTACATCATCAAACGAAATTCTCGGCTTGCCTGCTCTGCTGGTTCGCATTAATCCCTTCGTCTCCGCTTCTGAATTTGTTTCACATTATTGCGCGTGCAGCCGTGGAGGCATCCCGACCGATGACTCTCCTGGTCTCGGCTTCAATCCCTACGCTACCTCCTCCGTTCCTCAAGTCGTGCCAGCAACCGCGATGGCGCAGGCCCTGCAGCCTTCCGACGATGTGGGAAGGCTGATCAACCTGATTCCCGTCGGACTGAAGGAAGCCGCCATTGACTCTCCGACTGCCCGTGCTACAGTTGTCCACTACGGCGAGCAGGTTGATCTTCTGGAAAAATGGCTCGACGACTATGCGAAAGCCGCCAGCCGACTCGTGTCCGAATCTCTGACCCTGGAGAATGTCCTCAACGGCTTCATTGCGCACTCCGTCCTTCCCACCGCTCTCTCGGAGTCGATGTTGGATCATGATTACAGCGTGCTTGCTATGAAGAAGTACGGTGACGGAGCCAAAGACTACTGGATGAGCATGATAGCTGTGGTCAAGAGGTTGTCTTCAATGGTTGTCGACCCTATCAGACAGTTCCTGCAGAACGACCTGCGGGCGTTTAAAGAGACTCGCCGCACAGTGGAAATGACCCAGAAGACGTTTGAACATCTTCAAGGCAAATATGCTGGGCTGGGCAAATCCAAGGAACCGTCCTCGCTGAGAGAGGAAGCTTTCCAGCTGCATGAGGCTCGGAAAGTCTACACCAAAGCCATTATGGACTTCTTCAGCTTGACCCCGCAGTTTCGCTTCGCACTGGACAGACTACTCGTCAAGATCTTCTTTGACCAGTGGCTGGAGATGAGGGTGTCGCGAGATAACACGGCAGCGACCTTCCAGCGGAGCGCAGATGAGATGCAGAGGATTAGGGGATGGCTGACGGAGATGGAGTCCAGCGAGAGGATCTTCCGTAACGAGTTGCTCGCCGCAAAGAAACAACTGGAGGATGCTGCCGAAATAGAAACCCGGCCATCACGGGAGTTGGAGGATTACACTCTGTCCACTGTTCCTCAATACGCCGGTCACGGTCACAGCGCCAGCACCTCCACCCTGCAGCGCTCTCCCAAAAAAGCTGCTTCTAAAACCGGCGAGAAGCAAGGCTGGTTGTTTCTGCGAACATACAGTGGGAAGCCCACACGAACGGTCTGGGTGAAGCGGTGGGCGTTCGTCCGCAACGGGGTCTTTGGCTGGCTGCTACAGAGCACAACAGCAGGAGGGGTCGAAGAGAGTGAGCGCATCGGAGTCTTGCTGTGTAACGTTCGTCCTGCCCCTACAGAAGAACGCCGCTTTTGCTTCGAGCTAAAGACGAACAAAAACACGATTCTCCTCCAAGCGGAAACACAGGCGGAGCTTGTTGACTGGATAGACGCCTTCCACACAGCGAAGTCCAAGGCCGTCGATGATGGTGATGCTTTGCAGACCATGGCATCTGGCGGTGGAAATATCCAGGCCGGTGCTGCGTTTGCAATAAGTGCGCCGCCAATTCCCGAGTTTGGGGTGTCTATCCTCAGCTCAACCCAACCAGGTGCCGGAGGTGACGATATCCCTGCCTTGGAAAAGACACATACTCTTCCTGTCCCCGGCGCAGAACACGGACGTGAAACCAGTATAGATCTGTCCAGGAGGTCGACAGCTGTGGAAGAGGTCGTTCAACGAGACACTGCCTCTCGCATACTTTCCAAATTGGATCTGCACCGCAAAAGCCCAGCGTCAACCCAGGTGTCTCCCAGTCCATCCACACCAACTATTCAAGGTGGCATTGCAAGCTTGATAGCAGCCAGCCACGGTTCAATGCCTGTCGGACCCAGTCTCCCGCTTCTCCAGAATACCGAAGGCGATTTCTCCAAGCCGCGAAGTCCTTTCACCTTAGCTCTTCGAGATATGCCTGGCAGCAGCCTAGCACCCTCGACTCTCGCTTCCGTTCCATCGCCGACGAACCTAAGCAGGTCTGCAGTGATCATTACTGGCGAGCGTGGCCTGAGCCCTGCTCCCGAAAAGACAGGCATTCCCACCGGTATTCTCGCCAACATGTGGGGAACCTCATGCACAGCTTATGTCAACCGACTTGAGCGCACCGAGGGCAATGAGAGGACTGAAGTGAAGCTGCTGGCGCTGCGAAGTCCTGCCCTCGCGCCTTCCTCTTCACCTACAAAAGCGTTCGCTTCCTCGGCCCGCTCGGCTCTTCCTTCGCAGAGTTCAATACCGCACCTTGATTTGAGTATCCCTCAAACGGGCGCGCGCAGTCGCACACCGTCGCCGAGCAAGAGACAGCATAGGAACACTATAAGTGTCGACCGTATCACAACAAAGCAGATCAGCAGCGACTTCCTGGTGCCCGAGTTCCCGAACTACTATCCTCTGCAGCTCAAGTCGCAAGATGCGCAATTCCGCCTTCTCTTCCCCAATCTAACCCGCGACGATCGTCTAGTGATGGTTTTTCGAGCAACCTGGAACCCCAGCGAAAAGCAAGAGTTCCCGGGCCGAGTATATGTGACGCCACGGGACATCTATTTTTACAGTAACCATATAGGCCTGGTCCTCACATCCAGCGTACCCCTTAGTGCAATCGACGAGGCTACTGCCGCTCCCGGGAGAGATTGTGATTTCATTTTTCTGCACCTGAAGGAAGCTGCGGGAGATGGAAGTGCACCCAGGATCACGATTAAGACATTCTTAGAGCCGTTGAGGCTCTTGCAGAGGCGAATGAACTTTTTGATCAGAAACAGCGTATCCGATCCACCCTTGAGCTTGGAGGAAACCATGAAAGCTTTGATTAAGATGGAGACTGACGCTCCTGATCGAAGTCCGAGCCTCGAAAGCTGGGAGGACGTTTCACCAAATACGCCGGTTGACAGAGGCGGCCCGCGCTATCGAAGCAGGGCTTCAACCGTAGGGACCGAGTTGAAAGGCCCACTGCGAATCGATCGTTCACTCCATCAGACCCAACTGGGACGTCGGGAGTCGAAGTTCAAGCTTCCTGCCCTACCGGTCAAATATACCCCGCCTGGAAATCTTCGGCTTGCGGTCGAAAGGGAGTTCGACATTAGCGCAAAGGCGCTGTTCCATGTCATGTTTGGAGATAAGAGCATACTTTGGCAACTTCTACACCGCGAAAGACGAGCCAAGAATATATCGCAAGGTCCCTGGCTGAGCCTAGGGGAAGGACGATTTCGAAGAGAATTGTCTTTCGATAGCCCAGCCATAAGTCTTCTTGGTCGAGAGTCATACGCCCGAATTCAAGACTACCAGGTGGTCGACGTCAACAACGATCATTTATGCTATGTCATTACTGACAAGCGAACGCCGTGGCATCTGCCCTACCAGAATAGCCATCGCCTTGTCAGCAAGATTGTGATCACTCACACCGCCAAAGCCAAGTGCAAGCTTGCTGTCTTTGTCAAAATCGAATGGCTCCAGGCGGCTTGGTTGTTCGGAGGCGTCGTCGAACGACAGGCATTGTACGACCTCGAACTTGATAGTCAAGACCTTGTGGACCTCGTTGCGGATCAAGTCAGCAAACTCGGCGCGCATAGTCGCACGAAGAAAGCCATTCAGATATTCGGTCAAGTGGGCCACTCGACAGAGACCACGCAGCTTCTGGTGGATACAGCAGCTGTGAACATCGAACTGAGAAGACAGCCGATTGCCCGCAGCATGACAGGGCTGCTGGCCCGAAGCGCCGCTTCCGCAGCCGAGAGCGTTGCAGCGACCCTGCTGCAGTCACTTTTGAGCATTTTGAGCTGGTTGGCGAGAACATTCTCCGCAAACAAAGTCATTTTAGCTGCACTTGTTCTATCTGCACTATACAACAGTTGGCACACATATCGCGATTCGCTCGATTGGTGGCATGAACGGAAGGCAGGGAACTTCATGGCTCGACTGGGCGTTTCGCCTAATCCAGTCATGAGTCACGCCGTATACCTTAGCGACCTGGATGAGGTCCTCAGTCGCGACGCGCATCTGCCAGCCCGCGATTCGAGTGCGTGCTACAGAGTCTTCTATGACGAGCACGACCCTGAATATATCCATGCGGGACAAAGCCACAGCCCCGCGGTACAGGTGCAGCAAAATCGCCAGAGATTGGGGACTCAACGGCATGATCTTCTGGTCGCAGTGCGTGTGATAAACAGCGTTGAGAAAGAATTGATGCTGGCTGCGTGGGAACAGTGGGTGATGGCGGAGCACCGCCGTTGCCAAGTCGTGGAGGGAATTGTGCGGAGTGATCTGTCACAGAACACTACCGACGTGGGCAAGGAGGTGATGGACTGGTATGATGACTACTGCGGCAGTTGTCGTGACGAATATACGAAGATTCGTGCTTGAGACGCACAATGTATTTCGATGAGAGCTTGTGCCGGTGGCCGAGAGCGTGGAGGGAGTCATTCGAAGTGACTGACGGAGGTGGACCACCGTGCCGGCACTGGGAAAATGGTCCAAGCACAATTGTACAGCCCTTGTATCCATAAAATTATGTGCCTGAGACCCGAGCCCGTCAACCCAGCGCTGTCTCTAGTCGCGATTCTTAGCGTGGTCAGCTTATTTTATATCTTTACTTTCAGAGCCCCCCGAGCTCATCGCAAAGGCGATCGTCGTCGATACACGCCCGGCATCCCAATTCCAATCCACCCTGGTATTTATCTTGCAGCGGAGTCCAGCTCCAAGCCTTTCTCGACAAGCTGCTCAGGAAGGATGCGCCGGGCGGATGAACGCACTGGAGTCGGACCTGATGCCCAGTTCCTCGCTGATTTGGCGGAGGGTTGTCAGCGCGGCTCTTTTCTGGTCATCCCGGGTGGCACTCCAGAGCGCGACCATTCGGAGGGGCCAGAGCATGCGGACCCCGTCGGCCCAAAGCCTGGGTTTCAACCGGCTGGTGACGCCGGGGGAGGCGTCGGTCGAGAAGATCAGAGGCACACAGGCGAGGATCTCGTCCGCTGTGCTCTGCGCGGTCCGGACCCGGATGTCCCACTGGTCTTGCAGCGCCGCCGTTGAATGGCCGCCGTGCGTCTCGACTCGCACCTTGTTCAACAGCTGCAGCAGGGTCAGTTGGAACTTGAGCCGAAAGGCGTAGAAGAACGCCCGGCAGCATAGAATCCGGTAGCTGAGGGCGTCGGCGACGGGCCGGGCCGAGGACGCGTCCTCGCCGTCTTCCCACGACTGTTGCATTTCGCCCTCGAACCGCTCTGCTTCGGCGAGCAGCTCCCCCGCGGTATCCGAGGCCGGGGCTGTGCCGTGCTTGATGAAGTGTCGGAACTGTGCACAGAGAGTGCTGGCGCGATGGGCGTAGAGGCAGATTCGATACGTCGGAGTTTCCTCCTCGGCCAAGTTCTCTTCCAGCCCTTGGAACCAGCTCAACGACTCGGCGGGACTATCACTGCCGGTGATGAAACACCTGACTTGCTGTGATTGAACGTTTGAAACGTCAGTGACGATCGATCGAGAGGGGGGTTGCTTTCCCAACCAGTCACTCACAATGGTATTGTACACCAGCCAAAACAGGCCTCGCGAGGTCGGCGTGTGCAACTGCGACGTGCCTCGCAGGCGAAGCAAGCTTATCAGACCTTGGGTGTGGACGATCCACGAGTCGATGCCACGGCTTCGCGGTGAAGAACCCGAATATGTGGCATGCCCAGGTGACACAATCAGCTGTGGTGACCTAGTTAGCCCGTGTTTCTAGCAAGTTGTTATTCGGATGGACGAAGGTGCATGCACATGTAGGAAGAAGCTCCTCGACTGGGACCGCGAAGATGCACGCCAGCGACTAACAGGGGGCGGGTTTTTGGTCTTACTTCATACTGACTCAACAGCCATACAGACGCCAGGGTGTCGTCCAGTATCTGCAACCGCGGGTCTTCCAGGGCCGCATTTATTGCAGTCAGAGCTTCTCCGTACGTCGCCGCACGCTTGGATCGAGCTTCGGCCGTGTCCACCTTACACGTGAGGAACGCGTTCCCGATAGCTCGACAGGTGAGTACAATCGGCGAGTCGGGTGTTGCCTTCGAAATGATCTGAGGCAGAGAGATGAGCAAGCGTTGCGATTCGGTGTGTCTCTGGGGACAGCAAATATTGCTAAAGGCCAACACCAGAGCATGAGTGTCCCAGCATTCTGATAGCTGCCGAGACGGCAAGAGGTACCACCCAGCGAAGATGACGATGTCTGCGTGGGCGCGCGCGTTAGTCTGCATGCCCATGCTCGGCTAACCTATGCGGACAGGTATTATGTAGTACCTTGCTCGAGAACTCCCACAGGAGACCGGCCTGCATTCCTGGACGGCTCTTGATCTGTGGCGTCGCGTTGCGCAGACCCTGCAGACCGACGACGAGAGCTGGTCGCCGCGGCTGCTGGTGGACTGGTCCTTCTTCGCCGGCGGTCCCGGTTGGCGCCATCCGCGAACGAGGAGGGATTCTCGACGTGGAACATCAGCTCAGACTCGTCCCGATACCCCGGACACGTCCTCCCCAGTCTGATGCAGCGGTTGCATTCTGGGACGCCCAGATCGCACTGTTGTGGCGCCAAATTGTCGTCAATGCGGGTTTGTCCCTACTGCATCTTCGACTGGATACGTACCTACTTTCACTCGCCGCTGGCGACAAAGGTGGCAATCGCGACTTGGTCTGCCGACATTGGGCATGGTGTGCACCGGATATTTAGTTTTGGGCACCACCGGTCATGTAGCAGAACTTTTGTAATTTATCTGAATCCCTTCTCTCGCGGGATTCGAACGGGTTTCTGACGACCCTGTCAACAGTATCGGAGCCGGCTTTTGTCATTATATTCATCTGGCTGCTCGCGGAATGCACTCGATAGGTTAATTCAGGAAGATCCAGCTCGCGTGACGAGCATGGGCCGTCGCCCCTGAGGCTGAAGTGAAGATCCGTGGCTGTGACGGCTTCGGCATCTTCCAGTTGGCAAAAAGACCCCATCGGGCACGGCGAGACCGCGGAGAGTAGATCAAAAAGACCGTTAAATTTCGAGGTACAATTGGTGCATCTGTGACTCTAGAGCCTCCAATGACATCGTCTAGCGGGCCGAGGACTTGGGATGATCGGCCAGGAAAAAAAGGGTTCTCGCGCAGGTAATTGAGTAGTTCATAGACCGATCGATCAATGATCCACAAGTGGAACACCCTGAACGGGCAACAAGCGCGAGATCCCAGAACCTCGACCCTTGCACACACCCACACACTATCTCGTTCGAGCAGTGCTGCGCCTCGACAAGGCTGTGTCGCCGCTCTCTAACTTGATCATACTTGGTACAGTGAGGTCGTGGACAATGGGTGCAGCTGATGAGTACAGTGCCGTGCACTCTCACCATGCCCGGCATATAGTACATATGGCACGCCTATGTAGCTTCAAGCAAGGGTCTGCACCTTGTCTGTTCAGCGGGCAGGGACAGAGTGTGCTCTAATCAGAAGAAAAAATGAACATGTAATGAAGACGAAGACTCGGTCCTCCTTTTGGCCGCTGCTCCCCGGGCAAACATAGAAATAACGCTCACACTCAGAGGCACGTCGATCAGCTTGCCCGTGCTGTGCGGCTCATGCTTCTCTGTCGCCCCGCGTCTACGGTCTTATTCATGATCATGGTCAAGGCAGTCCAATATTCGCCGAGGACGAGACCAGCAAGATAACCCACCATGGATCCCCATGATTCCTCAAACCATCACATGCTAGCCCCGGAGCTAAGTAAGCTCACACACCCCTTCACCGCACAGGATAGGGAGCACTGGCACCATCATCGACGCCAGGCTTGAGATCCGCACCCACACCACCAGCATCTGCGTGCCCGTTTCTCGACCCAAACACCCCGTTACTGACACCGGGTATTCTCACGTCTACTCTCGAGGTCGACACTCTTCTCATCACCAGACCTCGGATCGAACGCCCTGCCTGCATTGCCGCTGGCATCCTGATCGGGGTTCACAGTCTCGTACTCCAACGCCTTGATAAACATGTAGAACCCACTGGCCAGCAATGCCCCTAGGCTGGGCCCCACCCAGTAGATCCAATGGTAATAGGAGAAGGAGTGTAGGACGACACAGGGACCGAACGAGCGCGCCGGGTTCAGAGACCCGCCTGTATAGTAGACGCCCATGAGTTCGGCGATGAAGAGGGAGAGGCCGATGCCGACGGGGGCGATGAACGTGCCGCGGTGTTTCTCGGCCGCGAGCATGAAGATGGTGAAGACGAGCTGGGCGGTCAGGAACATCTATAGTAGCGAACAAAAAAAATCGGTCAGTGTCTCGATCGGACTCTGGGTCATAGGGATATGTGAGCTCGGGTATACATAAAACATACCTCGATAAAAAGACCCTGCACCACGGACGTCCCCCCCCCAAGCGTCGTGCGTACGTTGAGCGGCCCGGGGAGGAGGCAGGAAACGACGGCCGACGCAGCGATCCCGCCGAGGATCTGGGAGACGATGACGAGGCAGCCGCGCAGATAGGGCACGGCGCCGACGACCATCATTCCGAGGGATACCTATGTTTGAGTCGGTCATGCCACGCTACCAAACAAATCTATAGCGAGGGGGTAGTGGCTTGAACCACAGCGACGGACGGATTACTCACAGCAGGGTTGAACAGTCCTCCACTGATCCGGAAAAACACCCAAGCATTCACCGCCAGGGAGAACCCAAAGCACAAGGCGATAAATAACAGCTTGGCAGGGTTGGCAGCCAGGTCGACGGGTTGGCCCTGCTGAGGTGCCGCGTTGACGACATTTGTTCCTCCCAACGCGAAGAGCAGGAAGAGAAAGGTCCCCACGAACTCGCCGATCATAGCAACGAGGTGGTTTTTCACTCCGAGCGGGAGGAAGTTGAAGAGCGGAACACGGCGGGAGACGATTGTCTCATCCTCGTTGGGAAGTATCGACTCGCGTTTCTGCCATGGGAGGCGGATTCGCCGCGCTGGACGGTCGACGTTCATGGTTGTCGCGGATAGTCTTGGAACAGGGGAGGGCTGAATTACTTACTACTTACCGACCGATTATGAAACGATAGGGATCCTCCGCAGAGATGGCAGCTCCGTGAGATTTGTATCTGACCGGTTTGACTCCCAGCTACGTTTGCCATGACGGAATGCCTGCACCGGACGAGGTTTTTGCTGCCACGAGCAGTTCATGCAGGTATAGTCCGGAAGTTGTAGCATTACGAGTAGGTTCAAAGCAGATGGGGCCATAGTTGCTGGAGTGACAACCATCTGCAGCACTAAGCGAGCCAGTGACATTCACATATCCAGCGACGATTGACCTTGTGTATCGATTGGCTCGGGGCATTCGCATCGTCCGAGCAGAACTGCACAAAGAGGGCAAGTGCAGAGCGCAGGGGCCACAAAGTGTTGCTGGAGATCATGACCTCACCGTTTCCGTGGGAGAACCGGACAGCCGTGTTCAGCCACTCCAAGGACGAAGAGCCACGGCACTCCCGAGCCAGCCAATGTCCTTAGTGGGCAACAAAGTCAAGTCAGAGACGGTGGTTCCCATAGTTTATAGAAATAGCATGTGAGATGCTCGTAGACGGATAGTTCAAGAACAGCTACAGCATTGATGAAGGGGGATTGGCATGTGAACCGTCGATGAAGACAGCCGCTACGAGGCTGGCTTGCACGTGACATGTCACGTGGAAGGCTGACGCCCGTCTGCGGGGTCCGTATTAAGGGCGCCACTCACTGGAAGCTGGACTCGTTCCGAGGTATCTCTCGGTGGTCGGTCCACGGCTAGAGTCGGTCAGCTTCCCAGCTGCTGGCGGCTAGAAAGCATGGGTTTACCTCGATCCCGACGCGTCGCATTGGGAATATATTCTGGCACCAGGCTGACTCGAATGTACCTTGAGCTCACACCCTCCTGCTGTCGTGCATTCTAAGGGATTTGCTGCAATCAAGCTCCAACTTCCTCCCTCGATTTCAAACTGCGTCTTTGCAATGTCGTCGTCGAATATCATCCCGTTCTCTGAGCCGCCTTGGCTTGCGGGCTTTCCCTCTCCCTACTACAAAGAAACGCACAAGCGGTTTCAGAAGGCATGTCGAGCCTTCATCGACGAACACCTACTGCCCTACGCCATGGAGTGGGAACGCGAGGAAACCGTCCCCGACCATCTGTTTGAGACGTTCAAAAAGCACAACATGCTGATCCCTAATCTCCCTGCGCCCCTCCCGGTGGAATGGCTGAAGAAAGTGGGCATCCATGATATCCTGGGGACACCCGTGGAAGAATGGGACTATTTGCACACCGGAATATACCTGGATGAGATGGCCCGACCTGGTGTCACCGGCCCTGGCGGTTCCATGACTGCCGGTCATTCATTTGGTGAGTTCGGGTCGCCAGACGGGTGCAGCGCATGGTATTGACCGCGCATTGCAGGCATTCCTCCCATCATCAAGTTCGGAAGCAAGGCACTGCACGAGAAATTCCTGCCAGACCTCCTGCCGGGCAAGAAACGAGCTTGCATTGCCATCACGGAGCCCAGTGCTGGCAGTGACGTTGCCAACATTGCAACCACGGCCGTGAAGACACCGGATGGGAAGCACTATATCATCAATGGAGAAAAGGTAACCTAGGCCGCCGGACATGGCGACATGTGGCTGATGTGGAACAGAAATGGATCACCAACGGATTCTGGTCCGATTATGCGGCCATGGCTGTCCGCACCGGTGGCCCTGGTGCTGCAGGCCTCAGCATGATTGTGTGCCCGCTGAAAGGCTACCCCGGCGTGACGATGCGCCGACTCAAGGTGGCCGGCCAAATCAGTGCAGGCACAACCTATATCGAGCTCGACGACGTGAAGGTGCCCGTGGAGAACCTCATAGGCGAGGAGGGCATGGGGATGCGCTACATCATGACCAACTTCAATCACGAGCGGTTGCTCATTGCTGTTGGGGTAACACGACAAGCCCGCGTCGCTCTTTCCTCGGCATTCGAATATGTCATGAAACGTGAGGCGTTCGGGAAGGCCCTCATCGAGCAGCCGGTCGTGCGTCACCGGCTGGCGAAGGCAGGTGCAGAGCTGGAGTCGCTGCAAGCCTGGGTTGAGCAATTTGTGTACCAGATGACCCAGCTCACCAAGGCCGAAGCAGACGTCAAGCTCGGAGGGCTGACGGCTCTTGCGAAGGCCAAGGCGGCGATGGTCTTGAACGAGTGTGCACAGACCGCCGTGCTCTTGTTCGGCGGAAACGGATACACGCGAACAGGACAGGGCGAGATTGCGGAGCGGATGTACAGAGAGGTCCCCGGTGCCCGGATACCGGGTGGGAGCGAAGATGTGATGCTCGACCTGGCTATCCGGCAGCTGGTCAAGAACTACCGAAATGCTACCAAGACGTTGGAGCGGCCGAGAGGGGGCAGCAAGATATAGGCCGGATGAGCGTAAATTTGAGAATAAATTCAACGGCTGCTCGTCATCTCCTTGCGATTGTCCAGGCACCCACCGACGCTTGTCCATGCCGATGCGGTACACAATAACGCGCAACCGAAGGCACAGTGGAGCACCGTACTGGTGTACTCGGAGCGCAATGCACCACCGGAGAGCGCTTGGCAGTACCGTGGGGTGCGTGGGGTAGCATTCTCGGTCAAGCTCCGACCGAACATTTAACTCCAATAAATACCCTCGGCCCACTTTCCTCTACCTATTTCGGCGTCATCGGCCGACTTTACCCCGCGCTATTGACATTTTGGAGGTCAGAAGCCGACAAACGGAGAACCCTCTACGGATTCAGGAAGTGGAAGTCCCAGAAAGGTTCGTAGATATACGAGAAGGTGCGCCCTTCAAAGTCAGAGGTGGTCATACTCCGTTTTCCTTAAATTGTCTCTTTCCAACTTCACCTTGCTTCCCGGTTGCAACCATTCGATAGATCTTCGTTCTCGAGCGCGTCGACCTCGGATCAATTTTGCATTGAGCAGCCCTATCCACCTCGTTGCAGTGAACATGGCAACGGTATTGAAGAATGCAAACACCCTGCGCAAGGCGCTCAACACGGGGTCTGGTCTGTCCTTCGGCGCATGGCAGATGCTCCCCGGCACCCATTTGTCAAGGACGATCGCTCGGGCCGGCTTCGATTGGATATGCATAGACACCGAGCACGGAAATATCGCAGGTCCGTGCCCATGAGGAGGCTTCCATCCCGGAAGCATGTCTCGTTCTGATAGAAGACCAATGCTGACCGAACCCTCTTCCCTTGCAGACAACGAGATGCACGAGTCCGTTCACGCGGTAGCCTCCGTCGGCGTCAGTCCCATTGTCCGGATTCCCGCCAATGAAGGATGGATGGTGAAGAGAGCGCTCGACGCCGGTGCACATGGTATCATCGTCCCTTTGCTGTACACTGTCGAAGACGCGAAGAGGTTGGTCCAGACAGCCAAGTTCCCGCCTTATGGGAAGAGAGGGTTTGGCAGTCCATTTTCCATGGGCGCCTTTGACATCAAGGGTGACCTGTCGGGTTTTGACTATATGAACAACGCAAATGAGAACCTCCTGACTATCGTCCAAATCGAGACGAAGGAGGCTCTGGACGTCGTACGTAGAATAGCTCAGGGGGTTGGCTAATGCTTGTACACTCGGGCTAACATTGCCTGCAGGTTGAGGAAATCGCAAAGGTTGACGGGATTGACGTGCTCTTCATTGGACCTTGGGATCTGGGCAACAACATCGGACACCCCGTGGAAGGGGATTTCAGTCCCGAGCTAAAGGCGGCTATTACGAGGATTCTGAAGGCTGCTCAAGCGGCTGGAAAGAAGTCTGGAATTTACTGCCCTTCGGGGGAAATTGCCCGGAGGTACGCCGATGAGGGATTCCAGATGGTGAGTCGCAATCTCATTCTTGCCGTTCCGCTGAGCGTGCTGACCAGGTCTTCCAGATCTCCGTTGTGAATGATATGACCGCCATCCCAGTGTTTATGTCCGAGTCATTGTCAAAGGCCAAGGGCTCTTATGGTCATGCTGCAGCTCAGGCGGTGAAAGGCGCTGCGTATGGTGCCGCCAATTTGGTGACACAGGAAAAGAAATAGAATCCCAGACATTCCCGGTGCGTACTTCAGGATGAACGTCCCTCGACCTTACGAACGGTCTTTTCCACTTCTTCGACGGTAAAGCGGTGCATGAGTTTGCAGGCGGCGTCGAGACTGGGTTGGAAGTCTATGTCCGTATCCGAAAGGCGGTCGACGTGTAGCACGGGTACATCAAAATCATAAGCATCCTTCCACTTCTCCTGACCCTGTTCCATGATGTCGATCTCGGAGTATTTGACTGGTTCCGATTGTTTCTTGTTGAACTCGACGATGCGCGACTTGGCTACGTCGCAGAGTCCGCAGTTGGCGCGAGTGAACAGTGTCAGTTGCACCTTTGCAAGCTGCAAAGCGAAGGCGGGACGCATGTTATACAGAAAGAAAGTACAAGATCTCGAGACGCATCAAAGTAAATCAATTTCAACGCAGAGACGCCAGTGGAAACATTCAATGTCTGAGGTGAGGGCCTCGCGCTGCTTTAGAGGGGAGCTTTTAGCGGCATTTTGAATGTTTGATTGCAGTGGGAGCTAGTCCCTCTTCGGCTTGTTCTCTGCCCTACCATGTACGCGCTCATAACTTTGGTCAGGAGGATTGTCTTACCGATTTCTACTACAAACGATGACGGTGTTGACGATATTTTGGCTGCGGCCCGAGAGACATTCCAAGCGCCAAACGGCTTCCTCCATGTGTCAAACATGGTCGCTAAACCGACGTCTGCCTCCCGGTCAACAGCTGGAATCATTTCATACTGGTGTTTTATCTTCTTAACAGGGCCGGCGATCAGTGAGTCCCAGTTCAGGCGCCAAAGAAAAAGAGACCGAACCCAGCAAGACCGACCAGCACCGCACGAGACTATGACCGTCAGCTCGGCCCTTGTAAGTCCATACCCAGCCATGGCTTTTGGAAGGCTCCTTCGGTTTCAGATCCTTTCAGAGGAGAGCTGGACGGACCCATCGACGACATGATTGCAACCCGCCTGTTTCTGAACTCATTTCGCCACCGCAGTCCTCATGTAGCAGTTCAGCTGAATGCGCTGAGCGCCATGACCATGTGGACATCAGTGACAAACAAAGAACGTGCTTGGCAGTATCACAGTTCTTTGTTTACTGCGCTGGCCTACGCAGTGGCGCCAGCTGGCTCCAGCTGGCTCCAGCGTTACATATATTCCTGTGTAAGTCATCATCACTTGTGGTACTTACCTTCGTTTGTTTATTAGAGATCTCTTCCATGGCAAGCTTATCCTTCGCGCCTCATCGAAATTGCTGGATTTAAATCTAGGAGAGAGCAAGGGTTGATTTTACTCTCGTTAGGAACAGAAGTCATAGCCTTCTCCGGTGACGAAGGTGCATTTGCATACTTTAAGAATCTTGTGTGTAACCAAGACATGCCCAAGGAGAGCGCTGCAGACCAGGCAGCGGCCACCACTCGCACACCTTTTGCACCGGCGGAACCATGTGATGGATCACCAACCATGCAACCCACAAACCCCTCGACTCAGTCAAAACCACCTGTAACCAGAAGTCGTAGTGCCACGCGACGAGCCCGGCTCCCCAAAGCTACAAGTACAGAGACGGAAAATACAGCACCATCGCAGAACCCCAGCCAGCTCGTCTCTGAAGTTCATCAACTGGTCACCGTTCCCCTCCACACACTTGCACCAGCTGTACCAAAAGCAAGGAAGACGTTAGGGGCTAACAAGAGACCCTCCAACACTGTTCATGTAACGCGTCGGAAAGATCCAAAGACAGAAATGCCGGCCGTGACCAAAGATCACATTGCGATCCCACAATCTGATCCCGCAGTCCTACCTCCAGCCTACCACGATGTTGAAGACTATCCGTCAGGGCCCGATGATGGTGCAGCCGTGACTGTCATATCTGTGGTTTCTAACACAGGGGACGAAGAAGTCACGCACAATACACCAGCCCCGCCAGCTGTACAGCCAGATGAGAGACACGTCACGCAAAAGATTGGACAACACTTGAGGGAAGTTCCACACTCGATGTGGGCGTCGCTAGTGGAGTCGATGCAATGGCTGACGGCTTTCATGCAACTTTGGCCGACAAGATTGTTTTTCCGCTTGCTCATGAACCTTGTCTGGCTCGTGATCGTGGTGGTGCTTGTCATCATTGTAGGGGTCTCCCTTTGCACAGAAGTCGCCACGATATTCCTCTGTGCTGTTCCAGGCTCCCACAATGTTCTATCCCACATCAATGTCAACTGCAAAGCTCATCCGCGTCTGTCGCAGTGGCAGGCTGACAACTACAACGCATTCATCAATGCGCGAGTCCAACCATTGGTCGATATCCATCGAGAATTCGAGCAGCTGAACCAGCCAGCATCCGAGCTGTTACCGTGGACCTCCCACTTCAGAACCCTCAATATACAGGTGGCTACTGCTGCCAACGACTTACAGCATACACGTATCCCTGGTCGGGCAGCGGCAGTCAAAGCCCACTTTGAGTACAGCCGGGAGATTAAAAACACTGGGCATTGCGTAACGCGGTTGTACGCAAGGATCGCTGTGCACATGCAGGCCGTTGCCCTGAACCTCGAGGGTCTTGCCGCAGAATTGCATGATTACCAGAGGGCGCCGACAGTTATAGCTCGCTGGCTCAAGCGTGACGTCGTCACGGTATTCATCAGATATCTTCAGCGGCTATGGACCAACATTCTCGAACTGGAGGTCCCGGGAAAGGACTGCCAGGAACAGATTGAGAAGATGGAACTCAGCTGGCGCACGCTAGATGCAACGCGACGGGAGCTCATTTACGGAGCGGAAGCTAACCTCACCGGCCTCTACGCCCGAATCGCATTTTGGGACTACGACATCTCACGTCTGAAGAAAGATCTCGAAACTCTGAACCATGTGCAGAAATTCTACACACAGTCCGTACAGGAAGGCATCTCAAAGATCGAGGACCTGGTGCAAGAGTTGCTTGTCAAGCTGGAGGACTACCGCCGCACGATCCAAGAAGGCTCGGAAGCCGCGTTTGACACCTATTCGAACACGTCTGTCCCTCTCGTGCAGGTTCAGCAGTACGCACTCGATCTGTACGAAGTCTCGGTGATGATGAACAAGGCAGAGAAAGAGTACATTCGTCAATGGGAGGACAGTCTAAGAGAGGGCCATCGGGTGCCAGACTCGAAGCGGTATATAGACGGGTAGTCGCTTATCTGTCTAGGAGACATCCGGGGTGCGTGACGGCGGTGGGGACTTACATCAGCAAGCCCAGGCGTGATATTGGATCGGTTGTCGTTCAAACGAATAACACAGGCTTGTCACCGAATGGACACTCCAGGGTTGTCTGTGCCTGGAACCCTCTGGCGCAAGTCTGATACGCGGATGTCCAGCACGCTCCAGGAGAAAAAGAAATTCGGTTCTACCCGCGATTTCTTTGGTGAAAGTCCGAGGATATTGGATGGATTCTTATTGAACAGGAAACTACAGCTCGCGTCCTGACACTCGTCCGCCTTCGCACCTTGGGCAGTCCCGATCGCATTTTTTGTCCTCGTTGACAAGGAACTGTCATTGTCATTGCATACAAAGAGCACTACTTGTGACTCGTCCTTTGGATGGGCTTCCTCGAGGCAAAGAAGATGCACATGGGACAACGAAACGCCATCGCATCCTCCATTGTGCCTGTTGAACTCGTGCAACGGACAATGAGCGGGTTGTTCTTCACGGCCGTTGAGCTCACTCGAGAAAGGAGACAATGGACTTGGGGGTGGGCAACCCCTTTGTTCCACTTCTCGAACCGACTTACGAAGGAGGCAGTAGGAGTGTTGCTGCTGCGATCTTGACATCTATATATAGGTCTAGCCAGTGTCCGATGTTCCTGGTCTCCCCATCGCAACACCCATTCAAGACTCCAAGACAACCTTGGAGATTTGAATACACAACAACAATGGATCCCACCACCGGTACTCCCGATCTCCTTCCGCAACCTGGCTCGGCTCGGTCAACTGAAGAGCTCCGCCGATATGTCCTCGAAATTCCATATGATCTGTTTAGCGGCCTTGACGCTCATCAGATGGTGGTGGTAATGGCACGCTTCTTCCAAGGCGGTCTGGCTAACCACCCGGACTCGAGCATACCTTCACTAGAAGCCGCGTTCCGTGAGCTAGGAGTCAAAGAAACTTCCGCGTTTGCGCAACTGTTCTTTGCCTACCTTCATAGGGACACACGGCGCATTGGGCAAATTTCGCAATTTGTCCTGGCAAACGACATCATCTTTAAATTTAGCCGAGATCCAGCATTACCGTCAAATCTATGGGTCGACGAGACCCCGCCGTACCCCGAGGACGACAGCGATATCGACATCGACACTTATCTTGATCGCGATAGCGAGGAGTGGGGCATCTTCGACTGGTTGAGGTTGTTAGAAGATACCCTTCCTAATCAGCGACCCCAGGAATCCGATCTGGAAGAAGAGAGCCGTGGGAGACTGTCTACTAATTCCGCTCGTGATCTGATTGACCTATCCCACCTCAAGGACGCTTTCCGTAACCACAACCTTCAACTAATCCGCACCTTCGGCGGTACAGTGGCTTGGGACGACTTCGATGCTTACCGGCCCTTGAGAGAGAACATCCGCGACCTTGACCGGATCCAGCTTCCTCGTCTAAGAGACCTGGAGGACGGCGTTGCTTCCGGGGAGGATAGCCGCACTAATACTGAGAGCGTCATCTCGGAGGCCCACCAACAGATATTCGCTGATGCCGAGACCATCCTTGCACGGATCCGCGACCAGCTATTCGATGCGGAGAGGCACCTAATCCCGCGCGAAGAATCACTGCTCGACAAAGGAGAGACCATGAAAGCATATCGCTTACGGTATGAACGGATTAGATACCGATACCGCCTAGCATCGCTAGTTGCCGGCTTCCAGAACCAACGATACCGAGATCGGTTCGTCATCCCTTCCATCCCTTCCACTGTCCAGCCAGCGCCAATTGCCCGGCCCTATGACACGGAGGATCCATGCGGGATCTGTTATGATGCTGTCGGGCAGACAGAAGGTGGGGTTCCTTGCCCCCCTTTCGTGACTTACCACTGCTGTAACAAACCTTTCCATGCTGGCTGCTTGATTGAATGGTTACTACCCAAGCTTGACGGTGATAGGACTTGCCCATGGTGCCGAGCGAGCGTGACACCCGAAATTCTGGGCGAGATCCTGGAGTTGGGAGTACGAGAGTTGCAGTGTTTGTGAAGGTGCCGATTGTCAGTGTGAGCTGTGGCTGTAAGGCTGCTGTTGATGCTGAAAAGGGGGTGTGTGTGTGTGAGAGAGAGAGAGTATTGACACCCTCCGTTGTGAGACAAATAGGTACAGTAATGGACGCAGGCCGTCCGGTTTAACAGGATCAGGATGACTGTCAAGAACAGTTCCCGATAAGTAGCCCCCGGAAAGGGTACCATACACGTAGTGTACCCGGATCACAAATACGAAAATCAAATTTCTCCATTAGGCTCATCGCAATCTCCTTTTCCTTTTTCCCTAACTATGTAACAAGGCGAGCATAATACTGGCGTGATATGACGAAGCCCACGATTGCAAATAGACAGATGTATTGTACTTGGCATGGACGACAGATCACCCAGGTGGCCAATATGGATATATATATATTGTCCCTGCTACTGCCTACACGCAGGACAAGGCCTTGCAGTGGTCGATACATCATGACTTCTGCCGGACACACCGAAGCAGATACCCAGGCACGCAGATAACATACTGAAGTGCACGGTCGCTACAGTCCTGATACATTGACATCGGCCAGAATGGCGTACAGCAGACAAACCCTGCGCACACATCCTCGTGAGGCTGTCCGAGGAAAGGAGGCACCGCACGGGCTGGCTACCGCGAGGGCTGGTGATAGGTGTGACATTGCCGAAGTCCTCGGCCGAGGATGGGGAAAGGGGAGGGCGGGGGTGGATCTCTCTCGAGGATTTTCTCAGAATTTAGGCCGTATTATTCTTATATCGGCTCCCAACGGCGCAAGGGAATCCTCACAGTAGAATACGGTCGGCCTGTCGCAGGATTTAGTAGGCAACCGAGTCAAGGTTGGGCCCAGTACCGGGCGTCCATCTGATTTTGTCAGAAGCTCTATTTTCTACTTCTCGGCATATTACCATCACATATTTCCGCATGGCCGAGCGGCGCAAGCGAGGACGTCCACGGACGGAGGCCAAGTTCGACAACTGGTTCGGAGTCGAGGACGCGAGGGAGCGGAAGCGCATACAAGATAGATTGGCGCAGCGGACGAGACGTGAGTCCCCCGGTTGGCCATTGCTCCTCCTTGTTTCTCTGGTCTGGTCTGGTCCCGTCGTGTAGCCTGCCTTTCGGACCATCCTGTGGCGCCCTCGGGCAGGCAGGCAAGGTCCCCTGTGTACTTACACACTTACTAACTTGGTGAACGTGTGCTCTGCAGGAGACCGTCTGCTCGGTCGACCGCCTCCGAGCAAAGTGGGCAGTGCCGGCGCCGGAAACATTGCGACCCCGCCCGAGTGCTCGAGCGATGCGAGCACGAGGATTCAGACCGTCCCCTCGGAGCCCCCCGCGGCGGGACTCGATGCGTGGCCATCGTCGTGCGAAGACGCTCCCTTGCTCGCTCGTCTCCCCGCGATGCGGATCGAAACGACGCCACCATCACCATCCGTGCTCGCGATCGTCATGAAAATCCCCACGGACCATTATTTCCTGTGCTGGCCAGCCTGGCCCCTTTACTCGGCCCTGCTCCAGCATGGGCTCATGCAAGGCACGGGGTGTCCGGACGCCAACGACGAGGCAGTCTCGCCGCGGGAATACCTCTCCCTGCCGGAACCGCTGCGGCCAACGCCTCTGCAGCTCGCGATGCCGCATAGGCGGTGGATTGATCGGCTTCCGTTCCCGCGGCTGCGAAACAATCTCATCCTCCTCAAAGGGTTGGTTGACCTGGACGAGTTCGTTCGCGATTTGTTCGGCATGGCTAGTCTCCTCCTGCGGCCGGACCCGCGGCGAGCAACGTGGGAGCCGGAGTCTTGGAGGATGGGGACCGACTTTTCGTTCAAATGGGGATACTTGTTCTTGTGATCCATCATACGTAAATGCATGCGTCTATCTCTCCGGTTTGGCTCCTAGCTTTTCCCCATAGAATCCAGCTACGGTGATACAGGGCACGGAGCAGCCAATACTGCGCCGCTGGTGGATCACTAGAGAGCGCCACTGGATTTTGTCAGAATCTAGGCCACCCAAACAGCAACGTCAACGACATTGGTAGGTCTGTCCATACCGGAATGCCCCTTGACTTGATCGTGTCGCCTTGCTGTCGCTCGACAGTGGAGCTTCTGGAATTCCCGCCCCAGCCTTCGTGGCAATTCTCCTGCCTCTGCTTCCCCCACGGGGCGGATTCCTCCCTGGCGCATCGTATGTATCAGGCGTCTAGACTTTGGATGGACATGGTTTCCGAAAACTTGCCTCGGTGACACGGCTATTGTACGCTTAGACGGCACGAGACATCCCAGGTATACGTATATCAAGGGGCTGGATGACAAAGATGCCACCAGGAGGACAAGACTGCATCGAACTCCTGTTGGAATCGCCGACCACCACACTGCAAAGATGGCGAAACTGACCACCTACAACATCTGGATCGGGATGATCGTTGCCATCGGCACGTTCGGGTATGGTTATGGATTCGGCGTCTTCGTCACCAGCATAGGGCAGCCAGGATTCTACAAGGATTTCGACCTTGACCGTGAGCGAGTGACTTTGAAGTTTGTTGGAGCGGTCGAGGCTGACAGACATATGAAAAGCCAAGAGCAAGTATACTGCAAAGTGAGCACGAGGTCCTCACCAGGAGCGAAGCTTGTATGCTGACGACGATCAACCTTCCAGCATACTGGGCGCAGTCAATGCCCTCTTCGCCGCCGGTGCGGCTTTTGGCTCCATAGCCCAGGCCTGGCTCGCCGACTGGGTGGGCCGCAAGAAAGCCCTCGCGGCATCTGCGCTGTTCTCGCTGATCGGTGCCGGCTGGGCTGCCGGATCTCCATATCTGGCAATGCTCATCACCACCCGGATATTGCAAGGATTCGGTCTCGGGATGCAGATCTGCTTGGTTCCCTTGTACCTGACCGAGGTGTCGCCGGCGCATTGTCGCGGACTCATGACGGGCATGACGGTCATGGGATTCGGGCTCGGATACGTGGCGTATGTCTCTGACTCCGGTCTGCGGTGTCGTGTGTGATATGTGTGCATTCGACTGACGTATCCCTCTCTAGTGTTGCGTGGGTTTCCGTGGGGACGTACTTCGCGAAGAACGAGACCCTGCAATGGCGTCTCCCGCTGGCGCTGGCATGCCTCGGGCCCCTGGGCCTGCTTGTTGGAATCTGGTTCGTGCCCGGTCAGTCATTTACCGCCTACTCGTGAGAGACTATGGCGTGACACCCTGGTGGTGGTAGTGGTGTTAACACGGAAGAACAGAATCGCCACGATACCTGTGCTGGACTGGCCATCACGAAACGGCCCTGCAAGTCATCCGGCGCCTCCATCGCGACCCGACCGACCCAGAAGACTCTGCGGCCCAGGCGGAATTCATGCAGATCCAAGCACAGGTTGAAAAGGACAAGGAGCAGAAGTCCGGATATATCCAGATGTTCACCAAGCCCAGCTGGCGGAAGCGCTCGCTTCTCGTGCTGTTCATCATGTACGCTTCCCTGTCCTGTACAGCGATGCTGTTCACCGTGGCTGACTTGTGCTAGGTTTGCATCCCAATCAACCGGAGTGAGTCGGCTGGCAGCGCGTGCCAACTTGGGATTGACGTCGTCGTACGATAGGTCAACGGTATCGCGAACTACCTGGTCGTTATATTCGGGACGCTCGGCCTGAGTGGTGTCATGCCATTGCTCGTGTACGGTAGGTGATTATTCTGCTCGAAGCAAGAAACCCAGACGCACGTGGCAGGGAACTGACGGCATTCACTTTGGTTTAACAGCCGTCTACTCGGTGGTTGGAACCATCGCGGCGTTCGTCGCTTGCTTCACCTTGGACAAGTTCGGGCGGAGGCGGCTCTTCTGTAAGTCTTCTCTCTGCTTCCAAGTGGCACCTAACTATGTACTGCAGAACCCATGCTCACCCCCAGCTTTTCCAACCTCTAGTGACTGGCTTCCCTGCTCTTGCTCTCAATCTGCTCACGGAGGCTCTTCTCCAGAGAGCCTATCTCGGGAGCACGAACCAAGCAGGCCTCGGCGCAGCAGTAGGCTTCATCATCCTGTTCATCGTGCTGTTCCAGTTCATCGACGCCCCAACCTTCGTGTGGTGCTCCGAGATCTTCCCAACCACCATTCGCGCAAAGGGCATCGGGTTGAGCATGTTTGCCTATTTCGTCGGCTTCATCACCTTTTCGACGCCGGGTCCGCTGGCCTTTCGGAACATGTCAGTGCTGCAATTGATTGCCTTCCTTCCTTCCCTCCCTCACCTGTGTTGCGGAAACCCAGGCTGACGGCAGGATCGAGCAGAACGTGGAGGATGTATTTGATCTTCATGGCCTTTTGCCTTGTTTGCGAGGTCGTCGTTTGGGCCTACGTCCCCGAAACCCGAGGCCTGCCGGTCGAGGAGATGGGAGCGTTGTTCGGTGATGAAGTCGTCCTGCATATGACCTCGGATGGTCGCGGACTGGTGGAAAAGAGTGACGGCGTGGTTCTCGACCACATTGAAGTGGTCGCGGCCAAGGACTAGGAGTGAATGATGATGAATGACGAGATGGAGACGGGAAGAAAGCACGGGCTGGCAACGCGCTCGGCCCGGCTTGCATGGCTGGTGATCTGCTCAAGCATCTACGGAGGACACGGTCTGTAAGTTCGAGAGAGGCACATGGAAGACGACGAACGGCGCCGACGAGACTTGGCGATAATGGGTGCATTTCTCATCCATTGCTTCTCCTCTACCACTGAGTTCTTCTCGTGCCCGTAGATTCCTCGCTGGTCAACAGCTGGCGAGAAGACCTGCCTACCGCGTTCACTGACATTCTTTTCGACTCAACTGGCATTCCTATCCTCGTACCAGCTCGCCCCTTCCCTCATTGTAGCACGACGTCTGTCCCCGTCTTGACCAAGGTAAACGTTTTGTAGGCCCCCAGCGGCGGCAAATTCGCATCTGGGACAAGTTCCACCATCACCCCTTCATGCGTCACCACGACGATATCCTCCCTCCCGTCCGGATTCGCCCGCACCTGCTCGGAAACATCCCACAGTCGCTGCAGGATCCTGATTTTGCGCTGCGCAACGGCCGCACGGGCAGGCGACCACGGGCCCGTCTTGTCGAACCACCGAGACGGCAGTCCGCGGATCTGGGCATCCAACTCAGGGAAGTCGGCGAGCAATTCATCCGGCGGCGATCCGACATTGCACGCCGGGGTGCTGATTTCCTGCAGGTCAGGGTCCAAGACCAGAGTCACCCCGCCGGTTCTGACCCCCCTGCCCGAGGTGGCGGGATAGTGGGCCGCACTGAGAACGCGGGGCAACGCCTCGAGAGCCGTCTGGATGGCTCGACGGAGCGGCGAGACCAGCACGGCGCCCACGCTGTCCGAGTTGTCGTGGATGAAGCGGCGGCCTAGGTCCTCGGCGAGGTCGAGACCACGCTCGCTCAACGGCGCGTCCGGGATTGTCGGATCGCTGCGCAGATTGTGCAGGCCCTCGGCGTGGCGGACCAGATGGACTTTTCGACTCATTGCGCAGTGCGATTGGGCTGGCTTGTCGATCGGCTGTCGAGTCAAGAGAGGAGGACTTCAATTCGTTCACGGAGGTCGTGGGAGCAGGAACGGTCCATGTCAGCTCAGGCTGTGTCTGTGTCTGTTTTAATACGCAAGACAGGCCAATGTACCGAATGCCCTGGGAGACTCACGCTCACACTCACTCACTCTGTGCTGGAGCGGTATGGAGCCGAACCCAACCCTGCGACCATGGGTCTGCTTCAGCCATATTATATATCATAGAGGCCGTGGCATGTGCGGCGGCTGCGACAAGACCACGGTGCTCAGCTGTCCGGCCGCATGTGGTGTAGGCTTTCAGCTTGACATGCGCCAAGTTGGGCAATCCGAAGGCTGAGCGGCAGCCAAGCAGCAGAGGCAGAGGATCGTGCGGAGTCCGCGTCCATCTTCTGTGAGATTCGCGCCGAGAGGAGGAAAGGGCAAGGAGAAGCTACTCAACAGTCTGGACCTCGCAAATCGCGCGCTTGCATAATAGAATTGCTAGCTTGCCTCTTATATGTCGTTGGTCAGCGACTACTGTGCGGAGTGCTCGCCTGATTAGTGGATGAAGATGCAGGGTGTCCAATGAGGAGCAATGCCAATGAATTCTGATTTCGCTCAGGGCATTCCTAATATTCGTCCGCTGTTCCAATACTGCCTGCAGCCTATGTAAGTGAAAAATGATTCTCTTTCTTCCATGCCTCCACCATCAGTTGCAATGACTTGGCTACTTGCTTGTCCTGCAGTTCGTGAGGCAACGTTTTGGGAAACTCCACCACCGCCTGCCTCAACGCCGCAATGCCGGCAGCCCCAAAGAACAGCACAAAGCGGTCGATTGAATTATTCTCCAACATGTTCTTCAACAGGATAAGATGGCTTGTCTGAACTTCTTGCGGGGGAGTGTTGATGATATGCGCCAGACTGGACCAGAAATGCACAGGTGGCCAAGGGTTCTGGAATCTTGCTTTCGAGAAGTTTCGTAGTGCAATAGAGGCGTAGCCTACACCGAGGCCTGTGAGACGGTCGTAGTGTTTATTCTGAGTCGTAAAGGCTCGCTTCGAGTCGGTGGAATCGTCGATCCTATCGAGACGCCAGCCAAGTCGGAGTTTGCCTGCTGTGGTGGATTCAGAGCCAGATATGCCGAAGAGGATGGGAGCGGCGGCGTGGAATTTGCACATGAGAATCGGTATGAGCGATTGACTTGGAATGGGTCGGGAGGAACTATTGGCAGATACGCTTCGAGCGAACTGGAGATCGGGCATGGAAAAGATCTGTGCGACGAGGGTGCCGATCGGTTCAGCTGCTTTGGCGTTGACAGCGCATTCACCGACGAAGGCGGCCATGACAGCTTTGCTGAAAATCGAGAGAAGATACAAAAGCAACGATGGGACTGTGGTCGTGCCATTGTCTCCAAGGTTGAGATGTGCCGGTAAGAAATCGCTGACAGATACTGGAGGCGATGGTAGCTCCTTAAGAGCTCGAAGCAGAGTTGTCTTGACCCGGTCGTGCTGTAATGGATGTCAGTCAGGAGACGAGCGCCTGGATCAATGTGGGAATCGTATCACTTACCCCTACTCGGTTAGCGGCCTTGTCGTCGGTCAACTGCCCTACACTTGTTCGAATAGCCCGTCGCATGTCACCAACGTGTGGTTTCAAGGTTGGGTCTTTCCTGGTCGATGCCCAGAACTCCGATCGGAACGTCTTCAACTTCTTGTGGAGAGCCAGGTATTCCCGATGTCGCTGCTCGATATCTGAAGGTGGGACTTGAGTTGGGCGGGATGTGGTTGGTACTGTGGCCGGCTGGGTCGTAGGTGCTGCCTTAGTGGCAGCTTCTTCTTGCAGCTTCCTAAGAGCCGCTGCCTTTTCGGCTTCCTCTTCAGCTTTTGCTTGCTCCTCTTGCTGCTTTCGCTGTGCAGCGTCTCTCTCTATCCGCTCCTTTTCTTCTGCTTCGGCCTTCTCCTTTGCGCGCCGTTCGGCTTCCTGTCGAGCACGCTCCTCGCGCTCACGACGCTCTTCTTCTTCCTTTCGGACTCTTCGGTCCTCCTCGGCTCTCCTGCGGGCCTCCTCCTCTGCCTTTCGTCGTCTCTCCTCCTCCTCTAACCGTTTTCGCTCCTCTTCTTCACGCTTTCGTCGTTCTTCCTCCTCCTTCTTGATGTAGGCTTGGAGGACAGCCTCGGCCTGCCTCCGCACAACTTCATGCTGGGCACTGGCGGCATCGAGCTCTAGCCGATGGACATGAGCCTGGGCCGCTTCTCGGGCGTCGAGCTCGTCCTGCTGCCGACGCTTCTGATAAGCATGAAGCTTGGAACTCTCAATTTCGTGTATTTGGAGCTGGCCCAATGCCCGGTCAAGTTCCCATTGTAGCTGCCGCGAGGGACTGTCGTCATTCCTCCGAGCTCTGGGACTATTCCTGGCTGAAAATGGCGAAGTATGAAGTTTGGCCATGTTGATGGCACGTGACCAGGGCTTGGGCTGACCACCCTCGACTCGTGCGGTGAACGAATGTCGAAACCCCTTTGGTAATGAGAGGTAAGCTGGCGTGATTTCCAAGGTGTTCAAGCCAGCCAATGGCTGTCGGAGAAGTCAAGATGATTGTGGTGAAGAATCAGCTGTGGCCACAGTTGGATCAAAGATTGCAACAGCCGGAATCAAACCAGGAACGCCAGACCTCGGGGCCACACGAGTCGATGGCAGTGACTGTTTCTCAATGTGAGACGCGTCGAGGATCAACTTGTCGCGGAAAAAGTGAATGAGCACTGTTCTGGCGAGGCTGTCGTAGGCAGTCCTGAGGTCAGCAATTCGACCTTGGGAGCGCGACTTGCTGGAGCGACGATGGCGCCGAGAGATCTAGAGTGCCGAAACGAAGCGGCGGGGTTGGCTGATGGGCGATCGCGGGAAAAAAGGTGTGCTGCAAGTCCATCGGATGGACGACTTTTTTGGAGTTAACAAAGAAGAGTTCGAGTCTCAGACGACCGCGAATGACAGGGGTGTTTCAGTTCCAGCAGCGTGGTGGGGAAGGTCTCGCCTGGGTCACCGGGTGATGTGCGTCCAAGGGAGCCTAAACTCGGCCTGGAGAGGAGCCCCTGTAAGTGCGGGCGGGCACCGGCTGCGACGCCGCAACCAGTCTTGGCATCAACTGTTTGCGCCCACTGTGCAACTTGAATTACAGCCGTTTATGCTTCACTTGGCGGCATATCGGCGTCCAAGATGGCTGGCAATCGAGTCAGAGAAGGAACGCGATGACTCTCTCCTTTGGTCGCTCTCGCACAGAACACGAGGAAGCTGCTTACCCGACCAAGAAAAAGGATCAAATGGGCAAGGACTCCAAGGGTCTGGTCTTCTCTACACTACAGATAAGGAGGGGCCAAAGGTGATCAGAAACACAACCGCCGTCGCCAATAGGGCAGATAGATGTGTCCAGATAGCCTGCCCTCGACCGCGTAAGCGAGTGAGCAACTGCTAGCAATAGCCGTACTGGGGAGCCTTTTGTTGCGCCTCACACCTCCCACACACTAGTAGAAGAATACCAAGACCTTTTACAGACACGTTCCCATCTCCATATCCATCCCCGTCTCCGTCTCCGTCTCCCCTCTTCCCGACGTCCTCTTGCTCACCATCTTCGCCCGCCATTCTGTCTTTGCTCTCATCGCTTCAACCTTGGCCAGACAATCCTTGAAACCAGCCGAGTCACTCCCTCGTGTGCTCCTGCCCTCTGCCACTGCGGGTGCTGTCCCCGTCGAGTTCCGTTTCCTGTCCTTCCCTCGCCCAAAAAGAATCTTACGTCGGGCTGAGCCTGCCTGCGACCAGATTCTGTTGCACCATATTAGCAGTCACGATTGGCGATTCCTGCTTGCGCCTGAGCTCTCATCATTACCATTGCGACGGCAGTCAGCTCTACGCTACCGTGTCAGTTAGTCTCGTCACTGAAACTGACACTGCCCTGCCCCGTCACTCCACCTCGGCCGCAGGATCCAAATCTCTTGTCAACAGAATACCCAATTCATCCAGCTTCGTAACCATCGTTTGCCCAGCGTTCGAGCGTCACACAGCGTAAGCCAGGTTGAAAAGCATCGATAACAGCTTCACCATTTACTGAATACTCGGCAAATTTCTGGTGAGTTTGATCATTTCTTTTGCGCTTGCGCTTGAGCAAGCATCATCAACGAGCGTTCCTCCCCACGCATCCCCGGCATCATCACCAATCTGGAGGAATCGATATCGAATTCAACCCAGTCTTTACTGACGTTTCTTTACAGCTTGGTATTCGTCCCTTCCTCGGTGCTCGCGGTTTCTTGAACAAGCCAGAGCATTGTCTTTTATCCCTCTCCCACTCCTCCCAAGGCTCATCGGCTCGAGCGGAAAAAGAGCCAGGAAAGACAGTTCGATCCTGAACACATTTCAAGATGGCACAACCGGGTCAATCTGGGGTGCCAGGCCCTGCAGGGCGCAGACTTCATATCGCCCATCGACGAAGCCCATCTGAGCTCACCCCGCTTATGATGGAACAGCTGGCTCTTCAGCAACAAATTGAATTGCTTCAACAACAACAGCAACAGATTGCTGCGACTCATCAGCAGTATGTGAACATGGGCATGATCCAGCAACCTCTGCAAGGCATGCCGACCTATTCCCCTGTCCAAGGGCAACCCAACCTTTCCGCTCTTTCTCCAAACAACAACCCCAACTTCCAGTTTCCTCAAATGCAGCAGCAGATGGGAATGCAAGGCAATGCCCCAACTCAGCCTGCTGCTCATCGACGGAACCAGTCTGCCCTACCGGGTATGGCCATGGGCCCTCCTCCGGCACCTTCTGCAGGTGCAGCCGGCACTGCCTACGGCGAGTACAACCAGCAGGCTCTCGGACAGAATCGTGAAAACACCAGTGTACGCGGAGGTGGAAGAGGAGGCTCTGCACAAAGCGGCCATACAAGACGTCACTCACTTGCACTTCCGGAAGCTAAGAAGGCGGCCGAGCTTGCAGAGAAGAAGAGGACGGCGGCCGGCTTTCAGTTCCCCATTCCCGGTGCTGGCGGCACTGTGGAAAGCCCTGTGGCGGCGACTCCATCCGACGATAGGATTACCACGCCTGTCACCGCCGGTGGTTTGGGTATAGGGCGCGCTGGTAATGCTCGCAATGTGGGTCACAGTCGCAGCCAGAGTATGGCCGCTGGAGGTGTCCGTGGTGGAGGTGCAGCTGGCCGGGGGACCAGCGCTTTCCAATTCCCACCCCAAGGTGAAGCTGGTGCGGGTAACCAGTCCGATCTCCAACGCCGTGGAAGCCAGAGCAGTCATACGAGACAAGGATCTCGAAACTTCGAAGGAAATTGGCGTCAGCAGAACAACCAACAATCCAATGACCAGTCACAACAGCAAATGGGTCAATTCAGTCAACCTCAAGGAATGGGATTCCAGCCAGGTCACCGCGGCCGTGGGTCAATCAATCAGTCTATGGGATCCATGAGCGGCTTCCAATATCCGGGCCAGCCTCAACTGGTCCAACTACAACAAGGCCAGATGATGATGCCAGGCTTTATGCCTGCCGGGCAGCAGCTGAACGCGCTGCAGATTGCTCAGCTGCAGGCATTGCAAGGTGCCCAGCTTGGTGGTCTCCAAGCCAGTCAGCATGCCCCTCCAATGGGCTTGCAACAGCAGCAACAGCAGCAGAGAAAGACTCTGTTTACTCCCTACCTCCCCCAGGCTACACTCCCTGCACTGCTCAATGACGGCCAGCTGGTTGCCGGCATTCTTCGAGTTAACAAAAAGAATCGTTCCGACGCCTATGTCACCACGAGTGACCTGGACGCTGATATATTCATTTGCGGCAGTAAAGACCGAAACAGAGCTCTTGAGGGCGACTTGGTTGCCATCGAGCTGCTTGATGTGGATGAAGTGTGGGGTCAGAAGCGTGAAAAGGAAGAAAAGAAGAAGCGCAAGGACATTACCGATACCCGCTCATCGGGTGCTGGTCAGAATGGCAAGAGCGATACCTCCTCGACTACCGATACCACGTCCATTGCACCAGATGGTAGCATTCGTCGCCGTGGCAGTCTTCGTCAACGTCCGACGCAGAAGAAGAATGACGATGTTGAGGTCGAAGGGCAGAGTCTGCTTCTCATGGAGGAAGAGGAAATCAGCGATGAGCAGAAGCCACTCTATGCCGGCCACGTCGTCGCAGTCATTGAACGTGTCGCCGGGCAGATGTTCTCTGGAACCCTCGGTCTTTTGCGCCCAAGCAGTCAAGCTACCAAAGAGAAGCAAGAGGCCGAGAGACAGCAACGTGATGGCGGACATTCACGATCCGAATCTCGTATGCAGGACAAACCCAAGATCGTCTGGTTCAAGCCTACCGACAAGCGTGTGCCCTTGATTGCCATTCCCACGGAACAAGCACCTCGAGACTTTGTCGACAAGCACATGGACTACGCCAACAGAATCTTCGTGGCCTGCATAAAGCGCTGGCCAATCACTTCTTTGCATCCGTTTGGCACACTGGTCGAGCAGCTAGGGGAGATGGGCGATCTCCGCGTCGAGACTGATGCATTACTGCGCGACAACAACTTCGGGTCTGACGAATTCTCCGATGCTGTTCTGAAGAGTGTCGGATGGGATGACTGGTCCTTGAAGACCGAGAGTGAGGAAAGCCTGAGTTCTCGGCTTGACCTGCGAAATGAGCGAACCTTTACAATCGACCCCAATGGCACCAACGAACTCGATGATGCTCTTCATATCAAACAACTTGACAATGGGCTGGTGGAACTTGGTATTCACGTTACTGATGTGGCGCACTTTGTCAAAGCAAACTCATTGGTGGACCGAGAGGCCAAGAAGCGAGGAACTGGCGTTTATTTGATGACCAGAGCTGTCAACATGCTGCCGCCCAAGCTTTGTGCCGAGATTTGCTCCCTTCTTCCAGGGGAGGCCCGTTTGACAGTGAGCGTGATCTTCAAGGTCAACAGCGAAACTGGGCAGGTCGAGGGAGAACCCATCATCCGAAAGTCCATCATTCAGAGCTCAGGCAAACTGTCGTACAAGACAATTGATGCCGTTATTAAGGGCGGGGAGCAAGCAGGACTACAAGGTGCTACCGTCGACGACATCAAGACTTTGCACAAGTTGGCGAACAAATTCCGAGAAGCTCGCTTTGGGAACCGCTCCGCGAACATTGCTCCGCTCCGACTGCTTTATCAGCTCGACGACGAGAACGTCCCAGTCGAACAGAACATCTTCAACACTTCTGCTGCTCATGAGATCATGGAAGAGCTTGCCGCCAAGGCTAACTTCTTCGTCGCCCAGAAGATTTTTGCAGCCATGCCCGACAAGGCTTTTCTGAGACGACAATCCCCTCCCAACCCACGTCGGCTTCTGACATTTGTGGACCGCATGACTAAAGCCGGCTACGACGTCGACAGCTCCAGCAGTGGCACTCTGCAGAACAGTCTCTTCAAGGTGGAGGACGCCGATCTGCGCAAGGGTATGGAGACTCTCCTGGTCAAGACCCTCCAGCGTGCCAAATATTACATCGGCAACCAAATTGGAGATGACCATCGCCAGCATTTCGCTTTGAACCTACCTCTGTACACTCACTTCACCAACCCTTCGCGACGATATGCCGACATTGTTGTCCACCGCCAGTTGGAGGCTGCGCTCTCCAATGGTGCCATTGAGTTCAACGAAGACTTGGAGAGCCTGGCCAAGACTGCGGAGCAATGCAACAACAAGAAAGATTCCGCCCATGCCGCACAAGAACAGAGTGTCCACATCGAGTCCTGTCGACTCATGGACAAGAAGAGCAAGGAAGTTGGCGGCGATCTCGTTAGCGAGGGTATCGTCATCTGTGTATACGAGTCTGCCTTCGATGTCCTCATCCCAGAGTATGGCTTCGAGAAACGTGTTCACTGCGATCAGCTTCCGCTGAAGAAGGCCGAATTCCGCAAAGATGAAAGAGTGCTCGAGCTCTATTGGGAAAAGGGTGTCCCATCGTCTGCTTACATTCCCGAGGACGAGAGGCCTCGTACCTCGGCAAGTACTAGAGGTACGAGCGGTGCGACTGAATCGGCCAGAGAACGCGCCAAGGAACGATACGAGTCACAGCGCAAACAGACTGACAGCAATACCATGTCAACCGATGATGTTGATGCCCTGTTCGACGACGACGACAGCGCGTCTGAGATCACAGAGATGGCTTCTGGAGTCTCTCTGACCACCCAAGTTGACCGACCTACTCAGAGTTTGCCACCATCTCCCGGCCGCAACGGAAGTTCGTCCAACGGACCGGCCAGGACCCAGTCGGACTCGAGAATTGCCAAAACGGGTGGCAACATCCCAGAGAACAACCTGACCGACAAAGAGAAGTATCTCAGCTATTTTAAATTGAGAGAGGAAGGTGGCGAATACATCCAGGACGTGACTGAAATGACTCGTGTGCCGGTCATCTTGAAAACCGACCTCACAAAGAGTCCACCGTAAGTTGCGACCCATCCTCGCTCAGTCGTCATGTCACTAACATATTTGTAGGTGCTTGACTATTCGATCCATGAACCCATACGCATTGTAGTTGGTGCACAGTCATCAGATAATCACAAGCGATCAACATCATCTATGCGAGATGGAATGGTCAATCCTCCTTTAACCTACAAAGTCGCCCCGAACGTATTGATAGCAGTTTACCAGACGACAGCAGTGGGACATGGAGGTATTGGCTGTGTTGGAGAAGCATTGGTAACAAGAAGCGGTATTGGCATGGTCTAGAGTCAGCATGGGAGACTGCCATCCAGGGAAAGAACGGCACATGGTCATTTTGGGCACAAGCAGCGTTTAGGTGCTGTGGAGCTGGCAAATGTTGGCGGAGAAGGTCTCAAAGGCAGCAGGGTGCAGACGAAAAGTGTATGTAGTCCTACCGTAAGCTAGCGTATTGAGCGAGCATGAATACCACAAATCTCCCCCATTAATTTTGATGAACCCAGGTTGTTGTGAGATGCCCAGCAAACTGAACTAGCAGTCCGACGTTGAGGTACCAATCTGCCTGTGATTTTGTCCTGCCAAGGAAATCTTCATACAGCCAACCCAACGAGTGTGTTACTGCTCAACGAAGAAGGCTACTACCATAATTGAACTGGGCTGGTGCTGTCACCGACGGAGGGAAGGAGTCCTGTCCGAAGCAAAGAGAACAAGTCCTGCTGGTCGAGAACCTACACCGTCCACCACTCATCCCTTCTATCCGCAAACACACGACGACCTCAATCGGGGTGGCGCCACAGGAGAGATATCGCTTTCTCAATCGGAAAGAAGCGTGAAGACCGACCGAAGATATAATGTACCACAGAAGCAAAGTCGCGCCGGTATCGAGTCGATCTTGATGACAGATGACATTCACTAAGTACTTTGCTGCGCCCTGAAATGCTCGAACTTTAACCGATTCATCCTCTGGTGCCCCTCAAAGACACATAACAACTTGAACCCACATGTCGGCCATATGAGGTTCATTTGAGTTCAGTTCGAGGAGAAGTCGCCGCGTCCTCGAGTGACTGACCGTTCAGCGACGTTGGATTTCTCGCCGAGATGTCTGAGAAGCAACAATTATGTGTTTCCCACTCAGGTCATATGGAATGAGTTGGCGCAGCAAGGCCGCATCTTACATTTCCCAGTGATTGATTACACGTGTGTATCGGCTCGAGTATGGGTAGTGCTGCGGAGTTTGTCTCTTCCGTACTATTTATCCCCGATACTAGCAATGCCGAAGAGCCTCAACTTCCCACGGACACCTTTCATCAGGAGGCTCGTAAGATTGATGACTCTCCACCCCATCATGGTGGCCCTGGTGGACCTAGTAGTCCCGATGAAGAGGACCCCAGCGGCGACGGGCCTAGCGGCGGCAACCCTAGCGGCAATAACCCCGGTGGTAGCGATCCCAACAGTGACGATCCCAGCGACAGTGATCATGGTCATGACCTAGCTAGCCCCGATGATGCTATAACCCCGGAGGAAGCCCTGTTCGCTACAAAAGAATCGCCACACATTGATCTAACAGAGAGGTGGTGGCAGTATCAAGCTATTAAGATGGTTGTGAACGAGGATGAATCATACTATCAGGCCGCCCAAGCAGCGTACACCGCTTCAGCTGATTAACTCACCGCCGAAAGTATGGCCTGGCAACGCGAAGAAGAGGTGGTTCTACGTCAAAAGGGAAGTTCAATGGTGAATGCTGGACCTGTGTCTCCCGTGGATATAGCAGAGTCAAGAAGGCTGGAGGAGATGTTAAGACACCTCGAAACTGAATACACCGATACTATGCCGAGGTGAGTTCGACTTTCAACGGAGGCAGTTCCTTTTTGTTTCTTTTTTAGAAGCATGACTTTTGTAGACAAACACTGTACGGTTTTTTGAGATATCCCTGCCCGTCTCAGCTAGGCAGATTGGAGAAGGACAGTAGAGGTCGATGTTAACAAGCAAGACAACCAACAACGCAGTGTGTCTTCTATAACCTTCTAAATATCGAGTACTGGTAGTTAGTTACCTCCTCTCACCCTCCCTCGTCTCTTAGGTATAAATAAGTGCTACTGTAGTATTATCTATTTATATTAAACCCATAGCTACTATGTATTATCGTTTCCCACCACTTGGTACCAAGTACTCATGACTTGGTTACTATATTCGATGATAGGCTAATCCAGATCTCCTTACCCCCGGGGACTACGGGTCTACGGGACTACGTACCTAGTAGACATTCAGGATCAAGCTCAAACCAAACCAGGAATGCATAGCTTATAGCTCGCCACGCGGGGCTCACAGGGTGGTCCCGTGTGACCAGACTGCTCCTGTAGTTACTGTGCTGTTCTACCAACTCCGCAAACTTATTCTTCGAGGTCTTAAGCTCTGTGTCACTATCTTAGTCGTCAAATAGCGCCAGGTGCAAGTGCCTCCTTCCTCGATTTCACTTGCAATAATAAACACCTACTACTATTATACCCCCTCTAGGGTGCAGGTCCCTGGCTGGTGTTGTGCTCGTGTCGAGCTGGTGTCGAATTGATATCAAGCTAACACTAAGCTAGCAGGGAGCCAACTCAAGTCAGCCTGGGTTAGCCTAAGCCAGCACTCTGAGATTTCTAGAGCAGCTCAGAACAGCTCAGGACAAGCTCGAGCTGGTGCTGAGCCGTTCCACCAATAGCACTGGCAAACTGGACTTGTTACCGAGCTGCGTCTGAGCGGGTATTAAGCCAGCACAGCTAATAGTGTCCACGATATACGAGTACTAGTAGGTTAATCCAACCAAATGCAGCATTGTCTAACTCGGCTCAGCCCGGTAACAGCCCGTTGGAGATTAGTTTAGTTCACTTTCAGCCTACTTAAAGACAGTCAGCGTAGTCACTATGTAGTAAACCAGCCCTATTATACTAGTAAGTAAGTAGTCTTCACTACTGGCGTGGTCTAACGCTTGAGAGGGGGGACCAAGTACAGTAATAAAACATTGCGTATCATACGCTTCAGGAAACTTTATGTTATAATAAAAGGAGGGTACGAATTTGGATCATTTAGGTTTAGTGTAGTACTGTACTGGCGAGTTCGTGAATAAATTCATCAAGGCTCCCGGGAACTAAGTTCCGGGTAGGACGTCAACGCTGACCATGGCACTTGAGTAGATCGAAATACATAGGTCAGCAGCGCTGGTTGAACGTGATGCCAAGGTCCTCCAAAAAAACCCAGTCATCTGCTTCCGTGAAATTTGAGTCCCTGCGGTGATGCATCCTCACTTTCCCAACGTAGAACTCAGTTACCTGGTCCACAGGAATTCGATCTCCCCAGGTGATAGATAATTCCTGTCGTTGCACCAGGCCCTCGTCTCCCACGGGCGGGGTCGTCATCAATACTATTGTATTGTTGACAAGGATCAGGTAAGTAACTTAGTGAGCGAGCACCTAGTGAGACCGGGAGGGCTTTTTCTTGTCCACGAGAGCAGTCATTCTGGCGTTGACGTAAAGTTTGTAGAACCGCACGAGTGTCTGTTATTTCCAGGGTACCGTAGCACTTACCAGCCGTGGAGAAGCGCCGCCGGGATCAGTCAGGCATATTCGAGAACTTGAACGGCCATCCATGAACGGCCGACTCGGTAGGAGTTTGTTCTGGTCGCAGCATTCATGGTGTTGTCGGGTGTGGGTAGGTTTCATGTTCCCTCAGTTCTAGTCGTAGGCAGAGAGAGTGGTTTGGCCGGCCGAATCGTCGACATGATCTCGAGAAGATCTTGAGAAGAAAGTGAGCAGTAGACTACTTAATCGAGACAACAGCTTCGTATAGAAATAAAGTACTGTAAGATTGCTTCAGCTCCTAGGGCCATTCATGCATGAATGACCATGGTCGGCTGTCCGTCGGGCGAGACCATTACAGGAATCGCCCAACGTTTTGATGAACTAAATGCTGGTATGCCTGGGCGCGAAATACACGGTAGCAAAACATCCACATTAGTACTAGTACATCCCGTATCGACATCAGGACGCAAATCCGAAACCTGTCGTTGTCACAATATGGGCGAACAGTCTCGCTGGTAGAATGAATGCAGCCTACGTAGGGGAAGGAGCGTCCAGTCCGGTACCATCGATGCTGTTGCCACAGGAGAACTGTTCCCACGGGAATAATGTACACGATCTGTATTAACGCTCGCGGAGGATTTCGTCAAAGTCCTCGAATTGACCGTCGTCATGCGTCACGTACCGCAGACGCCCAAGAAGCGCCTGGACGTACTCGGGTGAAGTCGAAGTGGAAGTGGTCTGCCCGGATAGCTTCATGGTAATTATATAGTACCAATTCAGCAGTGGGTGGTAGGCAGTGTTGGAAACCCACTGTGGCGGGCCGACAATCGTATCTCAGTGCACCCCCGTAGCAATGCTCCTTATCGTATCGTAAGTGCTGTAGCCCCGATTACCAGATTTGTCTCGGTCAAGGCGGCTTTCCACAATTGTCTAACCGGCGCGCATTGAAGCATTACCAAAGTACTACCAGTGTTACATGGGATGGTGAGCCGGGTTTAATGAGTCTTCCTACAGGGGACGGTGCTGTCCTCCATCATGGATCGAGGGAAGCGGAGGTGTTGACTTCATGCCCGGCCAAGTGTTGATCAAGAACTGACATGTCAATGAAAGATAAAGTACATTCATCACATATGTCTTCGGAGTACGAGGTATCTCTACTAGACCTTCACGTCACTGCCCTGGATCATGCATTGGCACTGGTCTGCAAATCTGCCAATCCATCCGAGCATTCGCTTTGGCACACGGGCTGAATCTTCACTCGAAGGATTGTAAAATTAAACATTCACCTAAGTCTTAAGGCAAGATGGGATAGTGGGGCACTAAGTGCAGTCACGAAATCCGTTAGTAAATCCTGCATGTTGCTGGTTCGAGTTTTGTGAAGAGCCGCAAAGGGACAAACCCGCTTGCCATGGCGAGGATAACGACATAAACCAATACATATGCTTTGTGTAGGAACAACGTGGGGTCGGAACTGGAACTCGACCAGCATTGTCAACGCCAGGATAGATTCTCTCAGCATTGGATATTCGTTAATCGTGTCGACGACAATTAGCACTACGTATCTTTGACATCAAGACAGACCTTGCCCAGCCATATTTTCCACTCTTACCACATGGTGTACAGGCGTACCGTCCTCCCGCAATCTTGTTGGATCAATCTCAAGTTTCTTCAAATCTCACATCTTGGACAAATGCCGTCGTAGTCGGCGGCAACCTCAAATTTCCATGATCCGTAGCGAGTAAGCTGCCTGAATACGCTTTGCGGGCCAACCACATCGTCCTCGGCCAGGGGAATCTCAAAGTCATTCAGTGGACAATCACTGTCAGGGGAATTCTCGTTGAGAAACCATTCAACCAATCAATCGAGGCTTGATCCCGGCGTTGGTATTAGACTCTCTCTCGGGCACGTTGTCGTCCGGAACAAGGCCAGGTGTCGTGGTGTCAAGCGTTTCGTCCTCGACATCCTCCAAGACGTGCCAATGTTGTCGTCCGAGGTTGGTCACGAATCCGCGGAAGTCGACGGTCTCTAGGGACAGGTCGGGTTTTAGATGTTTCAGAAAGGCTACCCAGCAAGCTCGACGACTGCTCTGCGTCCCAGTGCTGTTCGAGGGAAGTAAAAAGCAATTCTTAATGGTGAAATGCTGCAGTCGAGGACACTGCACAGCGACAAAATGTTCCAGTGACTTCTCGTTACAGGCAAGATTCTGTAGCCACAGAGATTTCAGTACCGAGAAGATCCCTGAAGGGGCTGCAGGGCTGTCGAATAGTGCAAGCACAGGCCTGTGTTGCTCCTCCTCGTCGATTTTCGGTACGAACCGAAGGGGATACTCATGGCAGTGCAATCTCAGCGTCTGTAGGTTCGGAGCATTTTGTAACAGATCCACAGCAGCCGTGCTAGTGGCCGGTGGACTTATATAATCCAGGTCCGCGAGGCGCATATCCAGACGGGGAGAGACGAGAGAAAATCCGCACGGATAGTTTGTCCAGTTGCCCCTGAGCAGAAGCGCGTTGACGGCACTGATAGCCTCTTGGAATCAACGAGTGTAGGATGTAATGCTCCATATTGGGACCAGCGATTGCAATGTCACGTACGGCAACTGCTTACGGACGACGCTTTGTAGATGTGTCTCCTCTGCACCGATGCTTTCCAGGAAAGCTCTATACACTGGCGGCGACGGCACGGGCAATTCATCACCGGGCTCATGGCGGCTAGTAGTGGGTGGACTAACCCGAAAGTCGACCTCCACGATCTCAAGGGCCGACGTTAGGATGAATATTGTTGCGAACAAACTAGACTCGAGTGAAGGATAGTAGTAGACGTCGGACTCATAGTTGGTTTTGGACGAGTAGAATTCGATCGACTCCCCCAGGGTGAACATGCTGCACTCGTAAGGACGCCGTTGGCCAATCTCAGGGGACTTCTGCACGGCGCCTACGAGCTGCTCGGCCCAGCGGTTGTCGATGAGGATCTTATGGACACACTCCCGTAATTTCGACGTCTGAAATGCGTAGCAGAATCTCTCCATAAAATAAATATGTGGTACAATGGTGACCTGGTTGAATATAGGGGGGCCAAGCGCATGGTCCCACACGGACGTGGTGAGTCGGAAATTCTTGAGGGTGTCTGTGTCACAGAGTACCATGATCGACCGCACTAGCTCAGACGGAAACATGACGGGCAGGGTGCAGGTGTCTTGGTCGAAGTCGACATTGACTGGCAAGGGCCCGTTTCCTCGCGATTCTGAAGCGGCAAGCAAAGGGCCATCTTCTACCCGAGTTCTTTTGAGCCTGGCCGGATCCAAGGGTAGCGCAGTATCAGCTGGCCGTTTGAGTAAGGCTGGGGAGGCATCGGTGTTTGGTGACATGGCCTCCAGCAGCTTCCAGCCAGCCGTGGAAGTGGGCAGGGCGTCGATGAACGGAGGGTTGCAAAGGGAAGAAATACTCGAAGATGGCGCGTCGGTCGGGCTCTTGAGCGTCGAACTGCCTGGAATTCAGGAAGTGGGAGTGGTGCAAGCGGAAGTAGCTGTTAACAGGGCGTTGATTTGGTCGACTCTATCGAAACGGCACACGGTCCTTCGGTGATGGTCAGACCTGGACTCTGCCAACCTTGCCTATGCTTCACCTGCTCGTATCCTCGAGTTGGAAGCAAGAAGGAAAGACCTGGTCTGTTAAGTAGGCCAGGGGCCTTCGAATACTGGGTGCGCAGAGCTTGGCACAGCGCTACGAGTACGAGCTACAAGGAGAGCTTCGTCAAACCCGAGACCAAACCCGGTGGCAAACGCGAAAGAGCGTCCTGATTCAACGCGATCAGGCCTGCAGGCGTCTGTCTAGCGCGCGTTCAGTGCGTTTGCTCTGGGTATCGTGCCAATTACGAGTACAGTGGAATGGATCTGGTAAGAGCCACAGAGCTCACGGCCACGGGACCTGAATTGGGATACCACCAGTAGGTAGGCAAGGATCAGCAGTCGGAAAGAGGTCGACCAGCCACGACACGAACGGGACTTCATCCGACAGTCAAGTCATCTGGCCACCCTGTACGGAGTAGTGAGTGTCAAACACCCACCTATTATTCGTCCTGGTCGATTAACAGCATTTGCGAGTCCATGCTGGCCGCCTTGCCCTGGAACATCGGTACTAGCCCTAATAGGCTTAACTTTCAGATCCAGCGACCGAGCCCAAGCAACCATGGATCTTTCACTGCCCGATTTTAGGCCGCATCGTGATTTGCTCGATTTAAGCCGCACACGGCGTACATAGCACCACCTCCACATCCACCACAATATAGACAGACATCTTGAGCTTCGTCGCCCACGACCGTCCCCAAGCCCGCATTGAACGGCAAGAAACTCGTCACCACGCCCATGGCGCTCAAACGGCTTCACAGCCTCCCAATCTCCCTGCGTCATTCCATCCTACACCCCCGGGAAGCACCCATACCTTCATTCCTGATCCGGAGACCGCTCTCGCGCCCATCCTCATCCTTGACCTCGACCTCGGCCTCGACCTCCGCCGATGCTGATCCCAGCCGCGTAGTCCGCCCTCTGGTACCTCCTCCCCGTGATGGCTCTGGTCCCTTACTCTCCCGCCGACCCGACCGCGCGTTGCCAGATCTACCCGCCCCGATCTCAGTCTGGCTGAAGACGCTCCCAATCTTCGTCCTCCTCATCACACTGTCCAGCCTAGCGATCTTCAACTACGAGAAGTCCACGTCCAGCACCGTCAACAGCATTCTGTACGCATTGCGCACCAACATCCACGCCCGCGACCTGCTGGGCGATGAGATCTACTTCGCCAGCAAGGTGCCGTGGATCAGTGGGGAGTTGAGCCCCATGCAAGGCGTCATCAATATCAGGTTCCGTGTGAAGGGGACAAAGGGCGTGGCCGAGACGAAGTTCGTGGCCGTGAAGAGGAGGGGCGGCTTCTTCGAGACCTTGGAGTGGAGTTTACGCAGCGACGACGGCACGGAGGTGCAGTTGTTGGAGAAGGAGGGGACGAGGGATCCCCTGGAGGGCCAGAGATTGGATTGATCGGGGAAGAAAGGAAGAACAAAAAGTGTTGTACATTATCAAAGTCTATGCCATATCCACGAATGAAGACGGCTCTTCCGAAGGCCGGCATGCTAGAGTTGGGATGGGGGCTGGTGTTGTTGCCGACAAGCATGTATACACGGATTGTCCCCGCGCGTTGATGCATTGTAGTTGTACATCCAGGATACGCCCTGTGCGGACACGGATTTGATGATCCAGGGCCCAGGGGATGAGCTGACTGGACCGGGTGATCTCTCTCAGACGCCCGCCGTTCGCTCAGTCGCTCGGCTTAACCTTCGAACCCTTCGTGTTCACGCCCGTACCAGCCGTAACCGTCTTCCTACTCGGCATCTTCCCAATATTGTACCCCCAAGACCTCAACGTCTTGACCACCTTTGGCAAGATTGCCGCCGTCAATGGCACCCGAATGAAGATAAATGACTTATGCACCGCGTACGCAAGAGCAAGCTGCGTCCACAGACCTGCAGTTTGTCTCGTGTTAGCCCGTGTCGCGTGCTTCTGTGGTAGTCCACCCCATCAACTGAGAAGCAGAGAAGAGATACTCACTCGCATTTTCCCCGCGGTTCGCCCTCTCGGCCTCCCTGTACCCATGATCATCGAGCACCTCCTCCTCACTCTTCTCATCCAAGATTCTCTTGCCGCCCATGACCTCCACCTCCTTACCCACGTCGCCTCCCGCCTCCCGGATCGGCCATTTCAGCAGATTCTTCACCCCCTCCACGACAACATGTTCATAATGCCCGATCGTATCCGTGCCGATCAACCGCACGGCGAGGAAACAGAACGGGAAATCCAACGCCGAGAGCGCGAAGTACACGCCCACGGCGGTCCAGCCGTACTCGCGGGACAATTTCTTCAGGCGGTCCTTCAGAGATGCAGGCTCCGCGTCTGGGATGGATGTAGAAGAGTTGTATCGACGACCGGTGGGTCTTCGAGGCGCTCGAAGTCTAGAAGAGCGCGGGATTTGAAAGGGTGAAGAGGTAGTCGCTCGTTGGGTGTGAATCATACGTGAGGTTGTCTGCGCTGTTCGCGGTAGCATTGGCCTGGTGCGGAAAGACTGCTGGAGAGGAACTCGTGACCGGTGCGCTGCGGGACGTATTGCGAAGAGGTGCCGCAGACCGGCAGGGTGTTGCACTGAGCGCATGCTTTTCATGGCTGCTATAGTCGAAGAACAAGAGGTAAGGACGAAACTTAGTAAATGAGAAAGGCAAGAGGCGCGTGAAAATGTGTCGGCCTGACAGAGTTCGGGCCCGGCGATGTCATTCTTCAGCCTCGTGGTGCCCGGACTAAACTATCCGTGAACTCCGAGAGCCACTGAAATTCAGCCTTGCAGATGACCAAGTACGTGCCTTGTCGTTGGTTGATACTACTATGATACGTCGTCTGCTCATATATCTCATCTGTCGGGTCAGCTATTAGCAGACATAATGTGTTTGCCCTGAGGATCGTCATTCATTTACAAGACAGCAGCTCCTTCTCATGTCCCGTCATGCGTAACCTGGACTTGCACACGGCTTGCTGGTCCCATCTCCAAGTGGATCATCGTCGACAGCAATATTCTTGTCGAGTAGCTCCCCTGCTGCAGATCCAAGAGCCATAGACCAAACAACGCTTGCACGCGCACATTGAAATCGTCCCAGCTAGCACTCCTTGTCTTTCGTCAATAATACTTCGCAGTCTGCTTCACCTGTCGCAGATTCTGGCTCTTTCGTGCAAAATCACTTTCGATTTTTGGGCGGCCGGCCCCTGCCTCTTTTGACCGGTCCGCTAGCGTTTTTATCACTGATCTTCATGGCGATCGCCCGACTCGCGCTTGCAATACCGCCATTTATTGAAGCCCAGGCTCCCCCAGTCGGCATATCATCATCCGAATCATCACTATCAACCCAATCCGCAGCCGACGCTTTTACAGTACTGACGATGGCGGGCTTATTCTCTAATCCGACGCCCGGGGATCTGCTGGTCGATTTGTCGGTCTCCGTGACTGAGTGCTTGTTCGGTGCTGGTTGAGGTAAAGTGGCTGCTGTATCATTCGAGACGAACTCGTCTGAGAAAGAGTCTTGCGACCAAGCGAAGTCGAGGTTGTCGCTGTCGTACTCCATTGACTCGATCAAAGCCATCTTCGCTCTCCGATTCGCTTGCGCCTCGGCAATGGACTCGGCAGAAGCCTTCGCTGGAGCAGTTGACGTTGGCTCGGATGGCTTCGCTTTCCTGAGCGGCACTGCTGGAGAAGTAATCAATGATGACCTCTCACTTTCCTCCGCTGTGATGTCTCTGCTGCCTGCACGATTGACACTGTTCTTCACGGCCGGTTTTGGAGCTTCTATAGCCGGTTTCGGGCCCGAATTCGGCCTCCCGTGTTCAATCTGCACAGGTGGACTGGAGGTGGAGCTATCATCCCCTGTATCTTCTTCGGACGAATCTGGAGAGTCGAAGTTCAGTTCAGCATCGTCCAATCTGACAACATTGCTCGGCATTGGCTTCAGAACCGTCTTGCCTTTCACGTTCCGCCTATCATTTGGCCCGAGCACTTCGTTAAACTCGTCTTCCGATGGTTCTTGATACCGAGTCTGATGCTTGCGTGTCTGTCTTCGAGTAATTTCCGTATCAGGCGGTAGCAAAGGAGCTCTAGCTTGTGCACGTTTTCTACGGTCTCGGTATCTTCCGGGCATGAACTCCTCGTCCCGTTCCACCTCGATATGCTCCGGTCCTCGACGGACTTTCTTGGGCACTGCCTGAGGGTTGCCCTCCGCGGCGTTGAGCGCCTGTAAATCAGAGCTGATGACTGGTGCCGGCACTTGAAGGGTTCCATTTAACGGGCGTCTTGCGAGATTAGCTGTCTTCTCCATCTCGGTCAGCTTCTCTATTGGTAGTGACAGTGTCACAATGAGTGATTTTCTTTGCCTGTGCTTCTCCGCGTTCGGTTTCTTATAGCCATAAGGTCTATCATCGTCATCGATCTTAGCTCGTTTGCGCTTCTGTCCAGTCATCTCGATTTCTCTACTCTCCTCAGGTCTGGCTGGTATATAACCTGGGGGTAGTGCGGTCTGTCCTTCCTCGACAGGGCCAGAAACGTGGAGGCCGGTTGAAGGGTCTGGGTAGTCGTATGTGATCGCCTCGGTCCGATCGTAAACATGCTCCAGGTCTCTAATGACACCACCTTCCGGCAGCGCGGCAGGGAGGTCTGTAGGGGTCAAATCGCCTAGCAGTCTCGCGGTTTCCGGATTTTCGTCGAAATCATCCTCGTCTCCTGTAGGCTTGTCAACTAGGACACCACCACTAGCCAGCGCTGGGTCAATCGCAAAGGCTTCCTGTTCTGCAAGCTGCAAAACACCTGCTTCCACACCATCGGTCATGCCCGCATCATCGTCAACGTAGTGCTCGCCCAATTCAGGTTCATTAGCTTTTGCCGCCTCTGCCTCTTTCCGCCGCTTCTTAAGTCGGCGGGATCGATCACCATGGTCGTCATCGGCTTTCTGGATCCAGCTGATATTGGACACGCTGAAGTCGACAAGGCTTTCCACTGAGCGTGGGTCTGCAACTGCTTTTGTGTTGTGACCAAGCATCGTACCCGAAGGCGCATAAGGCTTGTATTCGTAGCCAGGTTTCTGTCTGCAGGGGCGGCAGCTGCATATTTGCCGACAGCTAGGGCAAGTCCAGTTTGGATCAGCAAGGATAACTTGTGGCATTATGTCGAACCTCCGGAAAAGCGTGCCATAACAGTAGCGCTTGTCACACTGGGCGCATGCAGCTTGCTTCCATTTTGGTTCCCAGTGCAAGTCGGTGTGACAGCGACCATGGTCCCTAAGGAACTTTTCTGTACGCTTGACCTTTTTCTTGATCTTGATGCTTCCATCTGCGCCTATCACTTCGATCTCTTTTCGCTCGTCGCCCTTAACAGGGGATGGTGGGCGTGTGATATCGCGGAATGGCCTCCTTGCCAATTCAAGCTGACAAACCTGCGCCAGTGTTCTGATGTTTCCGAGTCGATCCATTTCAGACTTCAGGGACATGGGCGACTTCTGGGTGACTTTGCCTTCATATTGCAGGATCTGGAGTCGCCATTGCTCATGTTTCTGCGTCAACTCTTCCCATGACCACTGTTCGACCCATCTAAGCTTCGAGATACACGCGCAACTTCTGCCCATGGCATAACAATCCATGCAGATATCGTAGGTGTCTTCATCTCCATTTGCCAGTCGCTCGACGCAGTGGGGGCAGGTCAGGAATCTGTTGAAGATATTGCAGCGACAATACGAGCAGGTGATGTTGCTGTCATAAGGAATAAATTCCACCTTCTTTTCAGGCTGATTGGGCAAAAAGCTCTCAGATACCAATATCTCTGTGAACAGGAATTGAAGTCTGCGGAAATCTTTCTCCAACTGTCGGACCTTCGCATCGGCAGATCCCTTGTGCTTGTTTCCCACTGATTTCTGCCTGGTCTTTTCTGCGTGGCGGAGAAGCTTCGAGTATTTCTGCATGGTGTAGTAGATGATGGCCTTGTTCTTGTATTGTTCATCACGGCAGACCATCCTGGCTCGAGGAAGCGCTTCGTGAAGTGCCATTTCGAGTGTTTCGACAGTGGTTCTGTTCCAAGCGACCTTCATGGTTCGGGTGCCTCGGTTCCAAACTTGGTGGGGAGCCAGTGGTGGGATTAGGATAAAGTCGCCCGGCTTTTGCTCGACAATATAAACCTTGAAAGGGGCATTCTTCCAGGCGTTGACCTGGGCAAAGTGACTTTCAATTTCAATATCATGGCCAAGCCGCGAAAGCCAATACTCAGAGACGACGTCTCGCTCTTTACTTTCCGTCATGAACCAGATTGATGAACCGGGAATGGTGGGTTTGCCATCTTCGACGAGACCAGTGGAAGCCTCCACCATAATGTTTTGACCGAGACTTGCGCACATCTCTCGATGGGCGGGAGTATAAGTGCCTTCGTGGCCCACGTAGCACATGAGGTTTTCGGCACGCATTTCATTGGGCAAGCTACTCATCAAATCGCCGGCTTTGGCAATGCCTCTGCCCTTCTTCATGACTGGTCTGACCGAGTCGTTCTCGTCCACGGCGCCGAATCCACCAACGTCGCCGGTCGATTCGTTCAGATAGAAGAGGCCAGGCGGAAGGATCTCTGCCAGTTTGTCTCGCCACAGCTGTGGGCAGTCGATATCTTTGAGGTACATCCGCTGACGTTCAGGATCCTTGTAGTTTCGAGGTGTCCATTGATTTGTCAACAGTGCCATATTGTTCAGATAGTGACCGATGGATAATGGGACGTTGGTCTTCTTGGTGAGATCTCGCGCATTCTCGACTGGAGTCAAGTTTCAGTATAGACGAGCTATCGCAGCATACAAGAAGGACATACCTTTTGAGCCGCAGTTGTCACGGAGCCACTGGAGCGCAAAGGTCCATCGATCAAGGCGCCCTTCGTAGCCCTCGACGACAAGCGGCTTCCCGCCGAGGATGACGTGAATCAGGACCAACTTTTCGAAGCTTTCGAGGCCTTGGCGGTCGATCATATCGCAGTGTATGCGCACAACCCATTCGAAGTTCGCCTGTGCCTCGACCAGGCCCTTGATGTCGAAGTCGGGCGCAATTGGCTCGAAGGCCGCGCATGGTCGCGTAGAGGGCATATCGCGCGAGGAGCAGCGTTGCAACAGGGTGAGCCAACTCAGACGTACCGCCTCCTCTTCCTTGTGTGGGTTGTCGAGATCATGCACATCCTACTCGGAGACGGCGGGACAACATGAAGAAGCCGGGGTGAGTCGAGATTAACAGTCCGTTGCATGACTCTTGCGCGCAAGTTACAAGTGCGCGAACGAGTCGTGAGAGAAGGGTGAGGTCAGAGTGAGGATGAGGGTTGCAGGCGAAGGGCAACTCCTCTGTAATGAGGCAAGAATCAACCAGACTGCAAGATCCGCGCCGTCGCGAACGCGCCTTCCACCTTCTGGAATCGCTAAAGTACGGCACCGGCACCAACCGCTCCTGCCGTTCGTCCCACCTACGGGGAATCAAATGGCCATCTAGCGCGTAATCGGGAAAGCAACAATAGTGACAAGGCAGAATCTCAGGGTAGGCTCATGGTACACTCAACGCATTGTCGATGAGCCTGAGACAGAACCCCCCCTGTGGCAGCCTAACACATCATATATGAAGCTGTAGATGGATGCATTCCTGAACCGCCGCGGAAGTTTGGTTGGCTCCTCACTGCTCGACCCGCTGGATCAAACATGTTATGCACATCGAGGTCATTACATTCAAAGGCGACCTACAAGGCCTTACGAGCTCTGAGTCAAGCTCCCGCCCGTGGACTGATATGGTTTCAGCCAAAGAAAGAGGTTCACGCGTTGACAGTGCTCGACCGAGAACGCGTGCCGTTATCCAGACGTTTCACCAACCATAACAGACATCAGTCTACTTCAGCATCATCCTCGCCAGTAACTCAAGACCTCCCCGCGGTCTACAAACCACCAACAACAGGAATCATCTCGAAGCTACCCTCATCATGGATTCCCTATGCCGAACTCATTCGCCTGGACAAGCCGGCAGGGACGTACTACCTCTTCCTTCCCTGCATGTTTTCCACCCTCCTGGCAGCCCCGATGGCCATGGCATCGCCACTCCAAGTTGCCTCGACCACGGCACTCTTCTTTACTGGCGCCCTGATAATGCGAGGCGCCGGCTGCACCATCAACGACCTCTGGGACCGCAACCTGGATCCCTACGTCGAACGCACCAGGCTACGACCTATTGCTCGAAAAGCCATTACGGTCGAAAGCGCGATTGTATATCTAGGCGCACAGCTCCTCACGGGCTTGACGCTGCTATTACAATTTCCGCATCCCTGTCTCTACTACGGAATTCCTAGCCTCCTGTTCGTTGCGGTCTACCCCCTTGCAAAGCGGGTGACGCATTATCCTCAATTCGTCCTCGGCCTCACGTTCTCCTGGGGCGCCATCATGGGGTTCCCCGCGCTGGGCATTGATCTCTTGTCAAATAGCGCCGCTCTCGCCGCGGCGGCAGCACTCTACGCCAGCTGCATAGCCTGGACACTCAACTACGACATGATATACGCCTACATGGACATCAAAGACGACGCCAAAGCAGGCATCAAGTCGATAGCTCAGGCGCACCAGCATAATTCCAAGGCCGCTCTGTCCGTCTTCTCCGCGGCGCAGATCTCCCTCCTCGCGACTGCGGGATATTTCGCTGGAGCGGGTCCCATCTTCTTCATCGGTAGCTGCGGGGGCGGAGCACTGGCCCTGGCGACCATGGTCCGGAGGGTGAATCTGAAGGACGTAAAGGACTGCTGGTGGTGGTTCAAAAAGGGAGCCTGGATCACGGGCGGGACCATCTCGCTCGGCTTGTTGGGCGATTACCTCTACCGCAGGTCGCAAGAGGAGTCGCAACCGGCCTCGATTCTTTCATAAATAAGCCACTGGTCATTGTCCGTTGTTGTACCAAAATCAAACTCCATTCACTTCGCCTTTCTGTCCCCCTAACTTCAAATGTTCGTCCACACGCTCAACGATCTGCCTCCAGTCCATCATCGCCCCATCGCCCGTATCTCCACAAGCCAACTCCTTCTCCGTCGGTCGCAGGATCGTGACCCATCCGTCCTCGCCTTCCCCCCAATCTTCGTCCAGCACTTTGATCTGCTTTCTCGTGATAGGGTGTCTCCACATGGCCGTGTTCATGGCCGGGGCGACGAAGATTCTCTTCTTCCGCATATCGACCAGACCGGTGGTGTCCCACGCGCGGATGACGTTCAGGAGCAAGACGTCGCTTATGCCGTTGACCATTTTGGCCAGGCTGTTGGCCGACAAGGGAGCCACGATCAGGACGTGCGCCCAGCGCCTCAGTTCAATGTGTAGGATCTTGTCGCCCCGGACCCAGGGCTTGGACCATTCATCTTCGTCGTTGTATATCCCGTCGACGTTCGGAAGGTTGATCAGAGAGGATAGTGTCGGCTGTTCGGCGGACTGGCCTTGCAAGAATTGCCCCGCCGCCTCGGTGAGGACGATGCGGATGGACACGTTTGCGTGGGAGCCCAGCGCCTGAGCTATCAGAGGGATCTTGATCGCCGCGACCGAGCCGCTGGCCCCGAGGAGGATGTGGTGTTTCCCGTCGTTCTCGAATGCGGCAGCGGAGAAGCGCTCGCCGGTTGAGGTCGGGTTCGTGATCATGGTACCGTATGAGCAGACAGGATAACCTGCGTTTTGTCAAGTCGAGTCAAGTCTCGGATACCTACAGGCCTTTGTTCTACACAGAAGATATTTATTTATTTCCGTCATCAATCCCGGGCGATTTGTCAGGGAGTTTGTATTGGACTGTACAGTAGAGGACGGGAGCGTGATTTTGGGGAATCCGATGCTGCGACACACTGATTGACAATTTGTCAACATTTGACATCATTCCCTCTTCCTACCACTTTTCTCCAACGCCGCAGAGCGTGTGACTCGAGCTCTTGTTCTCCCTTCAGCAAAAGACGCCCAAATCGCAGCCATGCTCCAGCGAACATTAAGACTACCCGTATGATCCCCATCAGCTTGAGATGCCGCCCGAAATACTGACAGTGACCTGCACAGGCGCTCCGCGGCGCTCTCTCGTCCCTCTCCCCCTCCGCCACCCACAGCACCATCCTCCCGCGAATAACCTCCCAACTGTCACAAACCCGCCTGCTCTCGCAGGAAGTCCGCTCCGCAATCGACAAAGCCGTCGCCTCAGCACCGGTCGTACTCTTTATGAAAGGCACACCCGAGACACCACAATGCGGCTTCTCAAGGACGAGCATCCAGATATTGGGTCTACAGGGTGTAGATCCCGCCAAATTCACAGCCTTCAACGTATTGGAGGACCCTGATTTGAGGAGCGGTATGTACAGCGCTAGTGACCGGAGTGGCTGCACAGTTTCATCCTGCCTTTTTACTGACGAGATTCATCTGTAGGAATCAAAGAATACTCCGACTGGCCGACGATCCCACAGCTATATGTCGACAAGGAATTCATCGGCGGCTGCGACATCCTGATCAACATGCATAAGGACGGCAGTCTAGCAGAGCTGCTTGCGGAGAAGAAGGTTCTTGTAACGGAAGACGGGGACGAGGTCGAGCACACCGAAGCGGGAGGCGACAAGGAAGGTGGCGACGTCGAGGGACAGAAGGCCGGACAGGCAAGAGCTGAAACGGAGCAGAGTACAGGGGGACGGAGCAAAGACGCGAAGGGGGAGAGATCGTGACCAGGCATGATAGCCCGATGAGCAGCTGTACCACCATTACTACGGATGGATCAGAGCCTCCAGGTTGCCAAATTTTCTTTCTTTCCTCGCGGCACCGATTGAAGCCAATGACGTGTATGTTCATGCGTTGTTCCACCATGCAAGCTTCGCCCTAGGAATATGTACAAAATGAAGATACCATCAGGACTCCCTGCCTATGCACCTGCGCCATGTCGTCCCAGCCTTTCATTCTTTGCAACAATGTCGTGAGACTCCGTGCCCAATGCGCCCAAAGAGGCGAGAAAATGTCCTCGTTGGCAGAAAACACCGCATTTTCATGCAACATAGGTTCTCTCCTTGACTTCCTCCACGACAACCCCCCACTCATCTTCCAACCGTCCGTACATGATATCCTTCAGCACGCGCTTCACCTTCATAGCGAATTCGTCTCCCTGCCCGGCCGCCTTTTGCCCAAGCGGGAGGACAAGGTCCAGCCCCCTGAAGTGAATATCCTGCACCGGGGCAATGAAGAACGCCGTGCCCGCGCCGAACGCCTCGATGAGACGGCCCTCAGTCTGAGCGTCAACGATTTCCTGCATGGTGAATTTCCTCTCCGTAACGTCCACGTCCTCACCTAATCTCCCTGAGCGGACGAGATCGAGGACCGACGCGCGAGTCACGCCTTCGAGGATGACACCATCCCCAAGAGGTGCCGTGACCATCTCCTTCCGCCCGGTAGTCTTATTGTGCCACAGTACGAAGAAGTTGCTCCCACCTGCTTCCGTGACGAAGCATTCCTCACCGAAAAGCCATAGGATCTGATCGTAACCCCTTACACGAGCCTCGCCCTGCGCGACGAGTGATGGTCCGTAGTTCGCACCGACCTTTGCATTGCCGAAGCCGCCGGGCCAGGCGCGGATCATATCGTGCTTGGAGGCGAGAAGACGCATGCCTTTGTGCGGGGCCGAGGGCTTCGGTTCAGCGACGCCGTTGCTCAAAGAAGGAGCGGCGCTGGGCGCAGGCATGGGAGGCTTGCACGATGGATCGTCGAGACTGGGGAACATCACCATCATGATATACATTAGCGCCTCCTTAGGTCTCTGCACACCCAGGGCTGGCGCCGTCGCAATCATGGTCGGCCGGATGTAGATAAAGTTGCCAGGCTCTGCGATCCATTTGGGCGCTTCGACGCCAACGAACTTCTTCAACAGTTTGAGGAACTCCTCTGGAGGGAAGCCCGGGAGAGAGATACGGGTGGCTGATTGGAGGAAACGTCTGGCGTTACGATCTGGTCGGAAGAGTCGAGCTTTGCCATCGTCGCCACGATAGGCTTTCATGCCCTCGAAGCATTCGGTCGCGTAGTGCAGGACGGATGCTGTAGGCATGATGGAGAGTGGGCCATAGGGTCGGATCTCAGGAGCATCCCAACCATCCTTCTCCGTCCACCGAACGGTGAGCATATGGTCTGTCGTGTAGTTCTGGCTCCATACTTCTGGCGAGTTGGGAGCAGGGACGGGCTTTGGATTGAGGTTCGGTGTGAAAGTGAGTTTCGAGGCGTCAAGGTCTGCCACTTTCGATCTATTGGAGACCGTCTTCTCCAGTATTGTGGCTGTTCCCGCTTTGGTTAGCTTGGAGGTATTGTCCAGTGTGGGTGATGGGGGAGACACAGGTGAAACTGCTGCGGGTGCCATGGCGTTCGAATGATAAAATAGAGGTATGGATTGAATAACAAATGAGGATCGCGACCACCCAAGCAGGAAGATCAGGGACAGGATTCAAAGCGGAATGAAGGGATGGAGGGCAATGCCTATGGGCCAATTCCGTGACTCATATACTTCTGGAAGGCATGACTTGACCGGCCCGGAGCATTGATAAAAACATGGGTACACTTCACAAACTTTGATAGTGGGACAAGCCTTGCATACTGCTGCAGGGAAGGGGGAGTTCTACTTGGTCCATTGACGCGACCAGCTTCCACTTATTTCCGTTTGGACCCTACCGCACGCCCTTTCGTGACGAGGGCCTTATCAGGGCTCACTCCAAGGTGAAGGGAGGCCGCAGGGAGTAAACATCCGATCACACGTCGACCAAACGAGACACGAGAGCAAGATTTTCACGCGAAAATTTCCCATACAGCAAGTTTTGCTGTTCGTCGCCACAGATAAAGAGAACTGAGAGCTCAGTTGAACATCTAGATTGGTGGTTGAAAACAAACGAGACTCCGCCCAAAAAATACAGCTTCTTCCGAGATCCGGCCCACCGTCATAGCCCAGCTTTGTGACGGATATTCGCGGATATCGACGTCGAGATAAAGGGGGGCGCAGGGTAGGCGCATCTGGTTCCGCACTTCGAATGATATTAATTCGCACAACTTCACCAGTCCATTATAAGAAGCTGGGAGGTCAGCTGGTGCAGGAATGATCTCAGCGACGACGTGACATCGCGGACACGCAGCTTCCGCCTCATCATTCCAACACGGCCCCCTGAACACGGAACCTCAAACACGGACCGTCCTCCGTGTGGATTGAAAAGCCAAGCTCCCGCCCTGAGCATGATCCTCAGTCTTCTGTGAATTGCTGGAGAAGAGTTGTGATTTGCTTCATGTTCTCGGTCCTTTTCCGTACATATGACTGGACAGACCGTTACAGACAAACTCGGCATCGCGACACGGGAAGGTACATACCTCGTGTATTTCTTTAGCCGCTTTTTTGGCTTTGTTGGAGATTTGACCCATTTCCTCTTCGAATCCCTTCAGACCCTGCTGAAATTCTGCATGGTCCCGACGCGTTCCATCATAAGCAGTTTGGGCAACCTTGAACGTGTCGTTGAGCCTCTCCCGCTGGCCTGGTTTCATAAGCCCTGTTTCCATTTGGACAACGTGCAGCGAGTTTTTGCCATAGAGCTCTACAGCAAGACTCATGATCTCGAACTGTACATCTTCCCATTCTCCCCAGAGTTGGCGTAGGATCCGTCCCTTCTCTTCATGCAGTTTGCGAAACTCCGAGATGCTCACTTTCAGCAGCACTTCTTCGGTGATGGCCCGTGAATCTTTTCTATCGCTTCGGACGTTTGTCAATGCTTCTGCGGTGAATGGTTTCTGCAGGGGCTCTTCGATCGCGCTCAACTTATGACAATGTGCCTCGATGTCGAGCGCGAGCTCATCAAGATTGCTGGCCAACTTTTTCTCAGCTTCGCCTAAATCATCTGTGGATTGCTCATGGAGGTTCTCTCGATAGCTGTCAAGGCTTTCTTGTAAAGGTTAGCGACTCACAGGGCCGACCTGTGAATGACCCACCTATAAATTTGTCTGTCAGAGCGACGCGAGGATCCTGTTGCTTTTCATTCTGTCTATTAACGTAGACACGGGTCGAGTCACACTGGTCTGGATGATTAGCTTTTCGTGGCTTGGTAACACGGGTTGGAACAATAGGTTGATGGGCGAACGGGGTTCTGGCAAGCCCTGGTGCTAACGACTTGCGAGGAAGAGAGAAGAGTGATTTGGCAGAGACGGTGCCACGCTTGTCAGTTGTTGGCTGCATCCTGGATCGAGGCCATGTGTTGCTATTTATTGTCTTGTTACCGAAGTGCCGGCCTTGGGGAAAGTGGTTGAGGTAAGACGAATGTGCGTCGAGAAAGAACTGAAACAGATTTGGTGGGAAAGTAGTCATCATGTGGCCTTCGATGTCTTCCCACCTCCCTCAAACATCATAACATCATCTAACAGGAAGCAGCAACCCAAGCAACGGCTTCTAACTCCAGTGTCGCTCAACTTTGTGTAGATATCCTTGGTCCTCCATGAATCATGCATATCAGGATTGCAAGTAGCCGTAGTCCTTGTAGAAAGTCAATTTCTTCGGTCCGTGGCTGCACAACTTCCGCCCTACACCAGTCCAGGTGTGCCATTCATTCCAATTCCATACTTGAAGACCGCTATCGCAAGAAACATCTCCAGCAGTCGGTAGACAGGTAATCATTAGCCGCCAAATCCCGACTCGGAGCCATGTAGATATTGTGTGCTTCCAATGAGTAGCTGTGGAATGGTGCGTGCAGTGTTTCTGCTCAGCCTTGACCGCCTGAGAATCCTGTAGCACCTTCACTGGAGGTCCGACAATACGGTGGCATCCACCAATCATGTATTCCCGTCGAATTTCATGCCATATATATTGAAGTCAACATAATTCTGTTGCAATATCCTCTGGGGCTCAGGTCAAACTAGCACCGGGCTAGAAGGCGTGTCCTGGACGAATTGTGCGACAAGTCCTCCGTTCAACTCCCACCGTCGTCGCTTCGAAAACTGAATTTTCTCGACTCCCTCCTCCTCGACCGACAAGAGAAATAAGTGGTGGACAATACAGGCCAGAAATACATAATGTTTGCATACTTGACAAGTCAAATCGGCGGCCCTGACCGCGAGATGGGAGTAGATCGGATGGCTTGCCACCACCGAATATAGCCCATCAAAGAATGTAACTTCAGCAAGAACTCTTATCACAACCTCTATTTGAGTAGAGGTTGAGGTTGAGTTTTTGTCTTTTCTCTCTCATCAATATGAGGTTTTGCGATAGAGTACCCTCGATTTCTGTTCCGCGAGATTACAAATTTCGTGCGCGCTCTAGGGAAGGTGTTGTAGGTAGACGAGCTCGATGTGAATCCTAAAGCGCTACCAGCACCTTAGTTAACCAACCTACCTTCTTCGTACCTAGAGGTTTTGTTAATAGGCGCTAGGAACTGGTCACCTATTACAGGTCAGTAATTAAGAGAGCACATACCTGAGCCACTGCTGCGGCTTACGTCTCAGCGACCTCAGTGCCCTATGTACGGTATCATCTACAGAGTCCTACCGTCTCTGTGCGCGGTTGTTTATCTGGCTGGCCAGGCTCCGCTAGTTGCGAAGCCCTTGTACTCGGACACTTGCCATCTGCTGGCGCAGTTATCTTGGAAGTCAATCCTGGGGTAGGCGCCTGCACCGCCACAGGCACGATGTTCTTTAAAACCCTGCTCATGCATTGAGATGGAGAACCTGTGTGGCACCCAATAACCACAGCGCTCGATGCTGGCATCATCCCAGAAGTTGGCACAACAATTGAGGTGAAGGTTGCAGGTGATGTCGTCCTGCGTCATCAGACCCATGATGGTGTGGCTGCTGAAAGGGAAAGTGATTGGCTCAAGTTGGCGATCCCACTCCAGCCGCTCAAAGCGGAAGGCTGGAACCTGGAAACCTGTTCCCCTTTGGCTTTGGGATCGTCGAAACGCCATGCAAAGAAGCGATATTCTCCGACCCTGCTGGCTGGCCCAATGCTGTGTATCATGAAGAGTGACGTCGCCGGTCATGCGAGTGAGGTTACTGATAAAAAGGTTCAAGTCCACTCCAGGTCGGATCAAGATTTCATATCTCTTCCCTATCGAAGAAAAGGCACACCATACTCAAACTTCAAAAGCGCAGACTTCAAACATCTCATTCCAAAACCACAACAGGAACAACAATAACATCGACAATGGCCTTCGGTAGATCACGAGCTCGTCACCATGCTGGCGGTGCCACCGTCACCACTACGGTTACAACCGTGGAACAACCAGGTCCGACAACAAGATCCCGTGCGATGGGCACAAAGCCCACCCTCAGGCAGCGCCTCTTCGGTCCTAAGACCAGAACACCAAGAACCACCACGGCCACTCCAACACGAAGACGCCATGTCGGCACACGTCGCACACCAGCGACAGCCACCACCACTCCGCGCCGTAAGGCCAGTATGAGCGACAAAGTCTCCGGTGCCATGCTCAAGCTGAAGGGGAGCCTTACTAGGCGGCCAGGTCAGAAGGCCGCCGGTACGAGACGTATGCGTGGGACAGATGGTAGGGGCAGTCACCGATACTACTAGTCGCCGGCATGGCCTTGGCCTTCGGCCGACGCTGGGGTCCAAGCTTCGTGGAGCGGGGAGAGGCTGGTCCGAGTCGCTGCGATCTGCTTGGAAGAGCCGAGAAAGATTGACGAGTATGGCGCCATTATTTGGGACAAGCTCTATGCAGCAAGGTCTGGAGGATCAGATGTTGAACATGGATCCTCCTGGCGGTTTACGTGGATCGCCGAATGTATGATTATCATGAGATGATGTATCAGATACCAGAATGTAATTCAAAGTTCATGTTCATACTAGTCAAAATTCGAGGGGATTTTCTGCCATTGCTTCGTGGTCTTTTACGTTTTCCTCGTTACGGAATATAGGAATATTCCCTCTCTCTGGTCATCCTCCTTGCCGTCGTAGTCCACATAATCTACGTGGAACTTCTTCATCATGTCGCGGACAAATCTCATATCGGCTTTTCGTCTCTTCTTGAAGCAGAAGTAACACGTCGTTGAGGGCCCAATAAGGTCACCGAGCGTCTGTAAGAGTAACGGAAATGCAGGCTCGAAGTAGACACAATCTGCTGCAAGGACAACGTCCGGGTATCCTGAGAAATAATGAAGAATGGACGGAGGAGGCGCAGTGCCCCAGTCATATACCTCCGCAGCCACCCTGTCTTCGAGCTTGTTCAAAGCGATATTCTTCCTCATCAACGCAAGCATGGGTATTTGGTCTGTAATATAGATCTTCTGAGTATCGACGAGTTCACAGCCCAACGCGACCGCCAGTCCCACAAGTCCACCGCCTGCACCGATCTCGACAAGTGACTTGCCTCTCAGGGAGCCTGAGGAATGATATGTGAGCATGTACTTAGACAGCACCATGCCAGCAGGCCAGAGTTGACCACCGCATCCTTCTTGGAGATCTTCGTGAAGGAGGAGGGGTTTGTCTCGGGGGAGGAGATTGCCGAAGGTGATGATTGTGGTGGAGGGCTTTTTGTTGTCGCGCTCGGGGACGAGAGCGGTATCAATAGCGAAAACATCGTTCTCAGGCGAATTTGACCGGGATGCCGCCATGGTTGTCGCACCAGAATGCGGGATTCCTGTCTGGAGCCGATGGGTTTATGGGAAAATAGAAAATTCAACTGCGCATGATGATGGCCGTGATCGAATCACCAACGCTACTGTGTAATAGCTAAAATTAAAGATTCCTTGTGGCCTTGCTGGTGGTTGTAGGAGCGTGAATTCGGTCAATCAATTGAGCTGCAAGGATCGCAGATGAGGTAAACAAAAGCGCAGACAGTTTGGAGGAGGCTCTATTGTGCGGCAAGGCTGCTGATAACGTGGCGAACACTGATACCAGGCATTAAACTGATTGGACAGCAGCTTAGCGGACTGGGAATCCGGGGTAAGTCTAAGTTAGGTGACTGTTCCTGGCTTGAGGCATTCACGGGAAAGGTCGTCCATGGCAGAAGATATCCTTTGACTCAGAGTAAGAGTAGAGCTCCAAAGTCAAGGGCCAGAGCGCATGAAGAGCGATCTTTCGGCGAGAGATCAAGCCCCGATTATTGGAAGCTCGGAGAACATACTTCAGCAAGATTAACGTCAGGTGTTCAGGAACGATCCTCGGCACTGACATCATCGGGAAAACAACCCACTGACCTAGTCATTACAGCTTGAAAACGTGGTCTGAAGCTGGTTTTTAACCTGTCAGATAGCTGTTTATACCAGAAATTACTGCTACCGATCTCAACGTGTCGTCATTGTTTGTGCCTTTGAGCCAGTGGGACAGCTCTTGTTGCTGGTCAATTCTTGCGCCACAGCTGCCAGTTTCAAGTCACCCAGTTCTTCCTGCACGTCACAGGCTCCTTCTTATAAGCTTGACCTTGACTTCATCTCTTCCTCCTTCCTCCGTAAAGCGACTGCAATCTTCGACTTTCACAAGACTCAATCGAACCTCTTTCACACTCACACAAACACACAATCTACCATCACAATGGCCACACTACACTGTACGTTGCCCTGCTTGCGGTTATAACTTCAATACGTCACTCCCGACAGCTCAAACCAACCTCACGTCTTCGACGGGAGATGCTCAATTCGTTCAAAGATCAAGCTAACAATATCCTGCATCTCCAGACCTCCCACCTGTTAAGCCCTCGGCGATTGCCCTCGGCATCGTCTTCAACCAAGCCGCCTCCGCCGTCGTCCTGGCGCCTCTCTTCGGTGACACTTACCACCGTGCTAAGGCGGCGGACAGCAAGGAGGAATTCTTCAAGTCTAAGGAGACCGCCACTGCGGCTGCTAGCTGGGGCTCTTCAATTGCCGGTTCGGCCATCCAAACATACGGTGTTGCTGCCCTGATCAACGCTACTGGTACTCTTTCCTACAAGGGAGCTGCATACCTGGGTGGTCTGATCTTTGCTGCTACATACTCTCCATCGGTAGGTCCTACACACTCGGGAAAGTTTTCCTTGATACTAACGGTCCTTTGTAGTTGGTCTCCCAAGTTGTTGTTGAGCAGCGACCTCTTGACACTGTCGGCGTTGGCATTCTCACCCGCATCTTCGAGACTGTCGGCCTCAGCTTGTTCCTCACATACTGGGGCACTCGTACCAACCCTTTCGACTAAGTTAGTCGCCACACAACGAGCACACCACTCAGCATGGGTAGGGAACGTGGTAGTTTGAAGTAGACGAAAGCTCCAACCGTTGCCAGAAATTGGCAACTGATTCAATGCAAACATGAATCAATGAGGAATGGGAGTTGGAAGTGCTGGGGATGGCAGCTAATCCCGTCAATGTATCCATAAAATCAAATTCCATTGTGCACAGAGAGGGTATCATATCAATTCTCTGCTGTTCTCCGCTACCGCCCCAGAATCATTCCATGATTCAACATTGTAGTCAACGCTCTTTGCGGCGACGTCAATAACACCATCGCCATTGATCGTTGTGCTTCTCTCGTTTTCAAGAGCTCTCGCCCGCTTCCCTGTCGACGGCAGCCTCCAGCGCACCAAGCACGTCCAGTTCCATGCTCGCGGGATCTTCTGTCTTCTCGACCTCCTTCTCAGCGAGCGCTTCAGGCATCTCAACATCAGCGACAACGACACCTTCAACACTCTGCTTCTCTTCTTCCTTCTCGGGAGTACGTTCTGGCTGAGCAACGGCCGTCTCCACCACAGTTTCGGGTACAACATTCCCAGCCAAGTCTTCTTGAACTGGTGCATCAGCAGGAGCAATCTCGCCTTCCTCACTGCCTTCCCCTTCGCTGTCGGATCCTGAGCCGTCACCTTCGCCGTCTCCCTCTCCGTCTTGGTTGTTTGCCTCGCTCTGCACAGCGGGTCCTTGATTTGTAGTGTCGATACGTTCTCCAGATGCAGCCGGCGTATCTTCCACGGTGGTGTCTCTTCCGTCTCCATTCGTCGCGTCAGCAGCGTTCTCAGCGGTGGTAGCCTCGGTCGCGGGCGGGGCGTTGGGATCGGTAGGTGGCTTCCAGTTCTTCGGGCGACGTCCTGGGCCACCCTTCTTCTTGCGTCGAGGCGGGATATTCTTGCGCGCAGGCGTAGCTGCTCCATCGACGTTCATGCCGTCTGCTCCACCGTTCAAAGTGCCAGATCCACTGCCGGATGCAAGCCCACCGGGCCCATCGCCAAGATCATACCCTGTGGTCCCACCACTCATGGCCGAGGCGACCATGTCTCCCAGTGTGCCAAACCCGTTCGTAGCCTTGTAGGCGCCTTTGTAAAGAGATTCCATGCCTGGTCGGCGGTCTGCGAGATACTTCGGTTCCGGCATCTTCTCGGCCACGGCGAGGGGGATTTGGACCCATTTCTTGAACTCGATTATGCGTTCAGACGAGCCGGATTCTGTCTTGCGGCGCTTTTCTGGGAGTCCCTCTGCATCGAGGAGATCGTCTGGGTCGTCGTCTTGCTTGTCATCGTCGTCTTCGAGGGGCTGTGTTTCGTCGGGGTTGAGGGTAGAGGGGTGTTTGGGTTTGTTTAGTGCTGCTTTTCTGGCGGCTTCGCGGCGCTCGAGTTCAATTCCGGGGATGTATGAGTTTGTCTTTGGGTCCCAGATTGAGAGTTTTGCGTTGACGTTGCCCATTCGTGCGCGGCGGAGCAGCTCCTATTTCGACAGGTCAATAAGCTATAGAATGAGTGCCTTAGGCCAGATAGCGTACCTGGTTGTGCGGCGAGAGCTGCGAGAAGAAAGAAGGAAGTGGCTGCTCAGGCCACGGGAAGTCGCTGTCCTTGTCATCTGCCTGGGCATTTGACTCGCCTGCATCGGCAGACGCGTCCTGGTTGACTCGGACGGTCTGCCGCTCCCATCGGCGCACCGGGAGACCCTCGGTTGGGTCAAAGTCTGGAACACCCGCCCGATTTCTCGGCGTGTGTTCCTGGTTGCGCGTGGTGCGCGAAGAGCGAAGCTGTCGAAGAGTACGCCGTGAGCCAACGGCACCTCCAACGTGGCGGGTTGGAGGGGGAGGAGGTGGAGGGGGAGCAGGAATGGGAGAGGAGGGAGGAGGAGGAAAGAAAGGAGGAGGAGAGGGATAAAGAGGAGGAGGGAGAGAGGGAGAGAGAGGAGCGAGAGGAGGAGAAAGCGGAAGGAGAGAAGGAGAGAGAGGAGGGAGGACAGGAAGGGGCGCAGGGACGACAGGGAGAGCGGCAGGGAGAGCACCGGTAGGAGGCACTGAAGGCCGCCAGACACAGCCAGCCAGGCTAGAGGGAGGAGGACCAGCCCCAACCCATCTCACCCAGCTGGTGCTGTGCGACAGACCCCCAGTGAGCTGAGGGTGGTGGTCCCGAAAGTGGCGGTACAACGAGGTGTTGTCCTTATATGCCTTGTTGCAGGCAATGCACTCCCGCTCTTTCGCCATGGTGTTGGTCGTCGCCGGGAGAGAAAGAGAGACAGGTCGACGAGGATGACAGTCGACAGATAACAATAACAATGAACCCCTCGTTGTTCCCCTCGTTGCTCTTGGCAGGGTCGGGCAGTAAATCGATGTGGTGTGTTTGCGATAGGTGACATGACTTCTGAATTGACAAAACCACTTACCGGCGCCATGATCACTCCCGAACTCCTCCGTCTTCAACGCCGTCGTTGTAGCGCGTTACAATGGAGATGACTTGCTCCTCAATGTCAGACGATGATATACAGCAGCCACGACATGCGCCAGGATGATACTCACAAAGAAAGGTTGGTGTTGAGTCACGGTGGTTGCAGTGAGAGTTGGAAATCAAGAACAGAAGGAGGGCAAGATGAGGTTTAATCAAAAAGAGCATGGCCAAGCAGACAGCGAGGCGCTAGTTGGACTAGCTTCGGGATGGACCGGCGCTAATGGTGCTTGACTTCTGCATCGGAAGTGGAAGAACTATGAGACCGATGAGGAGCTTTGGTTGGGAGCGCCACACCAGATGTACACGATGTCGACAGCCATGAGATGGACGATGGGAACAATGATTAAGCCTACAGTCTCGCACAGCAAGAGGAGCATACAGTGAAAATGCGCAAGTGAAGAGGTAGAGTGGTATAACTATGGTATCATACAGGACGGCATGGGCCTGGATGACAAACCCATCCATCGACAGCACTGTACAAGAAGGCGGAGAGATAGGGAGAGACAGCAGGGTCAGTCCCATCTGGAAACAAGTTAGCCAGCATGATCAGACCGACATAGAATGGACATACCCAGTGTCCTTCTGTCGTACAATTCCACCATGATCGCCACTTTCACGACCCTGTAAAAACTTGTCAGTCGAGAGCGCTGAGAAGGGCGTGACTGGAAGGCAAGCAAGAGAAAAGCACATACCGATTTGCCTCCTTCCACCACCAGTCTGTCGAGCTGATAGAATTGTGATATCACGGTTTGTCTCTGCAGGACCTACAGTTAGTCCTTGTCTGTGAAGAGGCGGCCAAACCAGCAAACAAGTCCCAACTGCCCATGAGCGAACGGATATATTCCTCTCTACTAGTGGTTTGGCCCATCATTCCTGCAGAGTAGAACTCACCTTCATCATCTGCAATTCCTTCAAGCCATTTTGCACAAGTTCTTGTATCCTTCTGGGATCCGACTCCTTCTGATGTTCGTGAAAGGCATCCCTTGTCCTCCTCCTCGCATACATTCGGAAGTTGTAGTTTGCGAATTGATTTCCTTGCCGTAATAGTGCGCGATATAGAGACCGGACACCGTACGCCGATGTCTCGGCCGTGGTGGCCAAGGCGGAAGAGGCCATTGGGATTGATGGGAGGTTGATCAGGAGTGCGGAGACGTCCGAGGGATAAAGGTAGTCTATGAAACTGCAAGCGCGCTGTTGTTCTTGAAGGCGGGCAGGTAGGCAGGGAGCGGAGCAAGATTTGAGGTCAGATGGGCTGGGGAATTTTCGCAGACAGGGCGTCTCGGTCGTAACGCTCGTGGCGACACTCTCAAAAGGACGAATTCCTATGGGCAAGCACCGGAGTCGTTTGGAGAAAGAAGTCTTTCGTGAGATGGCAGAAATTTGCATTCATGAGAGCAAGAAGAGTTGGGCCGTCTAATAAACTGTTTCCTCACTTTCGCGCAGTTTATAGATTGCGTCAATGCTCGGCCAGGAACGTCCGAAACGACCGAGCTCCTCGCTCTGCGAGGCTACGTCTATTCGTACCACCTCCAGACGAAGACTCTGCGAACTAAAGGTCTGAGCGTCTCACGCTCAGAGAGAAAGCAGCATGGCTTCCAAACTTCCATCGCCGCCAGATTCGCGTGACAGCTCCCCAGACTCGACCTCCAAAGCCCAAACCGTCGCCGACGGTGGAGACGCCCTTCCGTCCCGCCTCGACGCCCTCCTTGTCGAGTACCTCTCCCTCCTGGACGAGTACACCACACTCCGGGCTCGTCTCGGCAAAGACTTCTCATCCGGCTTCTTCGCACTCGCGCAGGCAAATCGGCACGCAAACTCCACGTTGGGCGCGGGGAGGAGGTACGGAGAAGAGGGATATGATGATAGGATGAAAGCAAGGAGGGTGGTCGGTTTCAAACGACGAGACCGGACTGACAGGGACCGAAGTGGTCAAGAGGTCGAGTCACAAGCTGCCACGCAGAGGATACAGCACCTTGACAAGGAAGTTCAATCTGAGGTGAAACAAAAGCAACAGCCACCGGTCTCACCTGTTGACTCCCCCGAGCAGGACTCTGACAACCCAGAGCCGCAGCAACAAGTGTCCGAAGATGGTATTGGCGACGGCCTGTCTCTGTATGGTCACCGCTTGTCGATCGAAGCTTTGTTACCACCCATGAAAGACCCCCTTCGATGGTATGGCATTTTGATCCCTCCAGCGCTACGGACGTGTCAGGACCACTTCACTTCAGCCGTGTCCTCCGTAATACCAGAACTCTTAAATACTATGTTATCTTTGAGACATGTAGAGGAAGAGATCTGGATTATTCGACGTGAGCTGGGTATTTTCGACGAGTCAAAATACAACATCAGTGGCGAAGCCGACAATCAAGACGAAGAAGCCATTGAGAACAACCCTTCCCTAGAGGATAACGAGCCAGACAGGTCTTTTTCGGCCTTGGAGTTGTCATCATCAAGGTGCAAGGCTTCAACGACCAAGAATGCGTCGACTTTGTTGTCCGCTTCATCAGCGGGTCTGCCACCTCAGCCGCGATGCAGGGTTCTGAAACTGGACTGAGCTGAATGATGTGGATGTTTCCTTCCTGGCTGAAGACCGAGATCTTAAAAGCACATCTGGGAAATCAAACTGTATTGAAATGGAAGTACGGAAGCACATCAAGCAACGGTTTGGGACGAACAAGCGCCTCCAGGAATCATGTGAATGTCTCACACGAGTATCAAGTGGATAAGTAGACTAACTTTCCCGCTCTCAACCAGACCAGCTCCTCACCAAGCATCGCTCGTGCGGATATCATATCAGTGGTATTGGTTGTCGTCATACACGTCTTGGTTTTCCATCCTGATGGATTCTTGCAGAATCGTTGGCCCCTCTGCCAGCCTGGAGACGTCTTCAAGTTCACTATCAGTCGCCTGGATGTGGTTTTCTTTGTCGGCATAGTCCCCATGGAACTCGACATCTGCCTGCAAGGATTTCACATCGTCCTTCTTGATTGGTGATGAAACAACATGCCTTGCCGCCGGACTCCGAACCACTTCCTCCAGATCTCCATCCCAATAGCTGGGACGTCGTTTCTTTCGGCTACCAGATCGTCCAATTCCCTTCCTGCACAGCATAACGTTGGGACTCAACTCTTTCAGCCCACTTCCGATCTCGCTGCCGGTCTCTGGAGTCGCAGCGCCGAAGACACTCATTCGAACGGCAGCGCGTGTATCTTCGTCTACTTCAATGATCTCTTCTCCTTCCTCCAGTCTCAACCGAGGATCTAACGCTACCCTCCTGGCCGTCTCATCGTCAACGATCTCAGTGGTGGGTGACACAAGATCGCGCGACCTCTTCCTGGGCTGCGACACCTGGGCAGAATCCACCAAAGACCTTGGTGGACTGCTTCTGAACTGTAGACTGTCTGGCAGTCGTGCTCTCACAGAATGCATGCGACGCTGAGGACGTCTCGAGAGAAACGATGCACCACCATGATGTTTGTTTGCACCTCGCGCACTCGCAATGGCACTCATACCGTTTTTTCTGAACCGACTCGGCGGCTTAGCCAGTGGCGTTAAAGTGTCTGTCCTGTATGAGTCGCGGATCATGGAGTCAGGGGCCGGGTCATGCCCAACGACTTTCGCTGCTGCCGTTGAGAAAGAGTACATTGCAGGCTGGGGCCTTGGTGATGATGGCGGGCTGTCTTTGGCGTAGTACCACCCTGGTTGAAAGTGCTCGGAGGCAGTAGAGATGTACGTTGAATTTAGGTGGTGATGATGGTGTCGGTGTTGAGGCCGAGGACGGGTCGAGAACTCCGTGGGAGGATACCAGAAACCTTGCCTCCTTCCTGCCATTGTTAAAGCTGGCGGTTGCTTGTTTTTCAGAAGAGGCATTGGACTTCCTGTCGCTGTGGCACGGTTGAAGTGTACAGCAGGATGCCCGAATGCACTTGGAGCAGTGAGCTCGCCTGGGTGTGCGTTGGGACCAGGAGTGACACCTTGGTGACCGGCGACGTTCGGCATGTGAGATACGAAATGGGCTGTTGGATCAGGACACAGCACCGCTGGTCCACCCTCGTGCAATAGCGGATCTGGACATCGTTTGCCAGGGATGTGTGAGTCGCTCGACGTGGACATCGTGCCATCCCTACTACCTTTGTGCGTTGGAGGCTTAGGAAACAAGTCGGTAAATAGTCCGCGCTTCAACTTTGCAGAATTGGCTGCAGCTCTGGCCGAGGGAGACAAGACGATCCTCTCTTCTGACCCAGATGAGGTTTCCTTGTAGTTGTCCTCCACGTCAACAGACTTCCGTTTCAGATGGGTGATGATGGGTGATTCGTCGGCAGAGTCAACGTCCATCTCATGGTCGTCACCCACTCTGAGCTTGATCATCGGCTGCTCCAAATTACTCGCCGACATAACCTCTCCTGGAGATGGACTTTCGTGTGCCTCGGACGCATTCCCAGAGCCTTCAGACATAGGCGGTGATGACAAGACTGACATATCTGTCACCTGTAGATTGAAGCTGGTCTGTTCGAGAGGAGAGGTGAATCCGCTGCTCGGTGGTTCTGTGACAAAACCGTTGTTGCGGTCAATATCCAATGGGAGCATTGCGGGAAGTTGTGGTGAGCCTTCTGGGAAAGGCTCTCTGACGTCCATATCAAGTCCAGCGAGAAAACCTGGAGCTCTTGAGTACCTCCAATTCCTCGATGGTGTCTCTGTTGGCTCCTTTTTGACTTGTACGAGTAGATCTGTCCCGGCAGTATCATTTTTGGCTTCTCCCGGGCTAGTAGGTAGTCTCGAGTCGATGGAACCGGCCGGAGAAGATGCGAAACGGACATCTAGGCGCAACGAAGCCTTTGCGTTCTGGAATAGTCTCTGCATTTGTGCAACATGACCGGGCATAACAATGGACTTCGACAATGGTGAAGACATTCTTTTCCGACCCGTGCTGGGCAACGCTCCCTTTGTCCCACTTGTCTGATCTGGGGGAGGCCCTGCATCGTCGCCGACAGGCGTCTTCGGAGAGTGCGAGTGTTGCAAGACTCTGGAGAAGAACAAAGAAGACCGTCGTCGGGGAGGTTCGATCGGTGCTACAGATGCACGTCGATGAGTATATAACCGAAAAATCGACTCCGAGAAGCATGAATTTCATGATCACTTACGCTTTGGAGTACCAGGTGGATAGCCAGAGTGCGTCGATTTGCCAGATGAGCCGCTCGACGGCAGCGACCCAGGGGAATAATCCATGCTAACGAAGCAGCCAGAGGGGAAAGATGCAGTATCGCCCAATGTGGATTCGAGTAAAGGGGGGTAGAAAACAACAACGAGCGGACATCTGCAACGAGAGACAGACAATGTAATGAAGAAGTTCAGTTGAGGCTCGGATGAGACCAGTTCAACCTGAGTTCAGCGGCTCCTGCCACGACGGAAAGTCGAGGTGGAAAGCCATCCTCGAGGAAACAGGATGACACTGGCAGCTGCTGTTCGGGATCAGATGGATGAGCAGGTGCTTTCGGCACCTTGGATGAGATCCATATATCAGAAACGTTTCGCAGTGAGAGTGTCGTTGAGCACGAAGGAGTTGCTCGGCCGAAATCGCATGATGCCAATATCGAGTTGAAGGCAAAGCAGATCAGGAATTCCTGTCTTCCATGTTGATCTGAGGAAGATGTTTGATCTAGTCTTATTCTCACCGTCGCCGCAGCCAGCGGGAGACAGGTCCCGATGAACGCTCCATATGGCACACAGGCAGACCTGTGAAGGTTGTACGGGAAAGAAGGCTCCATGGAGCAGCGTCACTTTCTTCGGACCCATTGCCCTGCTAATGGTGAGGGAGCACAAAGACTCGACATTCCGCTAAAGTTCCTATGGTTGTTGTCCTGTGTAATCTGTGATAAGCCTCATCAGCAATCAAACTCGCGTTTTGCTCGTCGCACAGGCGCGTGCCATTCCTCGCATCCTGCATGGTTCCGAGGTCAGGTGTGACAGCTTGATCTCCCTATATCGTGGATTTCAAAGTGGGTTTGCCATGTAGATCTCCTCGAATGCCGGCACAGGCCTGACCAGATACCGATCATCACTGGGTCAACGGCATCATCGAATATTTTAAACTGGCAAGCAGTGGGACGGATTGCTTGAACTCCGGATGAGTCTTGTAAAGTTAGCTCGCATGCCCAATGTGCGAACTGGGAATGCCGTCAAAAGAGAGGCCCAGAGCTGAAAAGAATATCTAGGCTCGCTTGGACTTGCTCGCAGGCCAGGCAGGGGTATTGTTGGCGCACATGCAGGTAGTTTACTCCTCCCGCCAGTAAGGGCTGGTTGCAGCGCAGAGCCAAAATGTATTCAGGTGAGCCATATCAAGCTGAGGAGCAAATAGATATTGCAGTGGTCCATATGAGGTGCTCGTTGACGTGAAAGGCATTTCCCCGGTCACCATTCACCGACCATTGTACCCAAGAGGACTACTGTTTCTCTTTTCTATCAGCACTCGAACACTCACCGAGGGTCGAGGGAGCTCCAATTCCGACGCATCACTCCGGCACTGCTGGGTTTGTCCGGTGTTGACTGTATGCAGTTTGGGTCTGCGAAGGTCGAGACCACGAGCTGAGCTTAACTCTCGTATTCACTCCACTTGGCAGGCTTGCAAAGTTGGTCCTAACCCCTCTCTTCAAAGCCAGGCAGCACAGCCTGGGTAGACGTGGCCGCAGCTCGATAACCGCCTGATGAGTGTGACTGGCCTGCTGCTCTGCGTTATCTTCCAAAATGTCGGCTTGGACTTTCATATCTTGACCTTGCTGAGCCTCCAACCCCTGCATCTGCGGTTTGACCTTCCCATCCTAGAACCTCCCTTCCCAAAAGAAGCACGACCGATTGCTCCGCCAATGCAGTCAAGGGCGGAGCTGAAAGAACGTTGGATGGCAGAACCTCCTTTGCAAAGGTGGACACGGTCGTGCTGAAGTCTAAGTGCATTGCAGTTACAATCTAAGCGAGACCTGACGAGCCATATGATCCATGCCTAGTTGCATTTGGGTGCCACAGCTTCCAGGTGCAGGTCAGCCACTTTTCCGACCAATGTCAGGTCCTGTCGGTGAAGGCGTCACCGAAGACAGCAGTCATGTCTATAAGAATGAGATTTTCCCTACTTGTAGTGCTAACTAAACAGGAGCCTTACACTTTCGGAGACATCTAGATTCATTCAAGCACTATTCACCATGAGCGACCCTAGCGGAGAATACACTTACATCTGCTCAGCAGGTCCGAAGAGATCCATGGTCCTGCTCTTCTCCGACGGCACTCCTAGGCAACACAGAAGGGATATCAAGCCTGATATGGTATCCACGGTGAAAAGGCCAGGGACTGATGAATCCTTCTATGGTAACAGAGTTGAAGGCGCACTCTTCAGTAAGTCTCGGGACCAATCAACGAATGTATCAGTTGTTGTGGCGCATCAGCTTATGCATTTCTTGTCTGGTTCTAGCTTGCGACCTGCGAAGCGGCAGATTGGGAGGAAGCAAGACTGTGTACTGGATGATCGATCCTAAATGGCAAAGCCAAAGACCTGAGGATCGGCAACGCGTTGGGTGGGCGACGACCGTCAGAATGGGTCTCGGTCCCGGGGCAAACACTTGGAGCATAGTGCCAGTGTGGGCTTCGGACAGCTGGGAACTGGGGATTGATTCAAATTCCAGAGAGAAGATTGTGTCCATGTATTATTTCCAGAATGATTATGGTCGTGTTCGGCCTTGCAAGCCCAGTGGTATGCTGGACGTTCCTGGAACAAGGCCTAGAGCCAGGTCGGAAACAAGATATACAGTCGTTCAGACGTGGGATCGCGAGATTGTTGATGATGGGCGATGAGTAACAATATGAGTCTTGATGATGATAACAATGGATGACTGGACTTTTCCTGGGCCGACCAAAGGTAATTAACCAGGGAGATATCTTCGTGCAATTGTCGCTATAGTGACGGTATCTGGTCGCCCTTGCTACGTAAAATGACCCATTCCTTCCCTTGAAGACAACTCACCATGGCGTGACCGTATTGGCGTGGTCTTGTGTACCCATCCATATCTTGGGCGATTCCTTCTCAAGGGCCAGTGTCCTTGGAAATGAACTCATATGGCAGGCCTTTGACCAGCATTTGAAATGAGCCTGTCGGAATAGGTTTTTGAAGAACAGGGTCAGGATGTGAGATCATCGCAATGAGATTGGGTTGATCTCGATGATAGAGATAAAGTGGTGTCTGGTGGAGTTGATATCGCGCCAGAACGGCGAGGCAACTAACCGGCAGACCAAGCAAAATCCACTTTTCAAGCCGAGCTCGCCGAAAATGAGGATGGCTCCCTCGCTAAGAGACACGAGTGCAAGCACCAAAGTGACGGACTCCAGCCTGCCACGCCGCTCGTGTCAGACCTTGCGCAGACCGAGTGAGCACTTAGCAACGCGACCCACAGAGAAGAACAGCGATCAAAGAAGAAACATGTAAATGCACGCACAGTAACGTGCAGCATCAGCACAACACAGGGCCGTGCCTCCGCTTGGGCCTCCTGTCAACCAGAACTGGGACCGCCATCTGACCGCTCAGGCATGAGACTGGCCCGGCCGGTCTGGGGTAACAAAGCCTTTGATGGCTCGAAGATGGCCTTCCACCAGTCCGTGCGAGAGCCTCGCCGGAGGGCCGTGCCACATAATCTATTCTTTGATGGAACATACGATTCGTCCCTGCAACAGCTGGGATCACACCATGATTTCGAAACTGTTCTATGCGCGGGATGTCGTGACTGGACCGCAATTCGAGAGCGCAGGTTCGCAGAAATGAGCGCAGGAGGGCCGTCAAGCAAGGGTCTTGGGGGGCGTCGCAAGCAGTCGCATGGAAGCTTGTGTTTCAGAGACCCCGCTAGCCGTGCTTCTAGTGGGGACTGGCCGTGATTCAAGCCCAGGACCTGCAGGCGAGCGTGTTTAAGCACCCTTTTCGATGCCGGTTTCTGGTGGAGGAAGCCAATGAGGTGCCTGTGCCTGGCAAGGCTAGAGCAGGACCAGAATAGCCTGAGAATCACGATCCCACGGCATGGGCCCTGGACGGCTGTGCAATACCGAGGCCAGGCCCGATTCATGCATTTGGCTGATATCGGCATCAACTCCTGACACGACTTCTCTCACACTTCACTCTGTTACACCCACTTCAGCCTTTACTTTCGTTTCCATTGCTTATCGTTGTGCCGTCCTGTGGTCGTGCTTCCGCTCCCTCTCCCAGTTCCTTCCTCCCCTTCTCGTTGACTGCCTCTCAAGCCTGGTGGCCCCGATTCGGTGAATCCAGTTGGATAGAAACTCAGCACTCGTTATCGACCTTCATTGCTGCGCAATTGAACCTCTGTCGCCCTTGCACACAGCAGTTCACGCTCATTACCACCGTTACCCGTTTGCTGCACCGCAGCCCCGTTCTTTCGACACTCGACGGACTCGACGCCCGCACCTTCTTTCTCGCGATTGATTTACCGCAACAAGTTTGCGACTTTCTTCGTACTCAGCCATCACCCCCAGCCCTATCACGATCGAACGACAATCCACGTCAGCCAGTTCTGACGTCCGTTTCCACTGAGCGACACCTGAAAACCCGCACAGCCGAATAGACCGTGTGGGTGTCGCAACAACAGCAGGGCACATAGAGCCTAAGGTACGCGGTCTCATTGTCTACACTGCTCGAGAGCTTTAGGACATGGATGGAATGATTGCGGAACAACGCATTAGAACGGAACGTCATCTAGATTTTACTGACCAAGCGTCATAGTCTCCAGGCTTTATTCTTCACGAATAACGCCTTCGCCTATAGAGGCCGCCCTGCTACCTTACGAACGCCATTTCCTTACTCCAAACACCCGTCACGGACATGCGTGTACCGTGCTAGAGCCTCGGGCGTCTGTAGACACTCTCCAAGAACAGCAGAGAGGCTAATATCCGCCTCAACTGAACCAGGACCGCCTCGTACAAACGCAGATCTCTGCAATACCCACCATGGATCCATACCGACCGAAGACATCGCAGTCAGCTGAGAACCGCTTCCACTACTCTAAGCCTAATTACGCACAACCTTCGCAGTATCAGCAATTCCCTCCGCATCCGTCAGTCAGAGTCCCCCCCAATGTCAAGCTCAGCGCCCGGCAAGTCCCTGCTGGCGTGGGAGTTGCGCCTCCTCCAGTGAGAAATGGCGGTCCGGCACGCCCAATACCACAACAAAGCAGTAGCGGGAATGGGATGCTAGTACAAGATTTCAAGTTTCCTGCTGTGCCTCCAATACCCGCAACTAGCTCCAGTAGATCCAGGCAGGAACCCTGGCAGCAGTCGCCGGGGCGAAAGTATAACGGACATGATTCCTACATGTCGTCAGTCGTCAATGATTTTACTCCGGGGACCACACCCGGCTCCAAATCACGAGGCTTTCCCACACCGACCTCGAGGAGATATTCCGGGTCGGTCTATGCTGAGAGTGAGGCTCTCGGTCTCGAGGAGCGATTTGACTCAGAGCCACGCAGCCCGGAGTCAGACGCAACCTACTCACCCGACCCAGCACATCAGATTGTGCGGCAGGCAAGTCTGGGCAAACGCGCAAAGCCTGCTATCACAACCATAAGAAACAGAGAGAGCCAGCTGGAGCCAAATATACCGGAAGATTTCCCAGCTCCGCCAACCCAAGTCAACAGAAAAGCAACAATGGAAGCGCTCAGCGCGGCTGTAGCTGCTGGCATGAGCAGTGCGCCTCACGTTGGTTCGCGCTCAGGAACACCTGTATCACGCAGCCACACCCCCATCAGGATGCCCTTCGATACGTCACCTCCATCATCGCCTTCTGCAGATAGAGAATTTCTGCAGACCCCAAAGTCTCCCAACACGATTGTGTCCGCAAATATGCTTGGCCCGACGCCGAGCTCTGCCCATTCTCAGAGATCCACGAACCATCTGCTGGGTTTGGGCATCGAACAACCCTCGATGAGCAATAAGATCCCTGCCAGTCGGCGACCGCCCAAACTCGACATGGACGCGGTCAGGGATGCGGAAGCGCGCGGTAGCACAACAAGTCTGGCAGATCTCATCAAGAGGGCCACGAAACTGGCTGCCAATCTGGATAGAGGCAAGACCGCGAGCAGGTTGGGTATGTTGGATATGTTCGGAAGCAGTGAAAAGCTGGGGTTGGGCGGTGCCACAAATCGCCATTCGACCATGTCGGACATGCTGTCAGCTTTCCCTGCTCCTGCAATAGGTGGTACTCCCACCAAAAGAGACACTGCTTGGCCGTTGGGCGAGAAAAGTGAGGCCTACGCCTCAACAACGGACCTGTCCAGAGGTCGACCATCCAAGCAACGACGGAAATGCTGCGGCTTATCACTGCCTGTTTTCATCGTTGTCATTATCATCATCATTATCCTTGTCGCTGCCGCTGTATTAATACCCATCTTCCTAATACTTGTACCAAAACAACACAGGAACAGCAACGAGCTCAGCAACTGTGCTACGGACCATCCTTGCCGGAATGGTGGCACCAGCATTGTCAGCAACAATGCCTGTGTCTGCGTATGCTCGAATGGCTTCACCGGGAGCCAGTGCGAAACCTCTGGCAATGCAGACGACTGCATGACCATCACCTTGAAGGACGGCAACACGGAGTATAAAAACGCAACGATCGGATCTTCGATCCTTCCATCTCTCACGGATGCCCAAACACGATTCGACATCTCTCTCAACGTGTCGACCATATTATCAGTATTCTCCTTTAACAATCTTTCGTGCACTAGTGAGAACTCTCTTGTTGACTTCAATTCAAGCGCCCTGAATCAGGGGACAAAGGCAAAGCGCTTCGTCATGGTGCCGGGCTTCGAGCCACATCCGCCGGCCATCAATAGCCACCCTCACCCTCCACAGATTACGCCTCGCGCAGAAGCGGATTGCTCGAAAGAACACCTTGAGAGGCGGCAAGATGGCGAGTCAGCCGGTACGACAACTTCCAACGGCATTGTGTTCGCGCAGAGCTCTCCTACTATCGGCGCGATCGATACAAACACACCTGTCGTCACTGGTGTCTCCACAGTTACCGACGCCACTGGAACAACGACTCCTACCGCTTCCGCAACCGAGTCGGCGTCACAGAGCACTTCTCCTACCACGGGTGGGGCTCGGCCTTCGGCAACTGTGACCGACGAGGAACTGGAGTTTGCCAAAGTTGTTGTTCTTTACGTCTTGCAGGAATCACAAGCTGTGAGCGTCGTGGTCAATGCACAGCAGCGCATTGAGTCATTCTTTACTTCGCAAACGTCGGGCAATACCACATCAGCGAAGGTGGATGTTGGCTTGGGCAACCTCTTGCTCACGGCTGATTTCGACAAGTTCAGCATAACCAAGGCAGATGGGGAAGTGATCGGTGGGGACGGAGGGTCAGGCTCAAGATGACCCGAAGGATAGAAAGTCCGCTCAATCCCAGGCAAAGTGACTTGCAAGCTCCAGAAATTATGCATTTTCAATGGTGTCTTTGAATATGGACGTATTTTTGGGTACTGAGATATACCCCTGTGTGCGGACGTGTCAGCGAGTTGATGGTTATCCAGCATTTGGACGAACAGCGCGCATTAGGGGACACATCTTGGAAAAGGGATTCAAGAGGTGGCCGAGGTGGCCGCACGACCTATTGATTGATTGTCTTTGTTGTATGCTACGCCGAAGGTGGGTATGTATGTGGGTGAACACAGCGGTCTATCGCCCTGGTATCCACACATGATACATGATGAGCGAATGGTGACCTTTTGGGGGGCTCATGTGTGTCCTCTGTGCAATGTATGTACATGTACCAGAAAGAGGAGAGAGGGAAATACTTGATCCCAGCACATCCTTGGCGTCCGTTCGCTCTCCATCTCCTCCTGCGTGCCCTGTTCTGCTCTGCTCCTATTGTACTCCAAGCTCCCTTCAGAACGACATCGCGTAGCTTAGCTTGGCATTGCATACAATGACCTCGTGAGAGTTTGGCTCCAAGCTCAGGGATTAAGGCTTAAAGGCCCACACCCGCACGACCCTTCCGGCCTAGAGCTGGGGGACCATTCTGATCCAGCACTTGTATTCTGTTGTCGTATGTCATATCGGGGCGATCAAATAGCGAGGAAAAGAAAGGAGTCATCATTACGTCGTATTGCCTCGTACTTTCATGCGCTCATACGTGGACCTCAACAGTGTATATACTTCCTTCCACAGACGGGACTACTCACTCTGCCGACGCGCCCCTTGTTTTCTCGCTCACTTGGCCTATCTGATTGATGCGTGCTAATACGTGACTGTCTCGTGCGCTTGTGCCTGCTCCTGCTGACTGAATACTGCGATGAATCCGCTAGTGTTTGCGCGTCCAATCAATTCCGCAAGAATGTTGTATCAGCCCCGACCGCTGTCCATTTGGTTTTAGTCCTTCAACAGCTGATCGATTTCCTCTTTGGTCAATCCCAGCAGATAGACCAAGTCTAGCAAACTCTCACCAATGTTCAGTCTCGCAGGCGCTTCCATTTGGACTTTGGACTTTGCCTTCCAAGCTACACCTAGCCCGGCGGTTTTCAGCATGGGGATATCATTCGCTCCATCGCCGACGGCCATCGTCTGTGCAAGCGGGATGTTCTTCCCTTTGGCTAAGCTTATCAACAAACTCTGCTTATGGGCCGAGTCGACAATCGGGAATGCCGGGTCCAGCTCGCCTGTAAGGGTCTTGGTCTTGTCATCTGATATAAGGTGATTGGCGAACGCATGGTCGAGGCCGAGTTCATCGGCAAGCCAGTCTGCCAGAGGTTGGAATCCGCCACTCAAAACGGCAAGTGTGAAGCCGAGTCGCTTCAGGCATTTGCAGAGCTCTTTCGCACCCGGCGTGATGATAATTTTGGGCTTCAGCCGCTCGAATACGTCGGCGGGCACGCCCTTCAGAAGCGCTACTCTTGCTTTGAGCGAGGCCGCAAAGTCCAGTTCACCATTCATCGCTCGTTCTGTTATGGCGGCAACCTCCTTCTTAACTCCGACAAAGGCGGCAACCTCATCAATGACTTCCTGTTGGATTAGTGTTGAGTCCATGTCGAAGACACAGAGTCGCCTGTGCTGCCGATATACCGTGTCGGGTTGCAGGATAATCTCGCAATTCCACTCTCGTTCGAATTTGTAGATAGATTCGTGTTTGGGAATGAGGTCAAACGGGAGATATTGGGGATTGGGAGGTGGAGTGAAGGTAACTTCCATGACCCGAGGCTTGAATGGATCGGGGGCCAGACAACGGTGCGACGACGTCAGGCGTCTCTCCTCTGGCACATTGTGAATTAGAAGGCTATCGAGAGTCGAAAGGAAATGGGTCAAGCATAGTTGAGAGATGTACGCGCCGTACAAGTGATCGAGAGGTTCCGGTTCAGGCGCGGGGGGCTCCAGTGGATATTCTTGAATGCTCGTCGTGGGCGCAGAACCTTCTGCGATCTCGGGCGCCGGAAGCACATCTGTAGGCTTGGTGGGAGGAGATTGATCTGGATGAAGATGAGGATGTCGCGGGGCGGCCGAGTTGTAGAATATGGTGGCAACTAGCCTTGCAGGATCTCCTGGTTCAGGAATGCAGTTGGTGTGAGAGATGGTGTGCACGGTTCCGCTCTCTTGAGCTACAATGGGCGACGGGGGAATCGCACTGATCGATCTCCTGGAAGCACTCGACAACGACAGATTTGACATGGCATTTCGAGGGATCCGGGCGGGCTGCTCAAGCACTCCGTCAATACTCGCCGATGGGCCTATCTGCTGCGCCTTGTACTCGAGGTGGTCGTCGAGATAATTGCTGCTGGTCAGAGAGTCTTTAGCCAGGCTCGGCTTGCGCGGTCGAGGAGGCGACGCCATGGCCAGACAAGATGGTCACAACAAGAGTATTGCATACAGCAGCTGTATAGAACTGGTCACGGACGGTGTCGTCGAGCCGCAGGGGAGAGATGAGAGAAAGGAACGGAAAAGATCAGCAACTGCGGGACGACGTCATCGCATCTCGGCCCAATGCAGGAACCCTTCTGAATGCCCTTTTTGTTCTGTGGGCAACGGGTGCCGAGATGGAATTTCTGCCAATTTTGTGATGTCATCTGTGCCCCTCGCAATTCTCGTCCTACACGACGGTAACTGTAACTCGGACGAGCTTATAGGTGCACGCAAGTGCTGCTGAGGCCCTCTCACGTGCCCAGCCGCACGTGACATGCTTGGCTCGGATGTCGCATTGCAGCTTGGCGCACAAATGGGACAGGTTTCTGGAACTCGGCAAAACCCCGTGATGCGGTTTTGAGCTGCAGGATCACGCGCTCTATTTTCGTAAATCTGGCTACTGGCTACATATAGCGAGGCTTTCGTCAACGGAGCTCCCTCTCGCGACATCACCGCGGCGCTCCGTATTTGCACTACTTCAGACGTTTGACTCTCTTGGCTAGATGATGTGCTCACAAGCAGCAGTCACGTAACTTGCAATTCGGGGATTTTGTGTGGTTGGAGTGCCCTCCGAACAAGCCGCCGAGCCAGTCCGGGTGAAAAAATGGATCCCCAAATGAGTCCAGCTCGCACGCATGTAATGCATCTTTTCTCCGATTCCCGATTTTCTACGGCTGTCGGAGTGAGAAGGCCCGCAAATAACAATAGACATCAGTCGTCGAGGAAGGCCGGCATCCAATGATGATAGGGAAGGCTGTTTGCCTCTCGATCACGCCATCGACCAAGTGATGAGGCACTCGAGGGAGATGAGGGATCTGAGCACTCTCTTTGAATTTTTGCCCGCGGCAGGCGAGGCTCTCGACTCCTAGTTCACTCCACCGCTGAATTGCGTGCTCGACAATGATACGGAATGGTTGATTTGTAAAGGTGGGTTTCCAGCAGTTTCATCATCTCCTATGTTGCTCGTCAGTCTCGCCAGGTCGTTCGGTTCGATCACTCCTCAAATGCGTTCCCTCTCCAGCCTCTTCGCATCTCTGCACCAAGCGTCTCTGTCCTTTCTCAATTCCTTCGCCACAAATCGTACAGCGATGTCAGTGAGAGCAGACTCACCATGTGGGAGCGGCCGCAGCAGCCCCTCATTGGAGGGTGCCGACTCTGGGTACGCCTCTGCCGCCAACAGTGAGAGTGATATGCCCGAGTTGTACTTTACCAAGCCTCATCTTCGCTTCCTCAATCGCCAACTTCAGTTTCTCGAGCCTCAGGAAATCCTGAAATGGGCCATCACCACCATCCCCCACCTATACCAGACCACTGCTTTCGGCCTAACTGGCCTCGTGTCCCTCGATATGTTGTCGAAGCTCAAGGTCCCTCGGCCTCAGATGGTGGATCTTGTCTTCCTCGATACCTTGCATCATTTCCCCGAAACCTTGGAGTTGGTGGAAAGGGTTCAAGCAAGATATCCTCTGGTGAATATCCACACCTTCAAGCCGGCAGGAGTCGAAACAGCAGAGGAGTTCAAGGAGAAGTACGGCGACAAGCTATGGGAGACCGACGACAACAGATATGACTACCTCGTCAAAGTGGAACCAGCGCAGAGGGCTTACCGTGAGCTCAACGCCTACGCCGTCCTCACCGGCAGGAGGCGGAGTCAGGGCGGGGCTAGAGGCTCCCTCGACATTATCGAGGTTGACGAGGCCGGGCTGCTCAAGATCAACCCCCTCGCCAACTGGACGTTCGAACAGATAAAGCAATACATTGACGAAAACAACGTACCATACAACGTCCTGCTGGACAAGGGCTACAAGAGCGTCGGTGATTGGCACTCGACGCAGCCTGTCCAGGTCGGTGAAGACGAGCGGGCTGGTCGTTGGAAAGGCCAACAAAAGACCGAGTGTGGCATCCACAACCCTCGATCGAAGTACGCGCAGTTCTTGATGGAGCAGGAAAAGCAGAGAGAACGTGAAGCTTTGGGGCGCGCCCTCGAAAAGGCCAGCCTTGAGGGCCAATTATGACCCGAGGTCATTTGAGCGGATCTCAATTTGGAACATAGCGTCGGCGTTCGGGATTCTACAGCAGCGTGCATTGACATGGAAGCCTTACAGAGCAAGGAGGAAACGAAGTGATACGAGCCTTTGCATTTACATGCAGCATGAAGGGGCAGGTGATAAATTATGATGGTTATCGATGAACAAAGAAAGGGTGATGTGGGTGGTTCGCCGTCCACGCGTTAGACTCGATAGAGCGGGCATGAAGCTTGGCGAGCCTCTTATCTTTGGGGCGTGCCTTCCTCGTGAGCCGTACCCCTCAATGTCCTCACTTATGAGTAGATCCTATCAATCACGACTGCAGATTTCAGACCGCCCTTTCTTCCCCTTTGTCGTACAATGCAATGGCCAGGTTGGCCTATGCTGCTGCCGTATTCGAGCATATTTGCGCATGGCACTTGCATCCAGCCCCCAACCTGCCAAGCTCTCCCTCTCACAATCAGGCCCCTTGAAATTGTGGCTGCCCGTCGGTAGCCACTCGCTCATGCTGATGAACTTGCTACGGCAATCGGCATGCCGGTCAGCGGACGTCGAGAGCAAAGGAGCAGAGGATCCGGCCTGAGCTTTCCACAATAACGCCTCTGGCGATCTCCTTTTCCAAAAGAGCCATGTTTCCCTGCGAAAAGGACACCGGGGGGCGTGCACTGCCAGGCACCGGAGATCTCTAGCGACGCCCCCAAGGATGGCGAAGATCTACCCCAACCAACCACTATCGATCAAGCCTACCGGAACAGGGCTCGGAAGTCGGCCAAGCTAACAAGGTAAGTTTTCACGGGTGCGACAAACATTGCAGGGCTGTAAAATTTTGAGTGCGGACGCGGCCGCCACGCGGGGATTGCAACATGCAGAATAGTTCCGACTATTGACCTTGGCTTCGTTTACGTCAACATACGAAGAAGATACTACTTTATATACTCCTGTAAGACGCTCTTGCGGGTAGATATTGGCTAGTTTCCTTCATCCCTCTCTTTCGTTGCCCCTTCACTTAGAAATCCTGACTTCAGGCGTTGCCGATCGACGCAGTCTGTGTTCTTCCTCGCACCCCTCTCGACAATGGCCAATCCACCCCACGGCGGTGTCCTGAAGGATCTCCTTGCCCGAGATGCACCTCGTCATGCTGAGCTTGCAGCTGAGGCCGAGAAACTACCTGCTATCATCCTCACCGAACGCCAATTATGCGATCTCGAGCTGATCATGAACGGTGGTTTCTCCCCGCTCGAGGGATTCATGAACGAGAAGGACTACAATGGTGTCGTGGAGAAGCTCCGCCTTGCAGATGGGGCTCTGTTCAGTATGCCCATCTGCTTAGACGTCACGGGACAGATCGTTGAGCGCCTCAAGATCAAGGCAGGCTCTCGAGTCACGCTGCGGGACTTCCGAGACGACCGCAACCTTGCCATCATTACTGTGGACGATGTGTACAGACCGGATAAGAAGAAGGAGGCCCAAGAAGTCTTTGGAGGAGATCCAGAGCACCCTGCCATCAAATACCTGAATACTGCGACCAAGGAATACTACGTTGGCGGCAAGATCCAGGCTGTTAACAAGCTCAACCATTACGACTATGTGGCTCTGCGCTACACCCCTGCAGAACTGCGAGTGCATTTCGACAAGTTGGGCTGGAGCCGTGTTGTGGCCTTCCAGACCCGAAATCCCATGCACAGAGCGCATCGTGAGTTGACTGTCCGCGCCGCTCGCGCACGTCAAGCCAACGTCCTCATTCACCCTGTCGTGGGTCTGACCAAGCCCGGCGACATTGACCACTTTACTCGTGTCCGCGTCTATGAGGCTCTTATGCCCCGATATCCGAACGGCATGGCTGTCCTCGGCCTGCTGGGGCTTGCCATGCGAATGGGTGGGCCCCGCGAAGCGATTTGGCACGCGATCATCCGGAAGAACCACGGTGCAACCCACTTCATTATTGGCAGAGACCACGCAGGTCCTGGGAAGAACAGTGCCGGAAAGGATTTCTATGGTCCCTATGACGCCCAGCACGCGGTGGAAAAATACAAGGATGAGTTGGGTATCGAGGTGGTCGAATTTCAAATGATGACCTACCTGCCTGACACGGACGAGTACCGACCGAAGGATCAGGTTCCTGAAGGAGTCAAGACGCTTGACATTTCCGGTACCGAACTCCGAAGACGACTGAAAGTTGGTGCGCCCATTCCAGAATGGTTCTCTTACCCTGAGGTTGTCAAAGTGCTGCGGGAGTCCAACCCTCCTCGCGCACAGCAGGGGTTTACGATATTCCTTACCGGGTATACCAACTCGGGCAAAGACGCCATTGCTCGTGCTCTACAGGTCACATTCAATGAGCAAGGTGGTCGCCCGGTCACCCTTCTCCTGGGTGAGACTGTACGCTCAGAACTATCGGCGGAGCTTGGCTTTACCCGAGAAGACCGAGATACAAACATTGCGCGTATTGCTTTTGTTGCGGCCGAATTGACCAAAGCTGGGGCTGCGGTCATTGCCGCGCCTATCGCGCCCTTTGATGAGGCGCGTCAAGACGCACGACAAACTGTTGAGCGATATGGCAGTTTCTTCTTGGTACACGTTGCGACGAGCCTGGAGTACAGTGAGAAGACGGACAAACGCGGTGTGTACGCCCGCGCAAGGAGGAACTCGATCAAGAATTTCACCGGTGTCAACGACCCGTATGAAGCGCCCACGGATGCGGACTTGACTGTGAATTGCGAGACGACGTCTGTTCGAAATATTGTTCACCAGATTGTCTTGATGTTGGAGTCCCAGGGCTTCCTGGGCAATGTGTAACTTTCGATGGGGGAAATCAGATAGACATCATGACTGGCATGAAAGGGCCAGAAAAGGCAGTCGGGAATTGTCGCCAAGATGGCCATTTGGGTGAATTTGGAAAGATCTTGGCTCGGATAAGGTAGACTGATGGTTGCTGAACATGAATTTCGATGACCGTTTTTCATCAGGAGTCGATTAATCGCTGGATGCTTACCAGAGCGAAGAGTGAAAATCCTCGGTGAAGCCTGGAGCTTTAGGGACGCAATAGCGTCATTTGAGGTGCTGCAAGGCTGCGCAAGCGGCAGGCGCCAAGGACGCGTCAAGGCTTCAAAGCCCGGAGCGGCTTTCAAGTTGAATCCATGTAAACTGTTTCGACGACAACATATCAACACGTCACTCCTGTCTTTTAGGTTTCCCCTCTTCGTGTATCTATTTCTGTGGTCTCTGTCTAGATATTGCCAACCATCTAGTTCCTCGCCGACCCTCGCATACCGCCACCATGTCGGACGGCGCACTCTTCAAGCCCGAGAAGGACTTCAGCAAGGAAGCAGACAAGGTCCTTCCAGAAGCAGAGGCGATAGCGAAGGTCAATATGATGGTCCACTAACACGGAATCTGAGCTGACTGTCATGCAGAAGGATATCCAGAAGGGCATTGACCGAATCCTCTCGCTCGAGAAACAAGCCAGACAAGTGCGCCATCAGTGTACCCCTAACGCTCCCCTCCGCTTTACTGACCGTATTTCAGGCATCAGACCTTGCCACAACATCGAGATGCTTAATTTCAATTGTCACACTGTGTAAAGAGGCCGGCGATTGGAGCTTGTTGGGCGAACAAGTCCTGCTGCTGTCTAAAAAGCATGGCCAGCTCAAACAAGCCATCACGAACATGGTGCAGGTGGTCATGGGATTTCTGGAGGACACCCCAAATCTGGAGACGAAGCTCGGCGTCATCGAGGCGCTCAGGACGGTGACTGAGGGCAAGGTATGTAGATGCGGAGGTGTACATGGGAGCCAGAACGCTGATGATGAACCAGATCTTCGTCGAGGTCGAGCGAGCTAGAATCACGCGAATACTCTCAAACATCAAGAAAGAACAAGGCGATATCAAGTCAGCATGCGACATCCTGTGTGAACTCCAGGTCGAGACATTCGGGTCGATGACGAGAAGAGAGAAGACAGAATTCATTCTAGAACAGGTGTCGTTGTGCATACAGAACAACGATTGGACCCAAGCAGCGATCCTCAGCCGCAAGATCAGCACCAGATATTTCGCTCGAAAACCCAAGAAGACGCCTGAACAGATCGAAAAGGAGAAAAAGGATCAAGAGGAGAAAGACAAGAAAAAGTCAGCAGACGAGCCCGAGCCGGAGAAGGAAGACGACGTGACAGACCTCAAGTTGCGGTATTACGAGCAACAGATCACGCTGGCAAAACACGAAGACAAATACCTCGAGGTGTGTAAGCACTACCGGCAAGTTCTCGACACAGAGTCTGTCGAGAACAACCCCGACCAACTCCGCGCTGTGCTTCAACGAGTCATATACTTTGTTCTCCTCGCCCCATACGACAATGAACAATCCGACCTCCTACACCGTATCCACCAGGACACTCGCAATTCGCAAGTGCCTAGAGACGCCGCACTTCTGAAGCAGTTCACTATCCCAGAGCTTATGCGTTGGCCCATAGTTGAGGAACAGTATGGTGAACACCTCTGCTCCACAGACATCTTCTCGAAGACTGCCGATCCAAGCGATCCGAAAGCGCATACCCGCTACGAAGCCCTCCGACATCGTGTCATAGAACACAACGTGCGAGTCGTGGCCAAGTACTATACCCGCATTACATTCCCTCGCCTTACCGAGCTTCTGGACCTGTCGGACGAAGAGACGGAGAAGTACATCTCCGACCTGGTCACCAAGAAGACCGTCTACGCACGAATTGACAGACCGGCACGGGTGGTCAGCTTTGAGGTCAAGCGTGGACCAGATGAGGTATTGGATGAATGGGGCAACAGTATGAAGGGTCTGCTTGGTCTCCTGGAGCGAGTCGGACATTTGATGCAGAGAGAGGAGATGATGGCGAGGATCAGCGGAAAGATCGATAGCAAGGAACCCACGATGAAGCAGATGAAGAAGACCTTGAAGGCATAGGAAGCCGGCGTCTCGGAGATACACAAGAGCTTTACTTACGGACGCGGGCGAAGAACAGGCTTTATATACCTTCGGCCACCCCCGGAACATCAATTCTGAGTTGCAATGGGAAGCGGGGCAGTATTGATGGATATTGTGAGGCTCTGACCCTAGGCTAGGCTTGATATTATTAGGATGGGCGGGAAAGGCATCTACAAGTCGACACGACCGGATCTCTAGGTCACACGCAAAAAGAACGGCACATGGGATTAAGTCGAACTGCTCCTGGTGGACAGAGGAGCAACCATAGATGCAGGGCGGCACTTCGACCAAGACAAGTCAATGTACTCTTTACAGTAATTAACAGACGCAAAACTCCAGTCCCTCGATGGGCTCAACGCACCGTCCGCCTTTCCTACAACATCAAAACTAACAGACTGACCCGCAGGGACTCACTCACCTTTGTCGCAGTCAAACCCAATCGGCGTTTCATGTGCCCCAAAAAGAGGCGCAACCTCTCACAACCTAGCATTCCCGTGCGGAATGAGGACGTCCAAGGGAGCGCAGAGCTTCGTCGCCACGGCTAGGCCGCGACGACAGATACATTCGTGTGACACGTGCCGCCGTCGGAAGATCAAGTGCGACTCGGTGAACAAGTCTCATTACAGTCCGTATCTCAAAGTCAACTACAGATAAGCCGCTCCGTTGCCAGGGCGTCGGAAGACGAGAATCCATCCATACCCTGATCGCGTAACTCGGGCTTCCTGTCAAATGGAGAAGGCTGGACGGTCGGCGCTCCGAGGTCTCGAGGACACCCCAGAGGAGTCCTCTACGGATGCCCTTCACTGCGTTCCACGCTTTGATCACCTGGGAGACGCCGTCCCATTCACCGACCTTTCTGCAGCTCTCGACAGTGGTTGGGAGGTGGCTCGCTCCGTATCTACCACGGGGGTCGGGTGAATGAAATACGCGCACAAAACTCAGGACAGTCTTGAAGGAGGTCTTGGAAGACAAACAACGGGGTTCTGATTGTCCCCTCGAATCTGAGGACGGAGCCCCGCGGAGCGGAGCAGAGCCAATTGATTGCCAGAAACAAGTACATTCATTATTGATTCTTGCCGACATCATTGCCTTACTTATCGGGTATCGCTATCGCTATCGGTGCCGAAAGCTGTCCATGTCCATGTCCATTCGGTGTACCTCGTGTATAAGTGGGTTCCCGATTCCCGAGTGTCTGGGCCTGCTCTGGCGGGGATGGTCTCGCCGACGAGCATTTCTTATCAGGCAATCGAGGCATATCTCCATCCTGTAGAGTCCGGGATCTCTCGACGGGGGATGTCCACGCGCGCGGGGCGAATACTTCACCAGAGGCAACTGCACTCACTCGACTTGTGCCCGCAGAGCGTGAACAGTCGGTTACCGAAGAAATGTCCATTTCTGTGCGCTACGAGCCAGGCTTGACAGTATCATGGCATACATACGAAGGCGGGCAGAAGCTGCATATCGCGGCTGAAGAGGAAGGCTGCTTTGAGGGAGGGTGAAAGGGTCGATGGAGGTCAGGATAAGATGCCACCCGCAGCGTCATTTGATGTCCGGAGTCCTGATTCTTGTTTGCGTGAGATGCTCCAAATCCATCACATCTGGGGCCTCATGATTCCGGCGTACCGTCTGACGACGTTCGCGTCCAAGTCGTTGTGCTGGGGTTCGTAGTCTTCATGACCCCCGGCATCTACATAGCTGCTATGCTCATTTACGCCGATGCTCATGCACATACTCATGCTCAACCGCATATTCGCAATGTCGTGTGGTCTAGCACGGAGGATATTATAGTGTAAACTAGGTTTCCATATTGTCAAAGAATCATGATACTGTCCGTGTCCACGCACCGACTGCGTCCGTCCACGCACCCCTCCTCCAACCCGGCTCTACCTATCGAATTCCCCCGTCGGGCACTTGTCCACGATAGAAGGGGTTGTTCGTCCCGAATGCATCGTTATTATATCCATGCGAAGGGGATGCCTCGTTGGGCACACTCGGCTGGTGGTGGTGGGGGGGTGCTGGACCTGTGTGCCCGCCGTTGTTATAGAAGATGTTATGCACGGTGAATGGATTCGCGGTGCTTGGCGGTCGTTGGGTCTGAAATTGAGATTGCTGTTGTTGCTGCTGCTGTTGGTGATGCTGTTCTCTCGCTGCACGGAGCCTCTTCCTGGAGAAGTAGATGGTGACGATTATGGCTATGACGGCGCAGACGCCGCCGACGATGGAGCCAATTGCGGCGCCAGTGTTGAGGCCGTTGGAGGAAGAAGACGAAGATGGATCAGAAGATGATTTCGACTCGTTTCCTGATCCTGATGGGGAGGTCGACCCGGAAGTTGATCCCGTTGGTCCAGTGGAGGATTGTGACAAATCGCTTGATCCTGAGGGGTTGGGGGCGAAGCTTGTCTTTGAGTTGTCCCCTGATGGTGAGAGGCCTGCGCCCTGGGCGTCGATGCTGCTTGTGTTCGATATAGGCGTGGTGCTCGATTGTCGAGTTGATGTGACTGAAGTGGATTCCTCTGAACCACCGAAATTGGATGCCGATTCGGAATACTGCCCCGATGTCGAGTCCGTACTCTGTGTCTCTGGGGTTTGTACGGTCGGCGTTGACGTGCTCGTGGTGGACGCTTCCGGTGGCTCAGAAGTTGGCGTCACGGGGTTGGAATCGACAACGAGGGTGCTGGTAGGGGTGGAGGTGACGTATGTGCTAAAATAGAGCTTCAGGCCGGGCATTGACGTCGACACTGAGACAGAGAGGTATGTGCCTTGACAAAGGAAGCCTGTTGTGGCACCACCATCATACACAAATGTGTTTACTATAGGGAAGTCGGATGGACTGACAGGTTAGCATACGAGTTCTCACTCTTTGATGGGCATTCGCACCAGCACGCTTGATTTGCGTTGCACCCGCTTAACGGCCAGTTTCCGTAATCAAAATAGGTCGTCCACGGTTTGTCGCAGTAGATGATGTTGGGAGTCGCATATTCATTGATCTTGCAAGAAACGTCCGCCGCACACCACCACGAATAAGCTATGCCAGTCGTCAGCCCCAAGATTATCTCCCAGCTCTGCAGAATTGATGCATACTGAATTGAGCGTACGCATCGTCGGTGCCTGTCCATGCGCCGCAGGTGTTCTGCACAGCACGGCGCTCGAGTCTGGCAGGAGGGGTGATAAGAGGTAGATCCGTAGTGGTAGGCGAGGGCACGAGAATGCCGGCAGTCGCAAATCTAACGAGCAAGCAGACTGCAAAAGCAGCCCAGACTCTGCTTTCCCCCATTCCCACACCCGGGCCAACGAGAAACGGATCTCTCAGCGGTCAGTGCTGCGGCATATGTGCTCATGTCTGCAAAGAAAGCCTTTGATAGAGCACCGCTAACGTAGAATTGCCGGCAGTGAAGTTGAGACAGAGAGAGAGGAAAATGGGGACGGGGTGTAGACCTTGCCGGTCATTTGTGAAAGGGGATACGCCCACCCCGCCATCTGAAGAGACGTCCCGTGTGTTTGTGTATAGGGGATTTACCTTCGTGTTGGGGATTCGCATAGTCCGAATCTGCTGCAGCGTGGCGCTCAATAGCTTGATGAGTCGTGTGGTGGCGACCTGAATTGGTCCCCTTTCCATGTGTCACTTAGAAAAACGAAGTCCGTTCGATCGAGAACGAGGCTACAGATGTGTCTAGACTTCTGGCTGACCCTCGTGGCTGGACTGGACCGGTGTCTAAGAGGTCGTCGAGCCTTGGGCGTGTGAGCGATTCAGGAACAAGGCGCTCGGGGCGTGTCGCGCCTGCCAAGAAGTTTCTCGTATTCGAGATTGTCGACGACGACGCGCCTCGCCGCATGAGTCCAGAGTATCCAGAACTTTCCTGAAGCCTGCCTCGCTCTTTGACGTAGTCAATTTCCATCGACGGGTCGTCGGGTGTGATATTTCTATTCTTATAGTTTGAGCGCCTGAGGGGCGTGCCCAACATGGCTCGTCCATCTCCCCCTACCCCTGCTGTTCTGACGCCTTCATCATTCCAAACGGCCCTGGAGCTGTACCCATCACTGGTGGAGAATGTATACAAAACGAAGCTGAAGAACGATCGGAATAAAGTTGCAGAGGCCCTGAAGCGCGATAGATGGAGGTTTGAGGAGCTACCTGCTGCTGTTTCCCAGAAGAGGGTAAATGTCGGTCAGGCTACGGTGCGAGATGGGAAGGTAAATGGCAAGCCTAAGGCTGGAGCTGGTGTTGCCGCAATGGGGCTGAGCAAGGAGGAAGTGGAGAGGTTGGTGCAATGGAAGATGTGAGTTCTTTTCTGCATGCCTTCCTTGAATAGTGTTGTGGTGAGGCGAGAAAACTAGGATTCGCATGTGCTATGATGGTATCAGCTTTTCAAAGGCTTCTGAGGACGTCTTGGCCTGGCGCACAACACTCTGTCAGGGCAGGGCCAAAGGCTCGTCAATTGCAGGACAGCTTTTTTAACTACAGTGACTCTCAAATTCGAGCCTAGCTACGTGTTGACGTGACGATATCTGTATCTGTATCTGACTTACTTCCTTCATCTAGCACCCACGGCCACTCTCGCCCTTTCCTCCCCGCCATGGTGCGCAAGAACGACGCCTCAGTAATCCAGACCCAGACGTCCCTGGCTCTCAAAGAGCTAGACCTTCCCTCTATGCCTTTGGACCGAACCAATGTGAATAACGCCCTGGACCACGTCTGTAAACTCACTGGCATAGGACCGGCCACTGGCACATTGATCCTCAGCGTCTTTGCACCAGATCTCATTCCGTTCTTCCAGGATGAGATGTTTGCATGGTTCTTTCCTGACGCGGGGAAACTCAAGTATAGCTTGAAGGAGTACCAGCTACTCCTCGAGGCGGTAACGCCGGTATTGACGAGGTTGAACTGTAAGGCAGTGGAGCTGGAAAAGGTTGCATACGTGCTTGGACATATGGACTTGCTTGACGATGAAGAAAGGGGGATTCTGGAGAATTCGTTCAAGGCGAAGGCAGAGCCCGGATCAACTGCAGATGACGAACCTAAGGAAGCCAGTATCTTCAACGCACCGACAGGTGAAGAGGAAGTGGAAAGGGATGCCAATCAAAGTCCGCAGGAGCAGATTCCAGCAAAAAAGGGAAGGAAACAGACAGCAAAAGTCAAGGAGGGTCAGAACCCAGCGAAATCAGCACCAGCACCAGCACGAGGGAAGAAACGAAGCCCAACAGACGAAGACAAGGCGAAGACAGAACCCCACACGGCCAAGAGACGATCACAGCGCAAATAGGTGAAGAGACGTCCTTGTCTCGAATGTGGTATTAGTATTGTCCGTTCCAGGTCCAGGCGCTATGCAAGCTGGACGCTGTATCCTATGCTTTTTGCCCTATCCAACGCGCATGCCACACAATAATCAAGTCAAGCCCGTAGGTATTACTCAGACGTCCCCCTCCTTACAAGACATATCCCAGCCCGGCGAGAGCCACAGCGAGCAGGCTTCCTCCGACCGAAAGACCAGAAGCACCATTGCCCGAGTCCGAGCTGCCGGTAGCGCTTGAACTGGGCGAGGAATCAGTGCCAGAGCCTGTTGCAAAGCCAGACTGAACGGCAGTCTCGGAAGAAGTAGTTGCAGTAGGGTCGGCCAAAGGAACAGTCGAGGTGGCGGAGCCAGTCACGACAGGAGTGCTCGAGGTTGATGGGTATGCAGACGCGGCAGCACAGTACTGTTCACGCTGTTGCTGGACGGTTGAGACGCCAGGGTCGGCAGGGCAGTTGTTGTAGCAGGTGAGCAGATTTTGGTATTGGGTGCAGAGGCAGCCGTAGTCGGTCGAGAGACACGAGTTCACTTGGCCTTGGATTGTGGCCAGGCAGGCGTCGAGGATGCTGGGAGTTGGAATCAGTACTCGATGCCCTTGTGGATGGGACAGGAACAACCTACTTCTGAGCAGCACAGCTTGAGCTGGTGGTCGACGAGGCGGCGGACGACGTGGCTGTTTGAGCTGCTGCCAAAGTGGCAATGGACGCCAGGAGGACTGTTGTCAACTGCATGTTTGTCGGAGGTTTGTAACAGGATTATACACTATACGGTAGTATGTTCAACGTGGAATAGCGAGAGACTTGAATAGAAATCAACGAATGTAATGGTGAAAACACACCCACACAACGAACGATCGTGCGTATATAGAGATCCAAGGTCGACGAGAAGATAGGTCATACGGGGAGGGTAGAAATAAATAGAAAATGTCCACCACCCCGACGACATGGAGACATGGTGCCTTGAGGCTAGACTCAATCTCGTTAAAATGGTTCATGGTCGACGGATGCTGCTGGCGCGAAGGTCCAGTCGGATAAAAGGCAGGAGTCCGGAGACTGTGGAGAGACCGGCATGTCCCTTGGTGATCTCGTTGAAAGAGGTAGGGAAACATCCATTTCCGTCCAGGCTGGAGGTGCTTGGACCGATGCAAGTGGCCGCCACCAACCTAAGACATGCTTTGACATCTGCGTACGCGCTGCAGTGGCCCGCGACACAACGACTCAGACCCACGAGTTGGCGCGTGGCATTGACACACTGGCGGCCAGGACTGAGGCAGAGAAGCCAACCGTTGCAAAGACCCGGAGAACTGGATGTACGTCAAATGCACGGCATACAAGATGAAGAGAGAGGCAGGTGAGCCCGACGAAACTTTGTTGATTTCCGACGCGAGATCGAACCTCGCTTGGCGCAGGGAGCTAGCCTGAATCCGCCTAGTGTTGCCCCATCTCCTGCAGCGGCGTCATGTAATCCCCGCATTCACATCAGTCGCAGGATCCAGCGACCCCTTTTCATACCCCGTCCAGAGCACATTGCACGCGGTTGGGATCTTTCGGGCTTCGATTCTTCTCTGCTAGTTAGTAGTAGTTGCTTTCGTGGTCCAAGACTGGAAGGAACGGGAGTTCCGGGCCGCAAACTTTCAATTTATCTCGCTAACCAGAACTGTCGGTCTAAAGTAGTATCTCTACCTCAACCCTCGATTATTGAGGCACACCACCGGTGCCAAAGAGTTCCATGTTGATCCTGTTTGCATCCACTCCTTTCTCCCGCAGAGCCTGCTCCAGGTCGACCATAAATTGTTCGGGCCCGCAGATATAATAAGTTGCAGTCTTGTCGTTCAACTTCAAATCCTTCTCAGCCTCCAGCTTCGACAAATCCAAGCGGCCACGATGATCGTAATGCACTCCTTGCTCCTCTCCATCGACCGGACTGCTGTGGAAGACTCGCTTGTTGATTGCTGGATGCAATTCGGCCATGTTCTTGACGTGGTCATTGAATGCGTGGGTCTTGTGGTTTTTGCTGACGTGCACCCACGAGATCTGACGTCCATCCTTTGCCACGGAGGTATTGAGTATGGATGTCAGAGGAGTCAGGCCCACGCCGGCGGAGAGGAGGATGATGGGAGAATGGTCTTCAGCCTCCTTTCGCACGTCGAGAAAGAAATCGCCCGCTGGACGAGACAGTTGGACGATATCTCCGACTTTCTTCTGGTCGTGGAGGATGTTGGAGACATATCCTGGATGAGCCACGGCTTCGGGATTTTGCTTGACGTTGAGGCCTTTTTCTCGCTTCACACTGATGCGGTAATAGTCAGGTGAGTACCTGTCGCTGAGTGAATACTGTCTCGCTTGGTTGTAATGCAAGTCGGGGACCTCGACTTGTATTGAGATATACTGGCCAGGTAGGAACTCAGGCAACGGCTTTCCATCGACAGGCTTCAGGTACAACGAAGTCACTTCTTCGGACTCTTTTGTTTTTGCGTCGATCCGGAAGTCTCTCCAGTCGGTCCACCCTCCGGCCTGTCTCAGCAGCTCATCTTCGCGTTTGATCATAATATCGGCTATCTGGCCGTATGCCGCAGCCCAAGCATCAAGGATGGCTGGCGTCAGGGCATCACCCAGGACTTCCTTCATGGCTTCCAATAGGTATTTACCCACTATGTCGTACTGTTCCGGTCGAATGTACAGGCTGACATGCTTCTGGCTTATGCGCTCGAGCGCTGGCTTCAGCACTTCCAGGTTGTCGATGTTGGCGGCATAGGCGTACAGAGCTCCGGCGAGTGCTTGTTGTTGATGGCCATTTCGCTGGTTGGAGGTGTTGAAGACGTTGTTGAGCTCGGGGACTTCGCGAAGCATGTTTGCGTAGAAGACTGTCGTTATCTGGGAGCCATACTTGGCCAAGACTGGTACCGTGGAGGTAATAATTTGCGCTTGCTCCTTGGTTAGCGGCATATTGCTCTACTTCAAACTGTGATTAACTGTATCTTGTGGGGGTTGTTGAAATATCGGTTGTCGTGTTGTCCTTCGCAAGCTGGACGGTCTATGGGCGACGCTTATATACAGTAGCCATGCAACAAAGATGTCGTGGGAATATACTCGAGCATCCTTGCAAATATGGCGAACACGAAGGCGTACGCGCGGAAGTGGTGTGACATTACTGCTGGCTTTGCACAGCTGGACTGTGTTGATGCCTCAAATCGGTAGAGCGCTCGTAGAACCTACCGAGTCGTGCGCCCAGATCGCTCATGAGGCACGTTGCACTGGAGTAGACATGTTGCCTGTGATTGGGAATCAGTCTCCAGACCGGTGGGTGGACATGCTACACTGGGGTTCTGGGTTGTCCACAAGTACGCAGATGGCTGTACTGTATCAGGCAATTGAGCCCAAAGGCCATTAGTGCCGTCGACCTTTTTCCACGGTGCCTCGTCAAGGTCCTGGATGACGCGACCGCCTTTTCGATGCTCCCCGGAGTTGCTGTGAAATCCAGCAGCAAAGCCTCTGAAGAACGAATGCCTCCGAGGAGACATCGTTATGTATCTTATGCCCTGTCCCGCGGAATCGGTGTTCGAAAAAGGTTTGCCCGGCTCCCGAGTTTTGCGCAAATGCCGGGCGGCCGAAGCCCTCCGTACGCGCGTAGTTGGCTCCTCAAACATGGACACTATGGCGGATTGGATACAGACCCGTCGCAACAAATCCATGTCAGTCGCTGTCAGAGTCCCGTCGATGCACTGTGATCGACCCCTGCATCTGCGTCAGTCGAAAGCAAGCCCTCGACAGTCTTGCAACCCAGCCTATGTGAATATCCTGGGGTGTAAGCCGAAAACCACGCAAGGCGCATCGCAAGTCTAGCCCACGGCTACTGGAAGTTCCAGTAACATCGTTTAGGCACGAATATTTTGCTTGATGGGTCTTTTCCATGTTGTCGCAGCCAGTGTCTATTTTCCTCAGCCGGGAACCGCGCTTGCCTTCCTTGCTCGTCTGTTCGTGGTGCTACTAGCCTAACGGTGACCAGGCAAGATTTCCAGACAAAAGAGGTCGTCATCGGAGGCCAGTTTCAATATAGGCAACGATTCCAGGTATGTCACTTGCTGGGGAAATCGGCGATCCTTCAAGTGCGTGAATGATGCGTTTCACAGGGAATGGGCCTTCGATTCGAGAGTATGGAACGACTTCGTGAATGACGATGGGAGGCACTGTTCTCCGTGCACCTCGGTCAGTCGACCAACATGCAGAGATTGACACAACACAAGCCTGATACGACTCCTGCGTTCGAGCGCATATCAAATGCGGTGAAAGACTCATGATAAGTGTTGCCGCACGAAGTAGCGAAGCAGCGAAGATTGAGCCTCATGCCTGTGACCGATCAGTCATGGTGCTGCAAAGGACCATGACGTTGTGGTCAAGACAATGCTAACAATAGTCCCCGTGCCCTGCAGTGGTCATTGTATCCTTTGATCCACGACAAGACAGAAAATCTCAAAGGGAGCTCCGACTTGGTGCTGTCGCAGCGACTCAAGGTCCCGCCGCCTCTATCAGTCACCTTATGACGACTACACACCCTACATCAATTGACAAGGGAGAGGCTGAGCGGCGTCGATAACCTACTGCCTGCCCCTTCGGGGTCGTACGAAGACAAGATGTCTCAGCCAGCCGCATAGGTTGATTGGTGGATGCATGCCTAAGTCCAGCAGCTTGCTCAGAATCCACCCACGTAAGTGTCAAGGATTGCAGTGTACTTGGGCGGGCCATTGGGGTCAGTGAACGTCCCTAGCCTCGAGGTCAGGGGTTAGCGTAAGCCGCCTTCAGCTGGAATGAAGGCTATGCCGGTCTTCGTGTTAGTAGAGGGGAAAGCTCATCGAGGCTTATTGAGTCCGCATCCACCAACCACCACCTTGGCCTAAGCAGCCTCAATACCGCTGCCGTCCTTGGACGGGGATGCCTCCGTGGATGGATTTCGCGACAGTTCCCGACAGCGTCGCCCGTCAGCAGACTTATGCTGTCAACCGCATGCTGATATGGGATTCCACCCGACAGAGTGACCGCAGCCTGAGCGTCTTATTGGAAGACATGTTTGCCTAATGTGCCGACTAGCAGAAGCTTTGGGCGTGGATGCGAAGCACTCAAGGCGGCAGAGAGGTTGTTGAAACAAGTGAGCGAAGGAGCCATTTCGCAATGCCCCCAACTTAGCGACCACGGCCTTTATTGCGTCCGTGGAGGCTCATTGGTTTTCGATTCATATCGCCATACACGTGCGTTTCGGAATTCTAGGCCATTCGCTTGGTGATTTATTGGGGGATCATACCGACAGTCAAGATCACCCCGACACTGTAGCAATACCACCGGGTTCCTTGAAGTATCTCGGGTCCAGATCTCTGTTGGAATAGCCCCGGGGGAGTTCAAAGCGTGCATGCTGGATTCTTCGACTGCGCTAGGATTAATTCAATGCTCCACCGACCATGCCGCCAGGCCAGCCATCCCTTCGACTGCCGACGGGTCCCTTTTTCAGGCAAGGTATTTGCCAGGCACAATCCGTGTCCCCTGCACCCATCACCTCAGCCAGGTTGCATATCAAACATCCCTTTCTCCACCCGGAGACCACACTCTGCCAATGGATTGCTGGATTAAACTGCGGGCCGGCTGATAGGGTCCTGTTAGAGGTGTCGCCATGAATGCCGTGAATGTAACAGAGGGCCGAGATCATCGTTAGTCGGGCTGAGGCGAAGACGCGTTGCTTCCCTTGGATGGCTCATTGCCTCGATTCGCGCGACTGCTCGTACGGCAAATGCCCAGCCCATTGACAGACAAGAGGCCCGATACCCGCTTGGCTGCAACACCTTCGTCCCGCAGGGGTTGTTAGAGATTAAGCTACGCTTTTGGCTTCTGTATCCCTGTCAGCACCCTTTGCTCCATGGTCCGCAGGTCATTCTGATGGTCGCTGGGAGGAGGAAACGTGTCAAGGAGACAGGCAATGTCCGATCTTTGGCAACTTCCGGTGGATCGTATGGTTCGAGGCAGGTGTGAATCCTGAGGGCGTTACAAACATGCTATGGTCCTTCCTCCGCGTCGACCGCAGGAGGAAGCTGGACGTAGCAGCGCGCTCGCATTTGATGGAAACTCACGTAGGCCGCATCACTTTGCGAGTGGCAACCGGCGTCGTCAGCGAGAGGCATGGCAGCCCGAATCTTCCCTTTCCCTTCCCAAAGGCTTTGTATCGAATCCCCAGCATGATAGTCAATGCTGTCCAGCAAGAGCGTCATCACGCTGGTCTCGGGTCTGCGGAGGATCTCGAGGGCCTTTACGGCGAAATTCCAGGGAAGTCCACGGCTGGGGTCAGCCTTGGGAGAACGATAGGTTTTACCTCAAGTAGCGCCCAAGTTCTTCGCAACCGTGCGATTGGTGTGCGGAGCCGAGCAGCAGCGAGAAAAATGAGGTACCTCCAGGACCCCCAACGCTCCCCGTCCACCTATCACATTCCTCAGTTCGTCTGCCGGCCCCCTTGGCGGCGCTGAGTAATCTTTTTGCCTTCGAATACCTTCCCCCGCCATAATCGCCCTACTCTCTCCGTCTCGCGCGCCAGTGGGAAAGAGCCTGCGGCTTTATGTAAAGCGAGCATCCGCAGGTCCTCGGATTTTGGGACTCCCATCCCAGTGACCAGCGGCGCGTCTATTTCCACGAAATTTACGAGATGGAAAGCCGACCTTACTCCGCCGAGGCCCCAGGCGAGCAGATGCGGAAGAAACGGATGCGCATCACATTCAGCTGTACGAATTGTCGCCACAGTAAACAGAAGGTACCATCCCCCCTGTCGCACCGTCTTCCACACAGGCTTTGACGTGAACAAGTGCAATAGGGAATTGCCATGCATGACCTGCGTCCTACGCGGAAAGCAGGATAGTTGCACCTACGGCAGTACGATCTCCGGGTAAGTACATGAGTGGTTTATGTCCGATGCTTCACGGTTCTAAGTGGTCGGGGCTCCAGTCTGAAGCGTTCGCATCGGCCTGCGGAAGGCCCCAGCGCCGGCGCCTTTTTCAAGCAACCCGATAGTGAAGCGCATGAATACAGCCCTACCAAGGGGGAGTCATGGAGCCCGGATCTCGCGTCGTACGGGTATTCCAATGTCAACGTGCACAACTCGCTCGGCATTCTCCAGAAACTCGAGAACCTGGAGGTTGGCGGTGCGCGCCAGCCACCCCGCAAGCAGAGGAACATCTCCCTCTGTGCGCCCGCCCTTGAAATCTACCAGGCCGTCCTGAAACAACTGCCCTGTCCCTCTTGCGTCCGGCACCTGGTCGCCATCTTCTTCAACGAGGTGAATTGGCAGTACACCATCCTGGACAGGAACTACTTCCTGCCCAGGCTCGAGCAGTACTATCAGCAACCCCCCCTGCACCCTCCGAGTCCTCCGACCGATACGACCTTCTCCTCCGAGAAACTCATATTTTCCGCCCTGCTTTTCCAGGTTCTAGCGTACGCGCTCCAATTCCTCCCCGCCAGATACTCTGAGACGTTGCATGCTTCGTGCCTGAAGGGCATTGCTGAGGATGGAGATGGCGTTTCCGAAGATGCGACGATGCGCCTGTTAAGCCTGCTGCCAAAGGACGTTATCAACTTGGACTACATCGCAGCGCAGATTCTACGCACCGCTTGGCTGAAGAACCGCGGCTCGATCGCCGAGGCATGGTTGGTCGTTGCCCAAGCCGCCATCAACGCGCAGGAGATGGGCCTCCATCGAGATGACGGCAAACTATATGCCAGTGACGCGGAGAGTGCGATTGAAGAACTGTGGGAGGTAGTGTTGCGCCGACGATTGATGTTGAACCTTTACCTTTGGGATAGGTAAGTCACGAAAAGACGATTCCCGTTCTTCACTGACACTTGCCGCAGTCAAATGGGCATGGTACTGGGCAAGCCTCTGAATTTCAAGCCCAACGACTATACGATCATCCCGCCGACGGACTGTGAGATCCCAAGAAACCGCACATCCACGGCGCCGTTTCAAAGGACTGAATACGACAAGCCGAACACTTTCACGGTGCGATTGCTCGAGTATCACATCCACAAGTACCTCCCCCAGGTCAGAGAGTTGGAAGCGCAAGGCCCCTACCCGCGCGATTACGGCAAGGTGGAGCGTCTGCACCAGAAAGCCCTCGACTACATTGCTTCGATGCCCGCGACTTACCGCTTCGAGAACCCCGACAGGTCCTACGACGGCGAGTGTCCACACTTGGCATCGCAACGCGAATTCCTCTGTGCAACTGTGTGGCTGTTCGTCCTCATGCTACACAGACCCTACATCTTCTCCATCGCCAAAAGTCGCACCGAGATTCTAAAGGCGGGGATCGAAATGCTGAACGCCCAGCAAAGATTCTTCCTGATCCTGGAACAACACCACTACAGGATGTTCACGCTCGCCTACCTGAGTGTCGAACCGTGTGTGTCCATGCTGGCGGTCCTGATTGCATTCCCGAGTGAAAACGCCGATCTGGTGGCCGAAGCATTCCGCTGTATCAAGGAATCACTCACTAGATTGAACACGATTCGAAGCACAAATCGCGTAGCGGGACAAGGGGCCGATGTGATTCACAACCTCCTGCTGCGGGCGGAGAAGAACCGCCCATCACCGTCGCTGGCTTCCAAACCCAGCAGCTCTCCCTCAGACGGACGCTCGTCGGAATCGCTCATGACGCCCAGTTCCCACGGTGCGGGGCCGTTCTATCCAGTGGCGGAGCAACCACCCTTATTCGCCAACGATACCTCTTTCGCGGAGATGCCTGACTGGAACATGCAGTTTCAGCAGACTTCGTCGGCAGCTCCGCCGGTCGGTTCGGAATATGCATTCGATGACACTACCTTTCGACCGGTAGCCGACCTGACGTACAATGATCTGGCTCTCGCCATGTCGGAGGAAGGCTTCAGCGCGGAGAGCGGATCCGAACGCATGTCCAATGAGATGCCGCAACGGTTCCGTGGGGACTTTGGCGAGGGTTCGTTTTGGAGTTTTGTCAACAGAGGATCCGGATTATGAGCTTGCTGGACTGTCGCCGAGTGAAAGCGGCCGTCAACCTATCTCTGAACCGGGAGGGCCAAAGGAAATGATATGACTTCGAGCGGAAAGTTAGAAATGAGCACCTCACGTCCTCCTAGTTCACCTCTTGGGGTCATCTGCTTCATATGCCCGTTTCACGATTTCCAGATCTTTGCTGCTGTTGATCATGATGTACGCGCACTCGCACTGACCCCATTGTTCAAGTTCTTCAGATTCTTTTCCCAAGCGGTGACACCACACCTGCGCAGTTCCGCATTCGGGAGCCGGCCGGAGACATCGTCCATATCAACTTCTTGGAGTTTATCCTCTAGAGAGCGCGTTCCCTTCTGAATACAAAAATTGGGATGTTGTGCATGTGCAACAGGAGGTGAGTGCGTGGTGAATGCGTGGTGAATGATGGGTGAAAGAACCTCAGGCTTCCTGATGACGTCAGTGCTAACGATCGTTTCCGACCACCCACCGACTGGACTGATTCTCAACTCAATCATGAGAAATCCAGTTCCTTGACCCATTAGTTCCTGCGACAGTGGTTTAGCAAGCGAGAAACAATCGTCTCCTGACGGGTCTTGATAAGGCGCAGATATACGATGCGTTTAAATTGGGGTCACCCGCGAATGACATTGGCTCCCAAGTGTCACAGGGCGCCTCCGGTTTCGGGCTTGCCGAGTCGACCGGACGTATAGAATGAACAACGCAAGGTTCTTCCCGACTTTGGCTGGCGCGACGTCTCCCAAACATCATCCCTGGAGTTGTCCTCAAGAATGGCGGATCATCGACGGCCGAAAAGGCTCCACGCCATCCATGGCATCGGGGTCGATAGAATGGGCAACATCGCCGACAAGGTCACGGCGAAAGATGGTAGTTCGGCGCGGGCACTGCTGCGTCTGGAGAACCTAGATGTGGATATCCCTCCCGACAGCGTTGTGCAGGGTATCACAGCCCATTCTGCCTCGAACGACGACCATAACAGCTACCTGCCATTTCTCGGGCAGATGGAGTTGAGGGACACGGTCGCCAAGCACGTCAGCTCCCTGACCGGTGGGGCAGTCCAGTACGATGGCCAGGCGAATTGTGTCATTTCAGCCGGCGGCCTCAGCGGTATACTGAATACCTTGCTCGCGACGGTCGAGGATGGCGATGGCGTCGTCCTGATGGAACCCGCCTACGCGGGCCTGCTGAATCGCGTACGTCTTGCGGGCGGGATCCCTCGCCTTGTGCCATTTCAATTCCACGCTGGCGGGTCGTGGACTCTGGACAGAGATATGCTTCGGCGCGTCGTCGAATCGCGCGACAGCCATAATGTCGCTGCCATGCTGTTGATGTCGCCGTGCATGCCCACGGGAGCGTACCTCACCCGCGAGGACTGGGAGCTGATCGCGGAACTGTGCGTCAGGCACGACATCCTCGTGATTTACGATGCCGCGATGGAGCGTCTCCTCTTCGACGACAGGCCGATCATCCACCCGGCATCGTTGCCCGGCATGGCGGACCGCACAATCACGGTGGGATCGGCGTCGAAAGAGCTGCGCATGATCGGCTGGCGAGTCGGCTGGATTGTCGGGCCCGAGCACATCATGCAGGATATCGGCTTGGTGTCCATGGCAAACGTGGTCGTCCCGGTGGGCATCGCACAACAGGCCGCGAAGGAAGCTCTCGAGCTGTCCGAGACGAGCATGCCCGACTATGTCCGCGAGCTGCAATTGCGGCGCGATCTTTGCATGCGGGAACTCGAGGGTCTGCCCGTCGGCAAGCCAGACGGTGGTTGGTCGTTGTTGCTGCGCGTCGATATACTTGGCTGGAAGGCCGACGACGCCGCCGAGGCTCTTCTCGAGGCAGGAGCCTGCGTCACTTCCATGACCGGCTGGGGAGGCGGCGACGACCACGCCCAATACATCCGTATCGTCTTCTCGAACGAGCCACGGGACCGTCTGATGGGTCTGGGGCAGATCGTGCGGCACGCATTATCGAGCCGGGATGCTCGTACGGGTACGGCTCCGTGAAGTGTGCCCAGAGCTACGGTACGTGTATCTCGGTCGCGACGAGGTCTCAGCGTAGTAGAAGGTGGTCGATGAACCAACGGTAGAAGTACGTTCGTGGCAAGAAGAGAAGCCACACACAGTATGGAGCAGTAGAGAGCAGGGAATTTCAACCTAGTGGGCTTCAAGCGGCCAGAAGATAGTCAGATACGGACTGTATCTTCCTGGATCCCTCCTTGAACGGACTATGTATATTGTCCGTTCGACGCTTCCGGCTCCACTATAGTATGTGACCAGCTGTCTGAAGGTCATCTGGACCTCTTTCTCATCCTACACAGTAATTAGAGATTACTGAACCGTGTAAGCGGGCACCGATGTAGCGGGCATACGAAGAGGATGTACGTAGAGAGTACAGACGACGTGTCTGTAACCGCTGTACTGCTTACATAGGCAGTGTGTACCTTACTGTGTACGTAGCCCCCGGCGTTAAAATGTAATAAATGCGAGGGATACGGAGGAACAGGCACCGTGAACACCCTACCGGTGAATGTATGCCCCCCTGTCGAAAGCCGGCGCGCGCGCGGACTCGATGCAACGGTCCGTACGTTCGTACATGGTCATGGTCACCGCAGTGATTGCTCGGTCCTTACGCACTCGGTGTTACAGCCCCCGCCTAACCAATACCGCCTAGCCACCTGATTACGAACGAGTTGCTCCCTACGCGCTGGGCACTGACCTGAGACGGAATCCGTACATGAACCTGCTACACATGGGAAGTTCGTACACGATTCGTCCCTTTCCTTGGCCATGTGCTTGCTCACTCGGTATTGTCAACCGTTGTTTTCTCCATGTGTGTGGTCGACGACGTCCTCTCCATGACGGGCGCAAATAATTTCGAAGCACGGATTTCAGTATCTGAGTAGTAGAAGTAGTAGATAAGCATCCGGGTACCATGTACTTGTACTTTGCAAGTACAATACGGTAAGGTGATGTGGCGCGAATTTGGCGGGTTGTCACACCCCTAAAGATACCCAGTACAGTACTCGTATTAGGTAGGTACGGTACAAAGGCCCGTAAGGCCTCCTCTTCGTTGGGAATCAATCAGGCCCCGCTGCGTGTGTTCCAGGCCACTCACAAGCCAATGTTCAAGCTTGCATTTGCGCGAAGAGAGAGGCCCTTCAAGGAAATTGAGCACATCACTATTACGGGGAAAGGTTTACAAAGTCCTCCAACTGGGGCCGCCGTCCGCGGAATGACCCACTCTATCGCCGCTGCGCTGGGTGATGACCGCATCGACTCACCTAACATTCAGGGCTGACTAACAGCCCATCGTACCTGAAATGTCGGTTGTCTGCCCGTGGCGCCTGCGGGCGCCAAATCGCGCACAACGATGCGGCTCGGCCATTGGAAGGTTGGGAGCTCGGGAATCCACCAAGCGAAGCGCGGTGCCCCTTTCTGGCAATAATGCGTACGGGTTTAGCAGGCAAGTCACCGTATCCTAGCGTGAGTGGATGCACGGATGCATGATGGCATGGGTTCCCAGTTGTGTGATGCATGGTTTGGGAGGTATGAATATATTATATCACGGCGATGGAATGCGATTGCATCTCTCCGTTCCATTCAGCCATTAATCTACTCATCCAGTTTCGACAAGCAGCAATTACCGGACCGGCATTCAGTTACCAGAAACAAGGTAAAGCATATATTGCATCGTCTGAGCAGCCACCTCGACTCTGCCCGGATCATACGTGGGAAATAAAAGGGGCACGCAAAGTATGGCAGATCTGGAGAAGCAACAGCGGCTGCAGCAGCAGCAGCAGCAGAATGATCCCATCTCTCCAGCAGGCAGCGACGACACACTCGATTCGCCCGCCGACTCGGATGTCGACCTCGAGAAGGCGGATACTCTTCATCCGATACCCACGTCGGGCACGGCACGCTCGCGGTCGAACATTGCAAGAACGAGATCTGTAGCCACGGACGGCTACTCGGCATATAACTTGGTCGATGGCGCTGACGCTGAAGAGGACGAAGCAGACGATGGCACGGCTCCGGCGACTATTCAAAGGACCAAGACCAAGACTGATCCTTTCGAGGTCCGCTGGGACGGGCCAAACGACAAAGCGTGCCCGCGCAACTTCAACTTGGCCAGGAAGTGGTTCATTGTGTTTATCACCTCGTTTGCCTCCTTTTGCGTGTATGTACCGCGTGCGACCACCGCTGGTGGTTGGTTGGGAAACTGCGACTGATGGCGCTTCAGGACCTTTACCTCATCCACATACACCACGACGTACGGGCAGCTCATGAGAGAATTCCACTGCTCACGGGAGGTCGCCACATTGGGACTCTCGCTGTTTGTGCTGGGCCTAGCCTTTGGGCCCATGCTGCTGGGTCCGCTGTCCGAGGTACATACCCCCCCTCCCACCTCCCGTCTGTGAGAGGCAACTCGAGAGGATGAGTGCTCAGGAGCTGACCATTGACGACAATAGTTCTACGGCCGACGACCAATCTACATTGGCTCGCTGTTCTTCTTCCTCATCTGGCTGATTCCCTGTGCTGTGGCGCAGAACATCCAGACCATGATCGTGGGCAGATTCTTCGACGGCTTCGCTGGAAGTGCCTTCCTCGCCGTCGCGGCAGGTACCGTGGCCGATCTTTTCGAGTCGAAAGATATCGAGTTTCCCATGATGATCTTCACCATTTCCCCGTTCCTGGGCCCCGCAGCTGGGCCTGTTGTTGGGGGCTTCATCAATCAGTTCACGGGATGGTGCGTATCACCCGCTCGGCATGGTGATTGTGCTGTACTGCATGGATGGGGCTGACAGACCGGTTTTACAGGCGATGGACGTTCTATACCCTCCTCATCTGGACCGGCGTGCTCCTCGGCCTCGTCGTTTTCTTCGTCCCCGAGACGTACCACAAAGTGCTCCTCAAGCACAAGGCGCAGCAGAAACGGAAAGAAACGGGCGACGACCGCTGGGTCGCACCCATTGAAAAGGTCAAGCGCACCATCGCGGGCACGCTCATCCGGTCGTGCAAGATCCCCATCCAACTCCTCGTCTTGGAACCCATGTGCCTGTTGCTGAACATCTACGCCGCCATCCTGCTCGGCATCGTCTACCTCTTCTTCGGCGCCTTCCCCCTCGTGTTCGAGAGGAACCACGGCTTCCAGCTCTATCAAGTCGGGCTGTCCTTCCTCGGCCTCGGAATCGGCATGGTTCTGGGCGTCCTGACCGACCCCTTCTGGCACAAGAATTACCTGAAGCTCGTGCAGCGGTTGGAAGAAAAGACCGGCGACCCCGACGTCAAGCCCGAGCCGGAGTTCCGCCTCCCGACCGCCATGTTTGGCGGTATCCTCGTCCCCATCGGCCTGTTCTGGTTCGGCTGGACGACGTATTCGAGCGTCCACTGGGTTGTGCCCATCATCGGGAGCGCAGTCTTCGGCATCGGCCTGTTCCTCGCCTTCACCGGCATTCTGACTTTCCTCGTCGATGCGTACCCGAACTACGCCGCCAGCGCCGTCGCGGCGAACTGTCTGGTCCGGCTGGTTTTCGCAGCTGCATTTCCCTTGTTCGGGACTCAAAGTGAGTGTCTTGAGTGTGGTCCGGAACAAAACATGACTAACTTGGCTCTCCCCAGTGTACGAGAACCTGGGCTTCCAGTGGGCTTCCTCCCTGTTGGGCTTCCTCGCCCTTGCATGTGTGCCGATGCCGTAAGTCCGGACCACGCTCCCGTGGATGTTGTCGAGCAAATGCTGATCGTTTTGCGCGCAACAGTTTCTTCTTCTACAGATATGGCAAGCAGATCCGTGCGCGGAGCAGGTTCAACAGTAAGGTTGAGTAATTACTGTAACCCTTGTCCGCTTTCGGGAGTTTGGAAGTGAATCAGCGGGTTTACATGCTCTCTGGGCAATGACATTAGCGTGGGAGGATTTCGTATAGCGCGGCGTTTGGCTTTCGCCTGGCTGTCTGTCCATTATGAAACATCATGAAGGATATGTCGAGGCTGGTCCTTGTTTCTGAAACATTACGAACTGATGCTACATACCGAGTACATACATAGGTACTCAGTCCCATTGCGCGACGAGCTTAAACTTAGAATAACCCTTAATAGACATCACATGCTTGTCTCTGTTCCTTGATACTCGGAGTATTGCCTCGAGAGAAACGGGCATAACAGGTGGATGGGTGGTGTTGTGTAAATCCGCAAGGTCTCTGCAGACTGTCACACGCACACACACAAACAGACAGACAGATTGCAATGCCACGGTATTTAGACATCCCGAGTCCCTAGGACTGTGACAGCCGACAGGTGAGGGTGAGAGAGGGGGTGTGTGTGTTCCACGTACGTATAAAGCAATAAGTGCCACCTCGGACGGCCTCGATCACATTCTTCGACTCAAAAGAACCCCCGTGGATATGAGAGCAGAGTATTCGTGATCTCGCAACTTTGTTCTACAAGCGCATGTCGAAGGACGGATATTTGTCGTTGGCAGCGACGCTGGAAGAAACAGACCTCGGACTTGTAGAGCTCTCTCTGGGTTCACAAGAGCATCCCATCCGTTCTCCCGGGGGATTACTCTGATTGAGAAAAGTCTCGTTCTCTTTTTGGCAATACACACGATTGAAAACCTGCGGACGGCATACCTCGTAGAGGCCATTGATATGTATAATCGCATTCTATCGCGCCACAGCCCGATGATATCTCCCGATGCATACATATGTATAGCCGTCTACCCTGAGACCTGGACTCTTCTTGAGGTTTATTCACAATTCCCGGGATCGGGTACCGTACAGTCTCATTTGACCGGAATAAAAATGACAACATGTCCTATGCGAGTCTCCAAGTCTATCCGGACAGTTTCGATTGCCTTCAATCGGAAAGATTTCGGGTAGGCACATCTCTTACCCGAGTTTGGCCCAGATTGTCTGCACTGGTGTCTCATGCCTATGCAAGATGCCCCGCCAACAACATCGAGAAGTATCCTCAGACTCAGTTCTTTCCCTTAGCCTGCTGCACCTCGACCAGACCCTCCTTCAACGCATCGAGTGCCTTGTCAACTTCCCCTCTCGACTCATCCGTAACCGACACCCCCATGTGGCCGAAACGAATGTATCTCGCCGCAATCTCCCGGTGCAGGCCGCCAGCGAAAATGACCCCCCTGCTCATAAGCTTGGGGAGGATCTCGGGCGGAGTCAAACCCTCGGGTAAATAAATTGCCGTCATTGTGTGAGCTGCATTTGCAGGGTCCAAGGCGAGTTCCTTCAGACCCAAATCCTTCACTTTGGCTTTCACGTAGTCGCTCACTTTCTTGTGTTGGGCAAAGCGATCGGCCAGTGGTTTCGAGAGGATCTGCTTCAAGGAGGTATTCAAGGCCTGGACCAATTGAGTTGGAGGAGTTGCAAAATATGAAGGCTTCTTAGCCTCGTAGTTCTGCATAATTGGCAACCAATTCTTGAAGCTTGCATAATAGCTTCCTGGCGGGGATTTGCGAGACTTGAAGACATTCATCGCCTTTTCCGAGACCATCGTGATCGATAGACCCGGCGGGCATCCAATCGCCTTTTGAGACGCAGTCAGGCACACATCAATTGCCATGTTGTCAAAGTGGATCTCCTCTCCTCCCACGGAGCAGACGCCGTCGACGACCAAAAGTGTGTCCGGAGAGACGCGGCGCAAAAGGTCCGAAAGGGCCTGAATCTGGGACAGCACGCCGGTGGAGGTGTCGACATGTGTAACCGTAAGGGCCTTGTACTTCTTCTCTTTTAGCGCTGCCTCGATTTCGGGAAGCTGTGGCCTATCTCCAATGGGTGCCTTAAGCTGTGTAGGCTTTGCGCCGTACGTCGACAGGCAGTCCGCAAAGGAATCTCCAAAGTATCCAGTGTGTAGGACGAGAACGTCTTCACCAGGCTCGATGAGGTTGGCCGCCACCAGATCCCAGCCAAGAGTACCGCTGCCTGCTAGCACAAAAGGCTGCGAGTTGGGATTGCTGGTTTGGAACAGTTGGCGCAGCTGAGTGAGGGTCTCACCGAAGGTATTGACGAACGGCTGGCCGACGTGGGACTGGGCATAGTGGCCCATGGCCTGGGAGACCTCATCGCTGATCTCGATGGGCCCCGGAATCAGAAGAGAAGCGTGAGGAGGTTGCGAAGACATCTTGGCGGAAGATGAAGTGGACAATTGTCTCTTCTGCACTTGCGAGGGCGATTTCGGAAGAGGGGCAGGTGGTAACGGAGGGTTCCACGGGACGTCGTCCGAAGGCAACGAAGCCCGCTCAGTGGTGTATGGTGTGTTAATAGGAGGATAGGAGGACTGATGGTGTTCTTCCAAGTGCCGTGAGATCAAACTCAAGCGACCGGTGGCTTGGGAATATGGACGTGAGCGTGAGGAAGCCAGCTTGAAAAAATCGCGGGACGTCACGGCGTAATTGACTGTGGGGGATTTGGCTGCGGATTGGGATTTGGGGAGCGATTGGACGTGCAGTGGCCGATGCAGGAGGCGTGCGGGGGAGCAACCGACAGATGCAAGTGATCTCGACAAAGGACTGTGATGCGACAACGGAGAGCAGAGCGAAGAGGACAGGGCCCGGTGGTAGAGAGATGGAGTCACGGTAGCCATGGTAGCCATGTTCGCGGTATTACCAGGCGCGCGCCACCCAAAAATTGCTTTTACGGTCCACGCGTTGTGGGTTTGTCGAGGCAAGCCCCAGATTCAAAACAATTTTTCTCTCCTCTTGACATTGGGGGCGCCAGGGGCACAGAAATAGGCTGCCCTAAGCTCACACTTGGCTGCATCTGGCCGGACATCTGAGCGGCGGTGCGAACTGCATCAATACGCTAGGGCTGATTGGGCAGACGCAACCAGGACGCCAATAAGCGCACGTGATCGGCGTGAATTGAGTTCGGCCTACTCGACGAGATCTTGGAATTCTCCCACCCAGTCTAGTATGCTTCCACGGGGCCTGTCTGGACCAACAATTATCAAGCCCGAGATGTCGTCGTCGTCGTCGTCGTCAAATTTGTCGACAGTGGCCGAATCAACACGGGTTAGAACCTCACCTGATTCTATCGTCCAGTCATCTCGAGATCATTGCATTTTGATTGCCTACTAGAAGAAGATAATGTGAAGCGATGTGGACTTCGAGTCGCTGGTGTAAGTCTGCAGCGTCTCAGATAGATGGCAGGCTGAAGGGAATGGAAGCAGCACAAAGGCAATAATGCTCTCTTTGCGCTTCATGCACAGGTAGACAACATATGTACGGTGTTCGCTATGTGTCCGTCTCCATCGCAATTCATTGTGCTGAACCAACAAACACTATTGACAAACGACGCTTCGACCCCCAAGCCTTCATTTTCGTCTCCTGCTGAAAGAACAAACACCGCTGATGATAACCCTTTCTTCTCATCCCCATCTACGCCCTCTGCATTGCGAAACATCGGCCACCAATCTGCGAGCAGGGCAGATAAATAAACATCCCATTCAAACGTGCCGTACATTCTCGCCGCAGGTCCATCAGGATGCCGAAGGAAGAAACAGAGCTTGACAAAGTCCACCAGACCGAGACGCCGAATGCTCTACCCGCTGTCCTGAGCCCGGTCGACGAAGCCATGATCGTGGCGGTGCGTGTCGCGCATTTCTAACCGCATTACTTTTATCCCCCTTTCTACCTACGAGTATACTGACTCCCAATCTGCAGACCGAGCAGTTCAGCCCCGTGGGAGCCACCTTCCGTGGTAACCTTCTCGTTTCCTGGGTTGGATCTTTCAGCATCATCTGGTTCCTCACGCGGGACATCCTCCGAGATGTGCTTTCGAGGTGTCCCTGTCCTTCTAGAGATCCTGATGGGGTCCTTCGCAAGACCGCGACTTGAGAGGCCAAGATCGCTGGATGTGTGATCGTAGTGCGGGACGAAGTTGGCAACCAAACGGCCGAGGGCAGGAAAGGGAGGACACTGGACCCAAAGACTGAGCAAATGCTCAACCTGATGTGGCTGGTACGGGGACTCTCCTACACTGACGACTTCAGCACTTGGCATACTATTTCACCGCGGGTGGCTCCAATTTCTCACGCTGCTATGCGCTGTCAAAAAAGTCAATACTATTCCTCCACATCAAGGATCATTATTCATTTATTGCACTATCGTTCTAAGAGATGAGGCACTCTTCTCTCAAGACACAGGAGCCTCAACCGGTTTGCGGCCCTCCCAGATAGAACAATGACCAACTCCAAATCCCTCCACGTTAGTTCGAGGGAAGTCCGACGACACTTCCGAGCATCCGCAACCGTGCCATCTGGACATTTTGTTCGAATGTCTTCAGGTCCATTTCCGGGGCTTTCAGCGACAGCAATGCGCCTTCTATTGCTGCCCATCCATTATAGCGTCTCCGACCCCAAGGATCGCGATTGCTCTCTTCTTCATCCTGCGAGACGGTCTTTACATGCCAGCCTCGCATGTCGTCGCAGACCGCAATCCTCGCGTCGCCGGTTCCCGAGGCCTGATGAACAATATACTCGTCCCACGGCTCTTTCCCATTTGCAAACGTGATCCATCTCCTTGCAGTCTCTTTGGCCTGGTTCTCGAGCCATCCGTCCCGGTGCCGTGGGTATCGGTCCAATAGTGTCAGGAACAGGAATAAGATTTCCACAAAATGGTGGCCCGTCACGAAGCTGTGATCTGAGCCGGGAAACGGATTCGTCAAGCCGAACGAATAGCGGTAGATTTTTCGCTTCTTGGCAGACCCTGAAGCGGTCGCACTCTGGAGAGCGAGCTCGTTGGCCATATTATGAATGGGCTGAGAGAACAGCATGTCGCCGACGAAGTACATGACGTTGCCCCAGAAGAGGTTGCCATCCACCTGGGCGGCGAGCTCAGGAGTGCCAGGTAAGTTGTATGCTTCCAGCAGCCTTGCAGCTTGCTGTTCCGGGAAAATGGATCTGACAGTATCCAGAAGACGCTTTGGTGAAGCACCCCGGACGAAGTCCTTGAAAACGTAGCCCTCCCAGAAATCGTCGCCAATGATAACGTCCTCAAGCCAAGGGCAAGATGATATCAGCGATGTCTGCTCCGAGAACGTCGGAGTACCTCTTGGAAACAGCGGCTTTTTGATGCTTACGCCAGGCACGTCTTCGACAAATGGTAAGGTGTGTTGACCAGGATACTTTGCAAGCAGTTCCGCGGGTACTTGGCGAAGCTTCTCCAGTCTTGCACTGGTAGTCGAGTCCTCAATCCCGAAGTGTTTTAGCAGACCCTGGTATTCTGCATTCTTCTGCTCAAACGTGCCATTTCCAAAGACGACTCCGGATTGAAGGATCACGCGGTTGAACAGCCGCTCGGGGGAGCCGCACATATGATAAACCAAGAAAATACTCCCGGCGGACTCGCCAAAGGCAGTGATGTTGTTGGGATCACCACCGAACCCACCAATGTACTTGTGAATCCACGCGAAAGCTGCACGCTGGTCTTGAATGGTCAAGTTGAACGGACCATGAGGTGAGACCGAGGGGTCGGCACTGTACTCGTCAAGAAGGTCTTCACAAACCAGGCTGCCGAGCCAACTGAGCCGGTACCCGATGTTGACCGTGACGGCGTGCAAAGATAGCTCCGATGAGTAGGCTGCTAGCGCAGCGTTGGAATGGAGGCCATCAACATGGCCTATGCCCTCTTGGGCGCCGCCACCGTGTATGTAGACCATGACAGGCCGCGGTTCCGGCTCTTTTCCGTCTGTATCGGCGGAAAGACATGTCTCGGGCACAGAGATGCTGACGGTAAGACACGTAAATTCGTCGAATTCCACGCCGAGATCATCCTCAAGTGCTCCACCATAGGCGGCGAACCAGCTCGGTTTCGTGGCACCAACCTGAGGACAAGCAGCCCCGAACTGTGTAAAGTCCCTGTGAGGCCGACTATCGAAACTTGCTGGTATGCTGTCCTGAGGTATGCATGGTGCAAAGCGTTGGGGCACTGTCGCGAACGGGACAGAACAGAACTGTACGACTGAAGAGCTGGGAAAATGTGCGGACTTGGTGAGACGGCCGGTCAGAGAGCCTAGTTGCGGGTGTGGATGTGTATAACGAGGCCCGGTGTAGGGTCGTCTTCCGGTGGTGGGATTGACGGTCGAGTCCGCCATTTCAATATCTAAGGGCGGTACAATGGATGGATGCTGGTATCGACGGGTATTTAAGAAGCACGTTGTTCGAAAATGTTCATGCTTGGTTCCGTGCCGAATTGGTCTCGTGGTATACTTCATGCATCATACTTCAGCTAAACCTTTTATAGCCACCGTATCGGGAGCCCTTGCATGTTGCTAGACTCATCAATCGATTAAGAGCGAGCCACTTACTGCCAGGGTGGGAAACAACCGCCGCGTCCAGGAGGAAACGATGGCCTCGCAATCTCGACAATTTCCTCGACTATACAAGCTCGCGCCCGTCTCGCGTGCAGGGATTCCAGTGCGCAGCAAAGAAGGTCTAGAGCGCTTGATCAGGTGCTTCTAGATGGTAAGGTTGGAGCCTATTTATTCGTAATGTGTTGTTGTTCTTCGAAAGAGAACACTACCAAACTAAGCGAAATCCCCCATTGGGGCTGCTCCGTCCGTAACACTAGATGTCGTATTCCGTAAAGGTTTTCACGAAAGCGGAATATCAACCGGACGGAGGAACTTTGCCCGGAAAGAGCGAAATAGGGCGGCACGGCACGTGAGGCACGTGAAATCTAGTTGCAAGCATCGGGCGCTGCCAAGAAATCGGAATTCACCGACGGCGGCGCTATTCCTGATTCTCTCCTCGATCTCATTCCTCCACCGATCGATGCGCGGGCTTACAGTAAACGAAATCATCTCGAGCAGCCAGCACTCAGATTTGCAATTGAAGTTCGGCCACGAACTCCTTAGGCGTTCAGCTCCCGGGTCTTGGGTTATCTGCCGGCCAAGGTTTGTCTGAGCTGGCGTGCAACAGCGGATCGTGCACCGTCCGCCTGACCAAACATCTTCCTCCGCATTAGTTGGTGCCTTGGCTTTAAGCTCATCGCGCTATCGGGTTGACGAGATATTGGCTGCTCGACTCCTCGACTCCTCGACTGCCTACGAGTATCATCTCCACCATGGGACCAAAGAACCGCATCATCATCGACACCGACCCCGGAGTCGACGATGTCCTCGCCATTCTGCTGGCCCTCAGCGCCAAGGCCGACGACCTGGAAGTCGTCCTCATCTCCCTGACGTTTGGCAACGTGGACGTACGCTCATGCCTCCGCAACGTCGTGGCAATCTTCCACATTTTGGAGAAAGAACTCCTCTGGCGCAAGTCGCACGGCAAGCCCATCGGCTTTGAGGGCATCACGAAATTCAAGCCCCTCGTCGCCATTGGCGCGGACGAGCCTCTCCAAGACCGCATTGAAAGCGCCGACTATTTCCACGGTGTCGACGGCCTGGCGGGCACGCACACTAGTCATCCGCACTTCTCACCCGAGGAGGACTGGAATCGCCTGTTCGAGCAGCCGCCACCGGACGACGATCTGACGAAGAAGGCCAAGCCAGAAGTCGACATCGAGGAGCCAAGCAATGCGTTCATCCCGTCCCTGGTGCCTGCTCACAAGGAGATCCTGCGCCTGTTGCGGGAGAACGAACCGGGGACCATCACGCTCATTGCAATCGGGCCGCTGACGAACTTTGCGCTCGCGGCCGCCGAGGACCCCGAAACCTTCCTGCGATGTAAAGAGGTGGTCACCATGGGAGGGACGGTCGACGGGATCGGCAACGTCACGCCCGTGGCCGAGTTCAACGTCTACGCGGACCCGTACGCCGCGGCGAGGGTGTATGCGCTGTCGTCGCCCATTCCGGCGAGCACGATGCCCGTCGCCACCGAGGGGGAGAGAAGCGTCCACTTGCCCCACTACCCGCCCCGTCTGTCGAAGCAGTTGAAGCTCACGCTCATGAGCCTCGACATCACGGAATACCACATGCTGTCGCGCGGCGAGTTTACCGCGTTTTCCAAACCGTTCCTCGACCAAGGCTCGCCCCTCGCCGCCTGGATGTCCGCCTTCATGACGCCTATGCTGGACAAGATGGAGCGCCTGCACCTCGGCCACGAAGGCGAGGGCGCCGCGCTTGCACTCCACGACCCTCTCTGTGTCTGGTACGTGCTTACCCAAGACGATGTGCGGTGGAAGGCGAGCGCAAGAAGCCCCGAGGACATCAGGATCGAAACCGCCGGCCAGTGGACCCGCGGTATGACGGTGGGGGACAAGCGCGCGAGGCGGAGGAGGAACTCGGATGGCGAAGTGCCCCACGACAGGGGAAATTGGCTAGGCAATCGTAGTGGCAACAGGGTGCATCGGATGCTGGAGAGTCCCGGCCGCGAGGCTGCGAGCCAGTATTTGTTGAAGTCAATTTTTGACGGCTGAATGTCATCGAAAGGATATTCATCGAAGGGGCTTAAAGGCTTGTTGGCTCGAGGGGTGTAAGGAGAACGAGCCTCACTGCATACTCCCTAGAGCAGAAGCTGCATCAGGACGTCTTTGTTACTTGGGCTGCATGGCACGGAAACTAGATACGTAGCACGGTCCTCTCTTTCGGTACATATCCTAGAGTTCTGCATACCCAGGACTGTAGCGACTGCCCAGAAGAAGAGAATCTGCATCGACAAGGTTAGATACAGTAGTAGGGCAAGGGGATGTCAACGAGTTAACTTTGTGTCCATGGATTTCTATGAAGTGTACTGAGGTGGAAATGATGCTTTGCACGACCTGACCCGACTCGACCCGACCACTCTAGATCAGACCAGATTGAGCGACGATCAGCCTATATACTCATACATACATACAAATCATACATAGACCGGGTATTTCCCACAGTTCTCTCAACAGCATGTTTCCATCGGGTCCGCATCTGCGCGGGCCGCGTAGATGGTTGTCGCCGTGCTTCTGCCGTGCTCCTCAGGAGTATGTCCTGGGTATTACAGCGTCTCACGCTTCCTTTGCCTTTGGCATCTCCACATCGACGCCCATCTTCACGAGCAACTCCCTATAGGGGCCGAACAGCTCCGGGCCCTCGCCCGTAACGCCCCTCGTCCAGTCCAGGCCCGGCTCCGCCTTGGCAATCGCCCTCTGATACCCTTCCCGCTGGGCCACGCGGCCCAAGTACGCCAACACGGCCGGGTAGGGCGACAGATCAACCTGATACCACTGCCGGCCCGTCGTGAGCGACCACACGGTCATGACGTCCGCGAGTGTAAAGTCCTCGCCGGCGAGATACATGCCGGTGCTCGCGAGCCGCGCGTCCGCGGCGCTCAAGTGTTTATGGATGCCCGCCATGACGGACTGGGAGGCGGGCGTCGTGCGCGCGGGATCCATCATCAGGGCCATCATTTTGCGGAAGAAGGACGGGCCGAGGCTCGCGTTCGCGTAGTGGAACCAGAAGACGTAGTCGGCGTAGTTGGCGTGGTCGGGCTTCAGGGCGAGCTTCCCGGCGCCGTAGATGCTGTTGATGTACTCTGCTATGGCGCCGGATTCGGACATGTTGAACTCGACGCCCGTGACGGGGTTGGTCGTGGTGATTACGGGGGCGGACCGCTGCGGTGTCAGGGCGGCGAGGTCTGGCGGGGCGAAGATGGGCGCCCGGGTATACGTCTTCAGGGTGTAGGGAATTCCGAGTTCCTCGCACAGGAAGACGATACGTTCGGATTGGGAGATGTGCAAGTGGTGGACTGTTAGGGGTGGGGATTGCGATTGCGAGTGGGACATTGTGGTGATGGTGTCTGAGACGAAGGCGGACGAGTTGAAACTGGAAGGAGAGAAAAAGCAATAGAGGGAAAGGGTTGTTCGCTAACGTGAAAGCTGAGGGTGAATGTGATGATGTCGAAGTTGGAGCTTATGAAGTACTTTATATACCTCGCTCGCCCACAAATTCGATGGAGGCACGCCTTGTTCGAAGCAGATACGAGAGATCGAAGCAGCGATGAGAGCTAGCTCCAGCTCTTGCTGGGGACTTACCAACGCAGCATCTTGATGGGTTGCTCACTCTGTGTGACGATGTTGGTCCAATGGATGGACGGATCAACGTCACAAGGAGGGGAGCCGAGTTGCTGGAGCTTAAGAACCAGATCTTCGCGACCTCGGCAACAAACGAACAATGCGCGCATGTCTGTAGGGCCGAAAATAGAGCTTCAGAGAGCTTGAGTCACATTTGCTGTACCATGAGCAGTCTTGGAATGATAAAGCAGGACCACATGGGGAATCCGGGTTCCAAAGGAAGCGTATTCGCCTGACTTTCTTCCACCGACCACGTATATTTTCCCGCCAGGCTCCTGCCTATGACTCAAACTCGACGGCGAGCTTGTGTCGCCCGTTGGACAGAAGCAGGCAATCAGCTGCCGACTGCTCCTCGGAGTCAATCACCGCTCCCCTCTATGCATCTCATCCGACCGTCGGTAATTCTGCATTGCTTGGATAGCCCGGATATGTGACTGGAAGGTCCACTTCGCATTTTCTCTGCCTGGGAAACCGAACCAATCAGCTTGACCTGCTCGCCGTGTCACAGCCTGCAGCGAGCGAAGACGTACTTTCAGTGGATTTGAATAGACGCAAAAGGAGACGTCGTCGCACATGAGCCGAACAGGACTCTCCAGGCTCCACACTGTCTATGTACCTGGTCTCCTCTACGGGGGTACTCTGAGGAATGCCGGCAACTTTGCAGGCCATCTCCACCTTGCGAGGATGTCGCCGCCCCGTTCAATCGCACCTGACAAGGCAGGGATTCTGCGAGGGAAGTTGGCGCTGACAGTGATGAGAAGACCGTCGAGGGAAAGCACGGGGAGCGAGTCATGCTGGAGTTTTTGGAAAATTGCTTCGTCTATCACTGTGCTGCCCAAAGTACGCTCAATGCCTGAATGTTCCGCTTATGCAAGCTCAAATAACAAAGGGCTATTCCGGGACGTGCATCGTATTTCGGTGGCATGGAGAGGTCGAAATGAAGCTCCGTTAAGCCTTGCGGCCTGCTGTCACTTGGCTTTTCGGTCCTCGTCATCCTCGGCTTGCCTCGTTATCCTCCATGGTCTCATGCACATCGTTATACCATTGCCCCCTGCTGGAGTTGGCGATCTCAACGCGCCAGAAGAAGTCGCTTCAGAACTGTCCGCGCAAATGGGCTGTTATCTCCATCGGAGGCAACGACATGCGCGCCATCCAGTGCCCTCGACAACTTCCTCTGGCCCAAGCGCTGCTGTCTGTAAGTCCCCTTCCGGACTGGCACGTTTCCAACATGTGCTTCATTGACCTTTCGCCGAACGGCGCCCTTTCCAGGTATGCTGGTACAGGCCTAGTAAACTTTCTTTTTCTCATCCACGCTGAGCTGGCCAGGTCCCATGTTAACCAGCAACAAGAGACCGCCCATGATGGAGAGGATCTGGAAGAAATCATACTTGGCAAAGTCCTTGTGGGGGTGGTTCTTGTGAAGCTGGAGCACGGCATTAGCATCTTGTCTCTGGATCCTTTGCAATGTACTTACCGTCCAGAAGTTGTTGACTAGAATATTGAAGACGCTGAGCAGTAATACCAAGATGATGGCGCTGAGCTTGGCTTTGAATCCCACTACGACCATGACACAAGCCACGAACCCGATCAGGCTGACAAGGACTCTCCAGATGCTCCATTCACCTGCAAAGACAAATCCCACGAACAAGAAAATCAGCAGCACCCGACCACCAAGCTGGATGTACATCTTCTTGTCCTTTTCATCAATTGTAGGAAGACCTGCAAACACCCTCTTTTTGACAAAACTGTCGCCGAGAACCATGAGGAGGCCACCAATGACCGAGAGATTGCGAAGGAAGAAGTTGAGATCGAAGATGAGGCCATATCCGAGGGCCTGTACGACCACGACTGAGAGAAGACCAGCAACAGCATATTCGCCGTAGCGGCGTGCGATCACGAGCGTGGAAGCGGCGGACATGACGACCACATTATAGATGAGGAAGAGGTGTGTAATGCCCCAGGGAACTGTTGTAGAAAGCATCAGCATCTGTTTTGCTCTCTTACTCTTGTCCTTCGGTCTAGAGGTGACTTACTATGCCGGAAGTCCCTCAGGTATGTAAGCTGGTCACTCCACTGGGTGATGATTCTTATTGCATCTTCGAAGAAGGTAACGACGATCAGGAAGCGTCCGATAGCAGGGAGGTACCTGCGAATACCCAACAATCAGCATGTTGCCTTCTTTCGTTGACGTGCCTTGTATTTTTCTCGGCCAATCGCAGGCTCCCGCCGCTGACAGCTGTGCTATTGGTGACGGTCACCTCATTCCCGGCAAAAGCCTGGATGCAACATCTGTGGTCAGGAGACTCTCCAGTCTCCGGTCCTAACCTCACGGGCGAGAAGACAGTGCTCACGGTTTCAAAGGCTCTCCCAATGTATTCAGCCAATCCTCAATCTTACTGGTCTGCTCCCGGATCTGATCAAGCGGACTCGGATCATTCGTAGCATCATTACTCTTCTGAGGTCCAAATTGGTTATTGAGGCCAAGGTTGTAGCCCGCAGTACCGCGTATTTGCGCCATTGCAGGGACTACCACGACGGTAAAGCTGTTCGGTTTCGTATAGAGATGTGGCCCGACGTCGGTATGGAGGACGCTGGCGATTAAACGTGGACTAGAAAGAGCGGCTCCTTGCTTGGCGATATACGAGGTGGTAAGGGAGGGAGAGGGTTGTGAATGTCCGGAGCTGAGATTGGGGATCTCCCGAGCACAAAGGAGCACGCAGTGAGTAGTTGGTGGCAGGAGAAGATGGTGAAGGAGCAATGCCGCCGGATTTGTAGTTGGCGACTGGAGCTGGCGAAGGAACGTGTAAGATTATCTCTCGCAAAGGAAACCGAGAACGAAACACACAAAATGCGCACGGTATTCTTAACACGCTGGCCGTACCAACCAAACAAGCAATGAGGGGAGGCGCGGTATCGAGCCGGCCAATAGGATGCCATGCGACCCCTGAGTTTTGGTCTGACTAAGGCCACAATCCTTTCTGCCATTTCTTCGCGCCATCTACATACACGGCCTTAGATATCAGCCGTGGATTGTGTCTTCTCTGCTGTAGGGTGCCACTCAGCCGCTACAGCTTGCCATAACACAGCAGATCTATCTTAGGAACTACGCCCAGCGGCGCAATCATCTTTCTCAGTCACTTTCCCCCTTCTGCTGTAAAACATAAATATTCGGAAGGCCGAAGCTGACCTCCAATTTTCGCGGGTATAATGTGCCAACATGATCCGAAAAGCTCGAGCTGGTTTTGCGTTCCCCTGTGCCATGAGAGTAGCCGTCGCAATGCTGATGATACCTGGACAATGCTGCGTGCGACCACTAATCGAGTTAAAGAAGAAAAGAAAAGAAGCGAAGACAGTCCCGACGCTGAGACCGAATCGTCATGCTGGTGACATGCTCCTACAACTCCGGGTATATCCTCCAACCGTATGTGCATAGTTCAAGCCTCCCATTCGGCATCCTTGAAAGCCGGGTCTGTGATTGCCTCCATGGACTGAAATCGATTCGAGGTCTCTGTCGCCGTCTTTTTCACACCGGTCGTCTGGTCGGCATGGACAGTTGGTCTGCCATTTGGCAACGGTCTGGTAAGGGATGAGCTGGCCTCGCTGCTTGTGTCGCCATTCTCTTTCTTGCCCTTCTTCTTTCCCTTTTTGCTGGTGACAGATTCCCACTTCTCCTCTTGTGCAAGCTCATTGGCCCAATTGTCCTGCTCCTCCTCGTTGACCTCGTCTGCCCAGCTGGATCGAGTTCCCAAGCCAGGTCTAGAAACCTTCTCACGGTCTGAGGCTGCAAGTGCGTTTGTTTTGTCTCCTCCAAACTCCTTTCTCGCTGCGTTGACATTGGTGGGAACTGGAACAGCATTTGTGAGGTCCGACAGTGGCTCTGACGTGACAGCCCCATGCACTGTGAAAGTGGGTACTACAGGCCTCTCGAATGTGTCCAGTAATGGCACAACCTCATCGGTGCGAGAGTTTTGGGTCAGCTTCTCGGCCGCCGGCTTGCCCGACTGCCACGCATTCTGCGTCGAAGTGAAGGTATTTGCTTTGGTCTGGTTGGAGCTTCCTTCAGCCATTCTCGCTGTCCGTAATTGCGCTTGCTTCTTCTGCTCATGCAAGCGATCGGATTCCGCTCTTAGACTCTGCTGCTCGGCCGCTCTCGCCTGTCTTTGTCTTTGCTTCTTAGTCAAGGCAGGTTGGAAGGATTGGGATGACTTGGGTGGTGGTTTTGAACCGCTGTCCTTGACATCGGTCAGTCTCAGAACGCCAGGTTTGGCGGCGGGTGCTTCCAGCATGTCTGACACATCACCTGCCCGAGAGGTCGGCGCAGTAGACACGGCGCCGGTCGAGGGAGACCCGATAGGGGAGAGATCGTCGTCTCCATCGCGGCCAGTGGTGGAGGAAGTCTCCGTGGAGCGTCCTGAAGCAGTTATGCCGTTTTGCTTGCCATGATTCGCCTTTGCAGCGGAACGACGCTCTTTCTTGCTTGGGCCCGGAGCATTGGCGGGCTCAAGTTTCGTCCCAGCCTGCGCTCTGGCGAGCTGCTGAGCGAACTCCTTGTTGCTCATTTCATCGTCCTCGTCTCTTGGCAGGGTCACTGACTGGCCTGCGTTGGTTCTGGCGACGACCGTGTTCTCGACCGGCGGAGATATGAGCTTCCTCTTCTTGTTGACTTTGCCCTCAGAAGCACTCAGGGTGGGGGTGGAGATGCCACTGTTGCTAGCCTCGACTCGACTTGCAAGTGTCCGCTTCGTCTTTTGACGTTTGGCAGGAGGTGGCTCTGCACCAACGAGTGGCGTTTGTGCGCGTGCGAATATGTGCCCAGTCAGCTTGTTGAAGAGGCTGGGGCTGTAGAATCTGATAACAAATGCAGTCCCGGCAAGCACAGCGAGCCACGAAGTGGCCACCTTCCACCACATCATGGATCTTGCAAAACAATGTACAACGCTCGAGGATGTGTTGAGCACCGCTGGCAAAGTTGATAGAGCCGGATGCCGAATGAGCAGCACTTATATATGCAGCAGGCAGGAGGGAGGTAGGACTCGTCTTGGATTTGGAGGCAAGAGTAGGGGTGCGTGGCCAAGCAAGGGATGGAGCTGATTGCTCTTGGGTCGCAGACCAAGCAGCTTGTCGATTCCACCGAAGTCTAGGCAAGGTTTGTGGCAATCAAGGTCTGTCGTAGCCGAGAGGTACAGGGTACTCGTAGAGGATGCAGAAGGCTGGAAATACTGGTGTTCGTGCAGGTCCCAGACAGATGCAGAACGGGCAGGTGATCTTGGAGATGTCTCAGGAGTAATGATGGGTCGAGGAACCAATGCAGCGAAATTTAGAATGAGACCCTCCAAGTGACCGGTCTCAGTGGCGCAGACTGTGAATGGGCCACAGCCTCCGGGAAGGAACAGGATGCTGAGAGAGTGTGGACTTTCGCCGCGTGGACTCGGTACGGAGCACTGTAATGATGCAGTGACGGTCCTCGTTTTGAGGGTGAGGGTGGGGAGGGTGGAGAAGAGCACCAGGTGGTTGATGGCTCAACGGCTGGAATGGCGGCACAGTTTCGCTATAGGCAAGGAGTACGGAGTACGAGAGTTTCCTTTAGACAATGAATGCAGGTACTCAGTGAAATCTGGACAATCCAGCTACTTTATGCAAGCCCGTCACTTGACGCTCACTTGCTTGGGCCGTCGTTCTGCCTGGATGTATCGTGCATGTTGAAAATCCGCCTGCTTGAATGTTTCGTTAAATTGCAGCGTCACCTTACCTGAGATTGAGGCCACGTTCAGATGAGCGTTCAGTCTCCACCTCCGCACTATTTCTAGTCTCGGATCTCACTTCAACATCCAATCACTGTGGCAAACTGTGCAGCTGATGGCGTACTTCATCTCGATTCACGAATTTCTAGACGGTAGTGTCTGTCGCATCTCCACCTCATGCATAGAGATCACTCCTCGGCGGGCTGAGCTTTCTTTTTCTCGAGGCTTCCTACCACCGTGTTGCAGTACAAAGAAATGTCGGTATACCCAAAGCACGAGAGATTCTGCAACGTTGTGCCAACCAGAGTGCATTTGTATTCTATTTTGCCTCTCCAGAGGTTACTCCAAGACCGAGTAATACTCGTAACGCGTAAGACATCCTAGCAGCGCGCCTGTGCCTGCTAGAGGAGAACTTCAACGAACGCTCAGATAATCAAAACAAGAAAACATGATCACCAAGCTTGATGAAGAAGCACCCAGAATTCCATCTCTTTGCAAGCTGAAAGACAATCAGATAAGTGGATTTTTCGATTAACGTTACCAGTCCAAGGGCTGGTTAGACGGGACAACATAATGGAATTGCCATGAATCCCTTCTCTTGGGGACAAACAGATCTCCGGCCATCCGTGATACTGGGTGTATAGGAGGCGGTTTGATGATAGGATCTGATAGATGTTTGGTCCGTGAAGAGTTCCGGGTCTCCATTTGGATCCCGCCACCTAGGACGCTTTCATCCTGGTCTGGATCGTCAGTGCTGTGTAATGAGTCGTCTTCATCTTCGCCGTCAGTCGAGTTGCCAAAGTCTCGTGAGTCGACTTGTTCTGTAGATCGCGTCTTAGCGAGTGGTAGCTTGGACTCCGTATTTCTCAGTGGTCTTCCTATGACGCATAGCGGCCATCGCATTTCTGGTTCGGCAGCAGGCCTTGTTCGTGCCTCCATCACCGCCGCACTTGGAGGTGGAAGCAGCATCCAGGCTGCTTCTGCTCTAGTCGCCGGTAGTTGGGACACAACCGGCGGATGCATATCGTTCACTTCAGGGTGTCTGGCCCGGGAATAATCGTATCGCTCGCTCTCGTTCGTGTGCGCCCGCTTCCTCCCGTGTGTTGCGGGCTCGTCCTCTTCCACTTGGTCTCCAGCGTCCTCACGATGCATGCTCAACGTGGCGCGATTCCACATTCTTGTGACTCTCTCCGTAAAGCCGGCAAGTATCTCGTCCTCCCGATCGTATCTCTTCCAATTCCACTTAGGCGGATGTAGTGATATGCGCAGAGATTCTTTAATGTTCTCCATGGCATTCGACAGCCTCCTCTCCATGGGTAACCTTGTTTGGCTCGGAAGAGATATCGCATTCTCGGAGATGTGTTCTTCAGCCCCATTGGCGGTGGACGATTCCGCCGGAGAGTTCTCAAATGGTCTTGCGGAAGACTCTGTGGGCTGCGGTTGCAGAGCAAGCATCACAGGGTCAGGTGTGAAGATAGCACCATCTGACTCGGGTGGCTCTTTGAGTATCTTGTTCTGAAGTTTGGCCAGCATTGTATCCTTCTTCCATCCTTTCGGTGGACCAGGACCCAGTATCAACTCTTCTGCCCATGCTTCGTTCGTCTGAAATGGGGCCGGCTGCCTCAGGCGGCCTGGTTGGGTGATAACAATATCCGCTCTTTCTTGCGCCTGCTCTTTGGCCTCCCTTCTTCTTTTGCGCTTATGTTTGAACTCAACCCAAGGTGTACAGGAAAGGTAGTAGAACGCTGCTGACTGGACGCCGCGTAAGAACCAATTGCCGGGCTCTGCCGTATATGGAGGAGGGTGCATGGTCGACCGAAATTCAGCGTGCAGGGTTGTTCTTTATGTGGCGGGATGGTCGTCTTCCCCGCCGGTCCATGATACACGTCTGCACTGAACGCAACAGCAGGGGGCTGCGACAGGTGGCGGTTTGACTTCCACTCACAACTGTGAGGAAAGGGCAAGGCAGGCCCTGTCAGAGCCGAATCACGGTTCCAATCGACTCAAGCGACAGTGACGACGTGGTGGAGGACGAGTGGTTACGCTGGAGAGTCTCATAGGCCGATAGAGAGAGCCAATACGGAGGGAGGAATGGGAGGGGCTTTGATATCATTTTGGAGGCCCGAATATCGCCCGAGCTCAGCCACGACGATCTAATTCTGGAATCCAAGTCTGCTCCATGAGGGTCTATCATTTGCAACAGGAAGAAGACATTCATTTTCCGCCGAGTACCATAGACAATAGCTCATTATTCGCCTGCTGAACGAGAACGCCAGAACTACATCCAGTCTGGGGAACGGGCTGAGCGCCTGGGAATGGGACCTTCGCGCGTCCATCTACACTCTCTTTCGGCTCAAAAGCCTACTGGGAACATTGCTCTAGCACTTCACTGCATTTTGGATGCCTTTTGAGTGGCTAATACTCGTATCAATGAAGTTACAGCCATCATCCTGGAAAGAGATATTGAATCCACTCAACAATGATAAGGCACTGATGACGGAAGTGGACCGACGATCTGCACATTGGTGGTGGGGACCCCTGGTCTGTCAGTACATCTGAGTGACTAACTATGTCCGCCGGCCAGCTCAGGTACGCGATGGGACCGTTCCTCAGCGGGTTGTGGAACGTGGCCGGCAGAGGAAGAACCATTCTTTCGGCAGGTCACAAAGTGAAGACTTTCGAGAGAATCGAATCTTGAAAATAGACCGTCAGCAGAGACGGTTTCTACGTATCCGGATCTGGGAAAGATGACGCCACGGCAACAGATAAAGTACACGAAGCTATTGTATCGTTGTAGTCATCGTTTTTGCAAAAAGTCCTTGACTCGACCCCGGGGTACAATTATCGCGTCGAAGACAGTAGGACATAGTGTAACGAAAATCCAACAATATACACCTCGCTAGCACTGGCCTCGTACTGGGACTTCTATCCCAACTGTATGAAGCAGCCAGGGCCCTCCCTACAGTAATTAGCTCTTCGCCCACGATCGGGGCTCAATGCTGCTCGTTCTTCTCCGCCATCTTTTGGATCGAACCGCCGATGGCATCGGACCTGCGTGCAAATCAGATCGCCATTGCCAGAGGGAACGGCATCTGTGACCTTGTGCGCTCCCTATTATCGCCGCGCGGTGTCCAAGGATACGATACGATAGGATCGCATGGGTTGACTTACGGGGTAAAGTTCTTTCCGATCAAGCCGTTTTCAGCCAGGGGCCCTCCGACTTTATTTCCGGCGTCTCCAATCGCACCTGTACATTTCGTCTGTCTATCAGATGTCGGGTTCCAGCTTACTTATTTACTGCCGCGGCGTTGGTGGAGAACCCGGACTGACCTGCTCCCGTGAATTGGTGCCCAAGAGCCCCATCCTTTGAGAACATTGAGGTACCGTGACCTGTAGTCTTGGTTCCGGCGCCCGCCTGTAGGGAAAAGAAGAGGATAAGTCTCGCATTATATGAGAGATCAAGGGGAGAGTAGTATCGTACTCCTTGTGCGCTGCCCTCGTGGATGCCTTCGGTCAGATCTTGTGTCTTGGTGGCGGAGTTGACGCCTGCATCCAAGTTTTTTCCTGTGTGGTGCCGTCCATTGTTTTTCAGCGAGATATCAACCATTGCGCGGGTGCGGTTCTCGGAGATGTTCGAAGGTGGTGTTTGTTCAGACCGTTGGCAATGTCTCGGTTGGGTGTTGCACGGTTGTTGATCGGGACGTTTACATCGTGACGCCAACGACCGCAGATTCGTGGACAGCGGCTGGTCCGGAGCATGCAGCTGAGTTCGGTTCTTGGAGATGTAGAATACTTAATAATAGGGTCACTCCATGGGTGGATAGGAGGCCCGCCCTGCAATTGGGGGTATGTGCAGTCGGTCACCAGAGAATACAGGTAGCAGAGCTCGGGGGAGACGTCATAGACTCCTTTCTACTATGATGATAGCACAGTGATCAATATTACCGGTGATCAGCCTAAGCGAGATGTTAGCGGGCTGCATTCGAGTCACGTCCGGGAATATGATACGGAATGGTACCTTTGAACGATGGTATCCCAGGATTCAGACAAAGCTCCTTTAGCCACAGCCCTCGAACGATGTACAAAGAAGATAAATGATTCCTGCGGTGTGCTGGACAAATCAAAGGGGTGAACGCGATTTGAGAAGTCGAGGGACCAGCCGTGCAAGTTCGGGTTGCCTTCCCTCAACAAGAAGGCTGGCACTGCACAAGATTTGTCCCGACAGATAAAGGGGACTTTCACCACGCTTTGTCCGCTTTTCCGTGCTTCAAAGACTCAATGTTTGAGAAAAGGTGCCAGATAGGGGCAAAGCGAATGAAACAAAGCCGATGAGGTCCGAATAATACGCTTCAGGCGAGAGGAATTGGCTGATTCGAAGTACTTATACTCCCAAGCCGTCGACAATCGGGCTTGCAGCTTGTCATTCACAAAAGACTGCCGCTTTGGTTGAACACAACTCCTATTATAGTGAAACGTAAGTCTATCCAAGTTCAGTCCTTGAATTCTTCCGTCTGCGTCGGGTCACCATGCCGTCCAGAAACTCACTTGCAACTATTGGCGACAAAGGTGACTTGTCTGGTCTTGACTCTGATACTGACTCCAACACCTCTCTTCAAACACAAGAAGGATCTGCTCGAAGAGTCACTCCCCCTCTCCACCAGCAACCTCCGCCTTCGCAGCGTCGTAACTGTGATCCGGAGGCAGTGCTGGGACTGACAGACGACGTCCTCGCCGTTGCCAAGGGGTTGTATGCCCTCGTTGATGCCAAGTATGCAGGGGAGGAGCTGCTCGAGGTTCCACCTGAGGAAGATGAATTTGAGGTCGTGGATTGCCTTGATGACGCGCGATCTCTGAACAATGTTGCAGCCGCGAAGAGGAAACTCGAGGACTTCAAGGCTCGACTGAGGATTGCTAAAGCCCAGGCAGTTGTGGCTGAGAACCGACTCAGGACGGCACAAGCTCAAGTTGCATTAGCGGAGGACCGCGTCAACTTTGCTGTTGACCAGCTTGAATCTGCCCTTGGCAAATGAAGTAGAAGTGAATAGAAAATGAAATGAACTCGCAACAGAGTTCACGAGGTCAATGCTGAGCCAAATGTGCTAAACACTATGTGCTCCACCCGAACGTCGCTACCGTGAACTGCAGGGCGCTTCTCGCTTCTCGCTTATGTATCTCTCGCTTGTTGATCTTTGTCTCGACCTCGACTTCCTTTGACCTGGCTGATATTCGACAATAATCCACCCGCCCATCTCGGAAGCACGGCCTGTAAAATACACAAAAGCGGAAAAACATGCGTGGCCTGTCTTGTCTCGCCTGTCTTTGTTCGGATGAGGTCACAACAATAATCTGCCACTCCCTTCACCCGAGCGACGACTCGACCTTGCGAGGACAAAGAATTTCCAAGATGGGGCAAGATAAGCATTATCATACTGATTCGCCTATAGATACAAAAGAGACAACAAAAACTCTATGGCTCCTCAACTCCGCCGCTATGCCACGCCGTGCGATGCAATTTTCAACAGATCCTTGAACACAATCCCACTACCGCTCGAAAAGATATCAGTTCATCCTCTGAAACTCTGCCTCAAAGTCTGATCCAGCATGCCCTGAGTCTGCCCATGCGCAATCTTCTCCCGTCAATGTCGCCAGGCCCGGGTGATAAGACTCAGGTTCATAAGCCAGCTCGAGTTTGACGTCCGAATCGTATGCGATTGTCCTTGGAGTCTCCTGCACCGGTTCTGCGCCTTCATAATACAAAATCTGATAGTTTGGATCCACCTGTCCGAGTCGAGGGTCGAGCATGTCATTCTGGACCGAAACTCCCATGTGCTGAGGAGCAGAATATGTTGTCAGGAGATCGTGATGCTCTGTATGCGGCAGTCCCACCAGGCCCATGGGCGACTGGTATCCGGCATATGTCTCTTCAATCCTTCGGTACGGAAAATCACTCACTTGCTCGTATGGTCCAACTGCAGTCGCGGTCTGATAATAATCGCCCACCATGCCGTTGGAGCTGATCATTACATGAGGTTGCCCGTATGGATTTCTCATCTCATAACCTGACAAATGGTGCTGGGCGGGCATCATTCGGTGATAGACTGCTGGTCTGTCGTCGAAGGGCGTGGATGAGGCGCTTCTGCTCTCGAACCGGCGAGCACTGCGACTTCGCTTGGAGCCTTTGACCGATCCTTCCCACTCTGGATCGCTGTCACTGTCGTCGTCGTTCCTTGTCCTCTTCGTTGCCTTATTCGGAGCGAACTTGTAGTTTGGGTGAGCGGCGGCATGGTTGTCTCTTTCGGTATTGGCATATTGCTCATACAAGTCTCTGACCTCCTTTGGCTCCAGAGGCCAGCTTGCACCAGTCACCTGCGACACGACTTGGTGATTGTTCTCCTTGCAGAATTGCTTTACGCGCTCGGCGTACGCAGAACGATACAGCATGAAGGAATTCATTGGTCTGGAGACGTATCCTTTCTTCTTTTCGACTTCTGCTAACCGTTCCTCCACCGAGCGGTGGACCCACAATCCCATATCCCGGACCGGCGTCTTATAATCCTTCGTCAGCAGACTCAGCGGCTGTTCAACGACTGGCCCTCCTTTTTTGTTGCTGGCCTTCTTTCTCAAATTACGTCGAGACTTTGGAGATTGTGACGCCCGTGATGATTCCGTGTCCGCTGGACTTGAGGGTGTCCCGATGGCTCGACCGCTGCGGGTGAGGGCTCCGACGTTGCGAGGTGGACTGTGTGATGGAACTGACGTAGCTAGTGTCTGTCACGGTCAGTGCGTCCCCTTTTATGGAGCATACGGGTCCCTTGACTTACTTGTTGTGGTGTGTAGTAGATCTGTGTTGGTGCCGTGTGGTATAAGGATGGGTCACCGTACGGGTCCTGCGGATAGGTAAGCCGCCATTCAGTTCGGGCGCCACTTGGAACACATACGTATGCTGGTTGAGATGTCATATCTGACATGAACGACGATGCAGGCATGGGCGGGGTGTAAGGCTGTGACTTGACACTGGGTTGTGCTGGCTCCTGGTGGTCGTCGGCCTGACCGTAACGACCGTCGATGGAATGAGGGGGGGATGGAGGTCGCGCGGTGCTGGACTCTTGGACCATTGCTCTGGCAAGCTCGTTGAAGTGATTACAATGGTGTGGTAAGGATGTGTGTGGAGGTGAGTTCAGGTGAGGTCCCAATTGACTTGCTGAGTTCTAGAAGAATGAAGAACGTTTGCAACGGCCAGAGAGATTTGAAGGTAGGTGATAGACCGCCTTATGAACCGGGGGTCTGAATGCCGTCTGACTGCTATAGGGAGTCACCCTAATGTCTGAGGTGGTGTTCTGGATTTGTACCCAGCTGCCAGAACCGCGCGAAGCCTGTCTCAGCTCTCCAATGCACTATCTGTGGCTTTCCGACGCAAATACGCGGTCGCACGATAGTAAGGTGCTTTATCTCAGCGGCGATACCTTTGAAAGCAAAGACAATTGATGAAAGGACTCCGTTGTTCGTGGTGAGACTATGTTGTAGCCGTCTTTATTGATTGTTGCAGTAACCCGTCCGATGGAACGGAAGGGGTTTGGGAAGGCTTGCAGTGTTGAAAGAATATGTGTCGGTATGCTGCAGGAAAGTTGGAGTCTGATACTTGCGGTGAGTAGGTGGATGGCGTTGCTGGACCGACTTGGATGACGCCAGCTGTTGGCACCTTTGTCTCAACTACCCGCAAGATGATGGCGAGCCGCAATCTCAACAGTGAGACTCAGATTACAAGCCAGGTGAGAACCTTTGTTGACATGAGAAGAACCCCAAGAGAAAGAAGGCTCTGGCAAGCGGACATATCAAGGTGTAGCAAGAGTCTCGGCCTTGTTGATGCGGTTGCGACAGTTCGTCGCTTGCAGCTGGAGTTGCCGCATCCGGAAACATGACCAACAAGCAGCTTTATGAGGACGATTTCTTTTGTTTTCAGTTCGACGAAAGCAAATCGAGCAGAAATAGTCACTCTGCAAGCTTTGTCTTCCACGCAACCAGGTGCCGGGGGAATGAGAGTTGATAAATGTTGCTGCCAGGCCTTCGGTCTCTCAGCCAGTCCTGCTATGAACTCTCACTGGGTCTGGGTCCGTCTTGCCTCAGTACGTCCCGCTGGGTCGGCATGTACATCCAGCAACCATGTCGAGCATGAAACTGACTGCAGAAGGATCAAGTCCGGCACGCAGCTCTCATGGAGTCTTTTGGGAGACAGAACTAGTCACCCCAAACCCAGTTCCTGCATCGGGTTCATATGGAGGGGCTGGGGTTCACTCCGCAATCCCTAACGGCGTGCTCGGGCCACCAGTCACATTCCACATACTTTGCAACGGCCGCTTGCGGTTGCAACCAGGCTTACTTTCATATACGTACTCTGCAGTGCTGCGAACATTCAATTCAGGGCGGGCCCTGATTCTGACCGGTGGTGATTTGCCGATGGTTCGTTTGCAGTGATTGGCTACCGACGGGTTCTTTGTACGACGAACGACTCATATGACGGGCGGCAACAAACATGATCATCATGGAACTGGCGTCTGCATTCCATAATCTCCGATACGCCGCAGATGAACTTCACTTCGACCTTCCCATGAACCACCGCGAATGCTGTGCTGTTGACCCCAAGAACAATTCTAATATCGTAATTTTGCCACAACTCTGCAGCTCCACCAGTACTAGCCGTGTTCTTGCAGCTTTCACCATCCGTAGAACCTCGGATTCGGGTCCAATGGACTTGCTGGCGCGGCGTCTTGAGGGAAGCGGGACCCTCGCGGCCCGCTACCGTTTACCCCTGCTCCAAAGATCGGTTCAGAGCGCAAGCTGTGGAAAGTCAATCAACTTTCCAGCGCTGTCTCTGCTCTGTCCGATCTGGAGCCTGGTGTCATGCCACTTTGTCCGATCCATGCTGAGGGCGAGCCGTGATCTGTGATCTCGACACGCTGGACTTCGATATAAATCAAGATAACGCCACATGATAGTTGCAATGAGACGTCCTCTGCTTGAAGGAACCTAACCGGCGTTCTATTACTCTCCGCGCCTCATTTCTTCTCTCCACCACCCCGGACAATGGCGTCGACAAGAGGCGGAAAGTCTTGGTCAATGCCCTTGATACAAGCTATTTGTAAATGACTTTCCCCCAACTCGGGTCCCACTTTGCCGGGGCTTGCATCCGGGGTCATGGCCAGCTGAGCCGTAACATGGTTCGCATCCGCAGAAACTCTGGTTCCCACTACTTGCGATTGACTTTTCGCATGCACTTCCTGATTTGACCTCTCGCCATGTCAGTAGCACTTGTCTAGGGCAGCAACAATGTAGATCTCTCGTCGTACTTTTGGTACCCCATTCCATTGGCCTGCTCCTGCTTCAGGAGAGCTCAACCCGCTACTCCGCAGAGCTCAGGTCCAACTTTATGGTGCATTTGACATATGCAAGTAAGACCTCCAGCAATATCCCCTTTCGAAATATCGGCGCTAGAAGGCAAGAAAGACTTGCAACCTCGGCCCCTGGCACTGTTCTCACCCAACCGGCAAGCCCGCTTCAGGACACCTCTTCTACCAATGTCGCCGAGCCGAGCTGAAGGATCGGTCTTGGGTACCACCCCGGCTGCTGGCATTGACATCTCGAAACACCGCATGAATGGGTCCACGCTTCCATGGCCACGCCACTGTCCACGAGCCGACAAGGACTACAGCAAGTGGTGGCTGAACACCCCCTTGCATTGCGTCGCTGCTTCCATACGTCGCATATTATGCGGCGAATCGGAGTGAGACGATTGGTGGAGTGTTCCGTCTGCGGAATGTCATGTCGAATGGCGCACTCTTCGCGAGAGCCATTCGGTCGGAAAACACAAAAGAGGCAGGCGTGTCACCGTCAAGAGGCGTGCTGTGGACCAAGCCTCTAGAACTTGGAGGTGTGACATCCATTTTTGCCACATGCTAACTCGTCCATGAGTCCGCTCACAGCGCAGCTTCAGGCAAAGTGATCCGTCAGAAGCAGAGACATATGAAAGCCTCTCATCTTTGGGTCTCTGTTGTTTGGTAACTTCGATCGAGATGGAGGACATCGACGCGTTCATCGACGCGTTGCGTCTCGTCGAGGGGCACTTTGCGTGGCAAACCTCTTGAGGTAAGGATCTGCGGCCCGCCTTGGCAGCTCTTGATCAGGCTTCCATCACTGCATGTGCCACTCCAGGAGTGTATGATACAGACTGGAAGGGGAGACGTCTTCCAAGAAGTAAAGATATGCCGGCTTCTAAGCTCCGTCTTCGACGATGCAGGTCCGAGCCTGCAATGGACCTCGCAGCCAAGTGGATGCAGACTAGAAAGGAAGCGTGTTTTCAGTTTTCTGTGCCTTGCAACCAGTCCCAAGTCATCGACGGACAATATATCAGTGCCCCATACAAGGATATCACTTACACCAAGAACGATCGTGGTAGGGTATGCTTACGCTGTCTCAAATGGTCGCTCACAAGTGCCACGAGTCCCCAGCTTGTCTCTGAGGCCGGGCCACAAAATCAAAATGTTCGACTGGTGGAGAACTGGGGCTCCCCTGTCGAAATGATGGACTCCGACTGTCCTCTGTGCAGATTGTTTGCCTTTCATGCCTTCGACTTCCAATACGTCAACGGTCCCATGCAAGGCCGCTCTTACGATCTTCGCGAAGTCCGCGTCAAGCTCAAGCATCCTCGAACGGCCAGCTGGAATCGTATGAGCTCAGCCGCGAGATTCTGGTATCTTGATCCCAATTCGGCCCCTCGATCTAACTTTCCTCAGCCCGCAGGGGAAGGAGCGTGTATCGGGAGAACAGATCCAACGGTACCAGACGGGTTTGGTGTTCTGTGCCCGGTCCTCCTCGACCCCAATAGCCTTGACTATTCTGCGCTACAGGCTTGGCTTTCTGACTGCCAACTTTATCACGCTGGGGATTGTGACCTTAGGCCTTCCGAGATCCTACCCTCCTTACAATTCATTGACTGTTTAGCAATTCCACCAAAGGTAGTCAGAGCACAGCCACTGCACAGGTACGTCGCGCTGAGCTATGTATGGGGCAGCGGCGATGTCGGATCTCAATTCTCGGGTGATAGTCTCGTCTGGAGGCTGCTGCCCCGTACAATCGGGACGCGCTGGTGGTCACGAGGCACCTCGGATTCCGCTACCTCTGGGTAGACAGATATTGCATTCCTCAAGACAAAAAGCAAGAGCAGATTGGCAAGATGGATATCAGTAAGTTACCTTACCAGTCACCCTGACACTGTACCTTGTTGAAATGGAGGTCCAGATACTGGGTCAGGATCGGTCCGCGCTAACGGAAAGCCTCAGTCTACGCTGGTGCTGAGCTCGTAGTTGTCGCAGCTGCTGGCGACACTATCGGCTACGGCTTACCTGGAGTTGGAGAGAGGAAGCGTATACAGCAGCCTTATGCTCGCATCGGCAAGGACTTGTTTGTCTCCACTCTTGGCGATCTCAACTCCATCCTGCACACCATCCCATGGGCGAAGAGAGCATGGTGTTTTCAAGAAGCTTTGCTTTCTCGCAGACGCCTGGTTTTCACGGACGACAAAGTCTACTTCTTCTGCCACCAGATGCTGTGTATCGAAACACTGAGTTTGCCATTCCACGATCCGCAAGAGAGGCCCCATACAAATCATGGAGCTTCCTCGACCAACTTCTACAACTGGCTTACCGGGGGTGGCGCACTGGGAAGGTATCCGCAGCAGATCTATGAAATTCTGACAGAGTACGCGATGAAGGCTATGACATATGAATCCGATGGTCTCAATGCCATTATTGGTGTGTTACGTGCTTTCTCAAAGTCTGACACAACCATCGAGTTTAACAGCTACGCCGGTCTCCCCATGCTGGGCCCTCCAACTCGCAAGGCGTTCTTGTCCGCACTGCTGTGGTCGGCACACATACCAAAGAGGAGAAGGTCAGGCGATTTTCCCAGCTGGTCCTGGGTCGGCTGGACGGGAAGCTTTCGTTACAACCAGATTTCCAGGAGTGTTGATGACCGCATCCAGCCACGTTTAGTCAAGCAGGATGGAAGCACATTAAGCTGGAAAGAATTCGTGAAGTCGGGCAGGATGAAAGAGAATCCACTGCCACTGTCACGATATATTGAGCTCTTTGTGCAGACAACTTTCGTGCAAATCACTTACCTTGCGACGAGCTTGATCCAGTATGGCGGAGCCTATGTTATCCCCATACAACACTTCACCGGCGGAAAGGTACGATATGCGATTATATCACTGGACTATGGTTTCTCTCCTTCCGGCAAGCTGGACGATGAATTACATGCCACAGTTGTCAACAATCCGGCGAAGTGTATGATGATCATTCCACCAGACAACGAGCAGAAGCTCTACGGGATTGGGTTACTATTGCGCCCCGTTGGAGACGTCTTTGAACGGTTCGGGAGTGTCCTGTTGGACTATATTGGAAATGTATATGATGCGGATGGGAGCTACGACAGCTTTCTTATGAGCACTGACCCAAAGTCCACGATCGAAGGGCTCGATCTGAACCGAGAATGGATACGTCTTGGATGATGCCATTCGTCTGCGCCTGGGGAAGAGCGACGGATATGCTAGCGACTGACTTGGGACCGTACATCACTTAAACCCCCGGACTACCATGCGCGCATGTACACCCAAAGTTGGAGAGTACTCGGATAACTTGTTGCTCCGTTATTTTCCGATCACGGGAAGAAGGAGGTACGATGCCGTCTTTCCCCCGGTGAAAATAGTGGTCTTCCCAGAGAAGATTTCTTTTGTCCTGTCGGCGGGATGAGTATGCAAAAAGGGTCCCGAACCTCGAGCAACCCATACTTCATTCGGAACATCAGCAAGCATAGGTCGCTCGAAGTCCTTGCCGCTGATCTGCAAGGCCAAGCGATACCCCTTCGGAAGCAGAATGTTGGTCGGCCATATCTCCACGTCGAGCTCATACATCGTTCCCGGCTCGAGCGGCAACAACTCATCGTGACTGTGGTAAGGCCTGTAGGGCAGACTCTTGACCACGTCAAGCTTCCGATGGGACGCTCGCAGCCATCCCTGAGCCAGCGGAGTGTGAGGGTCGACTGTGCCCTGGAATTCGACCTCTCGGTCATCGGGCGAGAAGGCTTGGAAAGTCACGAACAGATCCATGTCTTCAGTGGACGAAGCTGCGAAGAGCTTGGCCGCCAGCGGTCCCGTGATCTCGGTATCGTGCTCGATCGGTGCGGAATAGAATGTCAGATTGTCCTCCATAGCGACATACGTGGCGGCTGAAGTCTTGGAAGGCGTCGTCCAGGTCAAGCCGTGTGGCGAAGAGTCTTTCGCTTCGAGGTATATCTTTGTCCAGTCGGTCCGGGCCAGTGGCCAAGCCGATTCTTTTCGGAGTTCGAACTCTTGACTGAATGGCCGTCGCAAGTTGAGAAGCACGGGACTCTCCTTGTCCCACCCATTGTCTGCCCCCTTCAGGAAGTGGTCGAGAAATCTCTTTTGCATCGCCATCGGCCCATCCAGGTAGAACCACTCCTCGTGCCTGCCCGGGTGGCATTCGAGCCACTTCTGCTTGGAAGCTGCCTGGGTGAAGGCTTCGAAGTTTCCTCGTGGATGGAGGCCAAACCCAGCCCAACTCGCCGCGCTCAAGAATGGGACGGTCACTTTCTTCCAGTCAACGGAACGCGACCGGTACCACTCGTTGTCCAGAGGTCGAATGAGGATGTCGTGGACAACATCGCTCCGATTCTCCCTCAACTCTTCGTCCGACAGAAAATCCGACGCCGGGCCGCTGGCCGGCTCGTTCAGCCATGGGTCAAGGACAGCGTTTGGATTTCCGTGCTGAACTGAGGCCACCTGTCTCGGATACCACGCCTCCAGGAAGGCGTTGCTCTGTATGCCGCCGTGGCGTCCGATGTCGCGGTACATGTCCGCCGCCCCTTCCCAGGGGATCATCGCCGCAAGATGTGGAGGCTGTAACGACGCTACCAGCCACTGCGTTATGGCGTAGTATGAGATGCCATTCAAGCCGACCTTGCCGGTGCTCCACGGCTGTGTGCCAGCCCACTCAATCGCATGGTAGAAGTCTCTGGTTTCGCGCGGCGAGAAGACCTCCAGGAATCCAGGCGACCGCCCGGCACCTCTACTGTCGACACGAATGCACACGTAGCCCCACGGCACCCAGATCTCCGGGTCAACCGTCTCCCAGGTCATATACTCCCGCGACGAGCCTGGCAGGATGTTCGGATAAGTTGAGACCAGCCAGTCCCACTGTGCCTTGTATCCGACACGGTAGGGGACTCCCTTGCCGTATGGACCCATCGTCATGATAACGGGGTAGGGGCCGCCCTCTGGACGAAACACATCTGCGCGCAAGACGACCCCATCATCCATGGGGATCCCGACATCTCGTTCGATGATCATCTTGGATATTGTGCGTGCGAGGAAGGATGAAAGCTGCCTGTTGAATTATACTGCGGTTTCAGAGTTCCCCCGAAGGATAGGCCACACGGTGCTTTATATGTCCTCTTGGAAAGGCACGCTGATGGTGAAGGTAACGGTATGAACATTCCACAGACCTCGGCCTAACCCAATGGTTCGTTTCCAAGTGAGAAGCTTCCTCGGACAACGCGACTCGTGTACGAGAAGGTATCCTCGCATCCGACAGCGAGGGGAAAAGGACGTCCACCATTTCGTCCGCGCGCGTGAACGGAGGGACCGCCATTCCAGAATGCGTTGCACAATGGACGATGACAGGCCCAACAGGGGGTCCAGCGCGGGGTGCTCTAGCTCGTTCTGAAGCTTGGCTTCCCCCGGCCGCAAACCCTCAGCCGTCGCATATGCCTCTTGCGGAGTAGTTGACCTAGTTACGAGGTCCTTCGTACAAATACAACGAACGATGTACGATCGTACCTCGCGAGCGTCATTGTCCAGCGTACAGTAATTTGTACAACGACCCGTATCGAGAAATTGCAACGCACGTTTACGGAGGGAGAACTATGTGATGACTTCATCCCCAGTGCTCTCGTACTGGTGCTCAGTGCGGTAGTCGTGTCTGGCCTGAACAAGGGCGGGACCGAGACGGACCATCAACCTTCGGATCCGATACCAGTAGGTCTACCTGTTACCGTTGTGGCCTGGTCAACCCGTCCCTCGTCGAGTCTTGCCCACTTCCTGTAGCTTAAGAGATGTGTTCTGCATCCATTGCATCCGTCCGTCCGTGCGTCCCAGTACGCGTGCCACGTCCACGTCTACGTCCCAATCCCAATCCCGCATCTAGTCTGGAAATCGAGCACCACCACTACGCACGCCATCGCTGCTATCCACTCACGTCCCTCCCATCCTCGTCTAGGCTGCTGCGAAAGGTCTGTACTCAGCGAGCGTGGGTGGACTTTTTTCTTGTTCAAGAAACATGTGCGGGATTTGGAAACTGCGAGGAGGGAGGAGGTCGAACACTCATTTCATCTCATCTCGTCTCGTTTCGTTTCGTCGTCTGGACTACTTCCCTATACCTCTCTATCTACATATATACATCCATATATACGTATATACGTTGTGGGTGTGTACGCCTTACAGCGCGCAAAGCCAGGCAGGCAGGCAGGGCACTCGGGGTGACGTTGGTGGCATCGTTCCATCCGCCCGAGAAACTCATGGGACATTGCATTGACGGCAACTTGGCGTGCGCAGGGGAGAATCAGATCGAACCTTTCGTCTCGGCTCGAGTCTCTAAACCATCTGCTCCTCCCCGATTAGTCACTCGTTCTCCCCGGTCTCCCAACCAACACATTCGGGTCCTTGAGTTAGGCGTTTCGCAACTCCACCGCCTGCACGTCCAAGGCCACTTTCTTGGCGTCAGCCTCCAAGACGGGCGCGTCGAGGGTCGACTCTTCAAAGACGGATTCCGCGACCTGGAGTTGGTGATTGCGCTTCTTGCGCAATTTCTCCTGATGGGCCAGGAACGTGATGGCAGCGAAGACGATGACGTTAAAGCCCGCAACCACGGCTGCGGCTCGGTTTCCGGCCGTTACTAACAATGAACGATCAGTACGTCGTGCTGGCAAGGCTCTCACAGAGACAAACCGTAAGGCTGGTGGACTTGCTGGAACCAGACCAGCGGGATCCAGGCCGAGAATGTATCTTTGGGTAGAAAATTGAATTCGTCAGTGTATGATTCGTCAGATGTATGGGTGCGTGTGCGGGAGAAAGCGAAGCAGAATAAAAATACTCACATTGAAGAGTGTTCATTGACGCTGCGGTAAAAGCCCTCTGCTCGGCATTATCGGAGATCAACTCGGTCATCCACCTGCAGTGCGGAAAGTATCAATGTTAGCCCTCGCTCCCCGTGGGAAAGGTCGATAAGGTCAGGGAATAAACAAAGGACTTACGCCATGGTCAACGGGACACAACTCCCTCCGATCGAAGACACAATGTATAGCGGCGCGCGGTGGGAGAAGGGGCCCATGACAGGAGTGACGACAAGGAGGACGAATATGACGATCGCCACCAGATTGTTGAAGATGATGATCGGCCACCGGCGGCCACGCAAAGGCCCGTCGGAGATCCAAACCGCGACGAGCGAGTATGCTGCCGTGAATGCATTTCCGATGGTGGGATACTCATTCTTGAGCATCACATATCGTGTTAGCACAGAGACCGTTTGCGCCAGAGGACCAACGTATACTGGGGTTTACATACAATCTGGGCAACAGAATAGACTGGAGGTTGGCCTTTCTTGTTATGTGCTTTGAGCCAAAACACAAAAGATGTGAATGGTTGGCTCCCGAAAGGTTGCATCGCTGTAGAGGAGGTTGATAATGTCAGCTATATATCTGTGGAGGCCCGAGGGGAAAACTTACTGAAGATCAAGGTGAAAAGAAGGGTTTTCCAACTGGTCAAGTAGCCGAGAATGACCTTGGCAGTGTATGGCTTCCCCTCGGGCGATCGTCCTGCTCTTGCCATCCGCTCCCTGGAGATTTCAATATCCTGCACGACGAACAAGCTGATCAGTCACTCCAGTCTGTTTGTTCAGAGATGGTTGATACTCACACGCTCGGTGAACAACCAGTTCGGTTTCGCAGTGCCAGGGGTGTCAGGCAAAAAGAAGTAGGCGAGCGCTGCGACCGGGAGTGAAATGACTCCGTTGATGACTGTATCGCTGAATGTAAGCAAGTAGCGGAGGGAAGAAGAGGGGAAAACCAAAGGCACCTACTGAAGAGCCACCTCCACCCAGCAAGCCCAGCATGACCATTGAGTCCGTTGTAGATGGCGGCTTGTAAGAAGCCGCTGAAGATTGGTGCGATGGACACTGCTGATTGTAGAATGCCGTTACGCTTTCCAAGTTCACCTTCAGTCACAGACGCGGTCAGCAACAATTCAAAGCACAAAGTCTTCGACAATCAGCAAGACACACTTACGCTTAGTGTACCAGCTGCCGAGAATGTAATAAAGGGCTGGCCAGTAGCCTGCCTCGAAGAGACCGACGACGAACCGCAAACCAAGCATTGCACTATACGACTTCGCGCCTGCAAGAGCAAAGGTGAAGACTGTCCATCCAATCTCAAGGAAGGGGATCCAGACTGCAGAATGTCAACATGCTGGAGGTCCTCGATGCGATCGTTCCAAGGGGTACCTACTGTGAGCCCGGACTCGGGTCAAAATGAAGTTTGATGGCTGTATTGACCAGTGTAAGCGGCGCATTCTCAACTTGCATGAGCGAAGATGTGTACCCATTGTCCGATGATGTAGCCTACTGTCCACGAAACAACGATGTAGTTGTATTGATTTTGATACAGGTTCAAGTCTTCCTTCATGCCCGACACGAATGCGTTGGTAATATTCGAAGTATCGATCTGTGGACCGGGCATCAGCAATCAGCTTGCGAGAGTGTATTTGTGCTCCTTACCCATTTAATCAACATTCCCAGTGTTCCAAATGTCAAAAGGGTAAAGTCCAACTGCAGATGGGAAAGTCCAGTTAGTATGCGGTGAAGCCGATAGCAGGGCTTCTGGTGACCAACCTTCAAAAGGAAACGTCTTTCTTCCTTTGATGCATCAGCCGAATCCCACAACCACCCTTTCCAGCTCCTGGACGGCGTGGATGAGGCCACGGAGGGCGCCTTTTCGGAGGGTGCTTTTTCTGCCATTATCTGAACAGGAAGAGAAACACAAGTGATAACGGACCGATGAAGCGGACAAAACGAAACATCGCAACGTGGGCATCGAACCAACCATATAAACACCTCGGCAGCCAAGATGTTGTCCTCTTCCACGAAATTACCTCTCGCTCGTCATTAGTGGCGTTATTGATGCTATCTGCACGCCGATACGAAGGGTTCGATGTACAGTCTCGTGGACGATGTATTCTCTCTAGCGTAGCTGCACTTCGACTATAGCCGAACTGTCGACTGTTCTGGACATGACGGCTTTGCCGATATCTGAGCGACCGCAAATCAGGAGGTCCTGCGGCTTCCGGGCTCGGATAAGGAAAGCTTCGACGAGATCTTAGCCATCTTATGGAGAAATCAAGAACCGACAAGAATCATTCCAGGACGCACAACAGCACATCTCGTGGATTGGCAATTGGGATGGCAAATGACGTGACTGAATCGCCCGGATGGCCGACCTTCTAGACTCTCTCGCGACTCAAGTTGTCAACTTAGCGCGGGAAGAATGCTGTTTACTAAGCCTCGCGAGGCAAGCTTGGTCGCATATCGAAGTGGCACGAGTCGTAAATTGATGGTTCTCCTGGAACTGTCTGTGTGTGTCCTCGCCGAGTTGAGTTGCGATGAAGCATGTGCCAAGAACATCGACTTAAAGTATTTAGCGCCATTCTTTAGCGTGCCAAGCCGCGCTTTCCACGTGAGTGGCGTCTAAAGCCGGTGCCAAGACTCCTCGCTCCGAAGCGGGGCACCCGACGCGGAATCTGGCACACTGGAGCCGCCAGAGCTCGATTTCTCCGACGATCTGTTCATCAGCGAACTGTCCGAGATGCTTTCAAGACTGTACACACTATATGTTCGTCTCATAGCCACTACTGAACATTTCTCGCCTGTTACCAAACTCTAAATCCATGGCGCAACCCAGCAAGCTGCTGCCATGTGATCCAGTACCGCGGCCGAAGGCCATCATTCTGAAGAGCTGCAGCTAGAGGAACGCGGAAACTTCGTCTAGAAATGTCATAGACGGAGCAATCGCTGCACATAATTTGGAAATCAAAGCAATTCTCTTGAGAAACCCAGTGTCAACACCATTGCGACAACAAGGCACCAAGCACAAGGCACCGAAAAAGAGCATGCTCCATTCCCTACAGTCGGGGATTGAGAAGGACTGCTAGTCCTCGACGCTGTGGCGCTTGGTATAGTAGCAGCCGTTGGCCCGGAAATGGCGCTACCTGAGGGACTTGTGGTCGAGGTGGCCCTGACGTCCCCAACCCTCGCGCAAGGCGTATTGAGGTTTCCATTGGAGAGTGTTTCGTAGTAATACTCCGATGAAGCGGTCTTATAATACTCCAGACAGCCATCCCAGTAGCCATCGAAAACCGTGGGTGCGAAGACTGAACTGGTATAGCACAAACAGCTCGCTTGGACGGAGAACGGTGGAGCCGAGGAGGCTATGTCGTCGGAGGAGCAGGAGACTTCCATGCTGTACCACGACGAGCAGGAGACAAGGTTGTAGTCTACCAGGGTGTTGGTCCGAACATCACCAACCAACGAGCAGGGACTCCCTGTTCCGAAGCTTCCAGCAAGAGAGGTATACAGAGGCGGAGAGGCTGTTGAGAGGTAGTCGAGGCATGTCTCGATTGCTCCATCGAAAACGGATGGTTGGTAGACGGAACCTGAGTAGCACAGGCAACTGGCGGCCACACTGAAAGGTTGATCGAAGAAGCTGGCAGTACTCGCAGAGCACGCTCCTGCAATACTGTTTACAAGATTGCATGAGGCCAGATCTCCTGCTTGGCGGAGATGTAGAGGATGAAGCGTTGGGGCCAACGTGATGGGATTCCGCGACCCCAGGGAGCTGAATGCCAGGGTCAGCAGGAGTCCTAAGAACTCGATGGTATGCAAAGACATGCTGGGTTTGAGACAAGTCAGCATGGAAGAGACCAGACCAGTGATGGGCGAAGCTGCGCTGAGACAGATATACGTCGAGAAGTTCGAACTGGAAATGGCCCTGGATGGCACGCTCTTGTGACCACAAGTCCAGGCCTCGACAGCAGCTGCCATTGGCTCAGTGGCAAGGCGCCTCCTCGTAAAACTTCCAAACCTTTCAGAACCTCGTGTTAATGGGAAGAAACAAGCAGTGGAAGCCTTGGCAGGCGGCACATACACGAACTCAACACGAGAACTATTAGAGTGACAGCTGGTAAGTGCGTGTTTTGCTCAGGTCGTGCATTTCTCGCGTTCCAGCATTCTGTCGATTTCGATAGCCCAGTACTCCGTTCAATCCTTTCGAGAACGCAGGACTACGTCGCGCGTCCTCACTTCAGCAGTCCAAGCATGGATGCGTCTAATCAGCCCGCGTCTTTCAACTCACGTATGCGTGTTCCTCCGCAGGGTGAGCTGGACGCTCAAACTCCTCGAGTTCCCGTAGTCACAGGAGTTGCTCCAGATGTACCAGAGTCTGCGCAAGTTGGCCGGCCGCAAACCTGCGAAGCTGATAATGTCGCCCTACCTGAACACTCGTCAAAGAAGAGCAGCCATCACATGTTGACGGAACCTAAAGCCTACTCAGGAGACTGTGACACAGTTAAACCATCACGATCTACGGTGGCTACAATCCCGGGAGGGAAACGGCCAAAGACCGTCCCGCTTGCCTGGATTTCGGCATTTCTTACGGGCATCCTACTGGCCTTGACAGCATTCTACGCCTTTGAACCAGATCTATGGGAAAGTGATTTCGTCAATTCGTCGGCGAGCAACGCGATTTTTGTTCTCCGCGCATTGACTGAAGCGACAGCGTTTCTGCTCGCAGTCACGATATCTTCTGCGTTCGAGCTCGTGCAGTGGCTCCTAACTGTACGCTCCGAGGGCATCCCGGTACCCGAGTACTTGTCACTGCAACCAAGCACCGGCCTTCTAGGATTGGTGCAACTTACAGCTGGGCCGAAATCTAGAGCTAGCACGAGGCTCTGGAGCGCCCTCAGGCTCTTTGGCGTGGTGTTGTTGCCAGGATTGGGCGTGCTGATCATGAGTGAGTGACCCCACCTTGAATCAGTGAGTATAGTCGAACATGCAGACTTGACGTCTTCGAGATGATGGTTTTCGCCTACTTTCTAAATCGCGATAGGCCAGGTGGAGATTGTGCTCAGATTCAACAAGATTGGCGAGACGACAGCACCGCTTGGCTTTGGGTTGGGCTCTATGAATACGACCGTGGCGACTTCATTGTCCCCTTTCACAGACATACTGCTGGGAGCCTCGTTCAGTGGGTTTCTGGATGACCCGGCGCACGCTATCGACATCACCCCCGGTGCCAGTCGCAGGAGGTCATGCTCTCTCGAAGCTGACATGCGAGGAGGACAGGCATGTGAACGAGCCGTTTACCTCGCTGCAGGGCAGGAGCAGTTGGCTGCCCAAGTCACAACGCAGGCGCACCCACAAGCGGACGCCTGGCTTGTTGAAACCCACCAGGGCTACGTCCTTCGCTTCAGTGAGGGAAACAGTAGCTGGGAGTTCGTTAATGACACAGAATGTCGGACATATCACACCGAAGTCTTGACAACTACTCTTGGTGCTTTCATGTTGTGTCTAAAGAACGTTGCGCCACATCAGATACAAGCAAGTAAGTATACGGCGGGAAGCTGAACAGGCTGTCCGCGGCATCAATACGTCAGTCCTCTCTGACTTGTACAGGAATCTCAAGCTGCCAGTACTCCGACATCATCACCGGAAACTGTCACCAGGAATCGGCATGGAACTCGACACCGAGTTGGACGACCAGCCTGTCGTCAAGTTTCCGGCAGGCACAAATCGCATATTCGAGACTGAACGGTACGATTATCTCGCACGAGTTCACCGACGTGCCGGAAAGAGTCGCGCCTCTCAACTCACTGGATCTATTGCAAGCGTGGGACAACTTCCTAGGCCTCAGCAACGACACAGACTCTACCACGGCCAGTGTTATCTCGATCCTCGGATTAGGCGCGGGCAAATTCCTGTTCCCAGCCATGATCGGCTCGATGCTGAATTCCATCACCGAGCTCTCGGAGGAGAATCCTGCCCTCCAGGATCGCGCGGTCAACGCTCTCGAGGCACTGCTGGCAATACCCATCTATTTCTGCCAACCAGGCTATCTGGAGCGAACAGCTGTTTCTTCGCTCCCGAGCAACATTCTATACACTAGCTACAACGACGTCATTCTTCCGGAGGGACTCGAACGGGACAGCGCCGTGTTCTTTGCTGTTACGAGAAACCAGATCAACGTGGGGACCGCGACCGTGATTGCATATGTGGTCTTGACGGGAATTGTTTTGATCCTGTGTTTGTGGGCTCTAGGAAGCGGGACCTTCACCGCCACATCGAAGAATATTCCCTGCATCACCACCTTCCCGGCCTTGGATTTCTGCCTCCACTGCGTTGTAACGACCAAAGCTGGAGAGTCCACCGCGAGAGGACCGTTCCAGGGCATCCAAGGCCGCGAGGCGGCTGATCTCGCAATGAATGGGATGGATGTGAAGCTGGCTCGAGATCTGGGTCAAGCTTACGACTAAGAGGCAGAGTATTCCACGACCAAGAGAAATTGGCGATAATTAGTGGCAACGCTTCCCGCAAGTTCAAAAAGGGAGACACTTTGAGGGATCCATGTCTTCCACCTTTAAACCTACGACTCATCCCAGCCATGCCAGAACACGATAAACATGGCAGCAAGGAGACTCGCCTCGGAGCCAGTCCAGGTAATCCATTGAACCGCTGCATCGCGCCAAGCATGCGGTGACCACGTCCCCGTGTCCTGGAACTCTGCAGCCTTGTCTGATCTTGCGTGGCCCATCGAGGCCTCTCCAACTCGACCCCAGTGCATCTGAAATATCGCCCCATCGTCACGCGGAAGACAAGGCAGAGGTGCCAGTCCATCCCTGTCCTGCGCAGAATGCTGCTCCGCTGACTGTTATTGTGCATCCAGGCAGCAGCACACCGCTGGCTTGAGTGCCATAACCGTATGGTCTGAAACTCGAGACTTCCCGTAGAAAAGTACGAGGATTTAACTTCAGGTGTCGTATTTGGAAATAAACCTGTCGGTCTGTCCAACACGAAGTTTCTGAACTCTTGGGGCCATTTTAGAACGGAATGCAGTGAAGGAGCCTTACGGTTCCAAAGGACTCACCTCCATGGTCTGAAAACCAGTACTCCGCAGCATCACAATCGCGCGCAGCCCTTGAAGAGAAACAAAATGGCGCAAGTCATAGCATTAGTCATAGTCGGATTCCCAGCCGCTCGTACTCGGTACGAGCGCTGTATACACCAGATCACAGAGCACGGGCCACCGAGCGTAAGGCCGAAGCTGAACACACTTCGGATAGAGAGGGAATTTTGTTCTCGACCCATGGTGAAAGCGTGAAATGCCAACGATTCATCATGGCAAGGCTAAGCGACCCGTGCAAAGAGAGTTCGTGCGATCACGAGGAGAGGGGGCCCGCCAAGATGAGCCAAGACCGATTTCCTCGCACAAGCATAGCCGCCCATTGCTCGGCGGAGCACTTGGCATGGGTCTTGGCACCGTGCCTGTCTGCCTGTTGCTGAGGTGCGAACTGCAATTCATAGGGTGTAGGAGGGCGTTACGTTTGCAATCATGAGTAACTTATTCACTTGATTGGGCGGGAGCACGAGCGGGCCCCGGCTGTTTGACCTGTCCTCTCCCAAGCTCCGCGCAATACTCTCAGGATCAGGATCAGGATCAGAATCAGAAAGGCTGCGATTCTTTCGAAATGCGATCAGCGAGGCGACTGGACGCATGCTGTTTCTCACATAACTTGTTACAGGTGTCAGCCTGAACACGACTCCTCTCGGAGTCAGCTGCCGCAAGGCGGAATTCGCCAGGATTGCGTACCAGGATTGAGCAGGCATAGGCGGGGGGGAGGATGCAGGAGAGTGATGAGATTCGTGTGGTGCAGGGCTGTAGAGGGTTTAAAATCCACTGAGACATCTTGTGTGCATGCTCCCCAGCTATATATACCGAGGGGTGTTTGGTTTTGGACCCTCCTGCAACGTTACTATAACTAATATTATACACAAAAGCACACTACCCGCGTATTTCATTCCCCGGAGCAGCTTGGTCCCGTCCAGCTAGTACTTCAACACGTTCACTCCCTTGAAGTCAGTCCAAGGACACTCCACGATTCTACCAAGTCATGTAAGGAAGGGATCGATCCTGACTTCCATTCCCATCAACCTCCTCTTCCGAACTATGCTGACTCCATCCTGCCATGTCAGGGGTCGACACATCCTCAAAGCTGTGGGTATAGCTGGTCTGCTCGTGGCGAATGCTCTGTCCGCGCTTGCAGACCCGCGCCCCCTCGCCACGCGCGTCGCCCGTCAAGAACCCTCCTCCACATGCGTCCTGAACAGCCTTCTCGGGCGGGTGGGCCCCAGCAGTGGTGGCCGCAAGGTCGGGCTCGTCATCGACGCGTCCGGCTCCATGGCGACGAATGATCCGCAAAACCTCCGTCTCACGGCTGCTAAGTCCCTCAACGATGCCCTCATCAGCCAAGCCGAGGCCAGCAGCAGCCAGGCAGCGGATCTCGTCAACGTGGTCGCATTCTCCGATGTCGCAGACGTCCTGTACCCTCTCGGCGACCCTGCAGGGGCCAACAGCATCATAGACAGCATCGTACCGGGCTACAACACCGCAATCGGAGCGGGCATTCAAGCTGCAATCGAAGGTTTGACTGCCCCGGGAAATGACCCCACCGCCAACCGTACGGGGATCATCGTCTTCACCGACGGCCTAGACTATCCCACGTCCGGCAAAGTGCTGACCCTGTCCGAGACACAGCGCGCTGCCAGCCTGGGCATCCGCGTCTCGTTCGGCTTCCTCACCCCTACGCCGCAGAACCAGGACGTCGAGATTCTGCGCGCGATCCTGCAGGGCGGTGGCATCTACGCCACAATTGACCAAGCCAGCACGCAACAGGCCTTCGTTGCGCTCGTGCTGGCGAACGGGCTGACGAACCTCGATGTCGCTGGCGCCAACGCCACGGGCACGCTACTCCCCGGCATCAGCACGGCCAAGTTCTTGCAGACCGGGACCAACAGCTTCACCTACGCGGCGCGGGCCGGCGAGACGTTCAACGTCACTGTCGAGGCCCTGGATCCAATCGCACTGATGGTCACGCTTCGGGATGTCGGTGCCAACACCGACATCGCCAGCAATACGACTGACGCCTCGGGGATCGCCGTCGTCGGCTATACGGCCCCGTCCGCCATGGATGTGGAAGTCGTCGTCGTCGCCACCAACGCTAGCACGGGCATCTTCTCCGTCGGTCTGAACAGCTCGATCCCTCTGAACGAGACATGCAACGTCACTGTCACTTCCCCGCCTACCGCTCAACCCTCCGTGTACACCGGCAGTGCGGTCTCGGCGTGGCAGGGCTCTACCAACCTGTTTGCTGCTCTCACTTCCATCCTCGGTCTTGCTGTTATGGCGGCAATGTTATAGGTCATTAGGAAAGAACAAGATCATACCACCATGGAGGCAGCATCATCTGAGTCCCTGACAACTGACCTTATCGTAATGAACAAGGATGAGTGAACGATGGTGTCTTGGAGGGGAGAGATGTGACTAAAAGCTTGTAGGAAGTTCGCAAATGCCCCGTGTAGTATAATGAGCTATTCGTCGAGTGAATTGATGTCTTGGTGACGATTTTATTTACCCACTTACTGTGGTTTGCAGCCTCGGCCGCCACCCATGCATCCGATAAGTTCCGTACAGTATATTAATCCCGCCTTATCCAATGCTTGCTTCGGTCGTGTAGATTTCCGTTCTGAACCACGGTCGACACATGTGGCGATTCAAAGCAAGACCACGACAAGCACACTACTTCCTTTGTTAACTTTGGTGAGATCTTCCAAGATCGAGCCGGTTCCAGTGGCCTGAGCGAGGACCCAGTGACTGGAGTATATCAGGTCCAACCTGGATATTCAGGCTCTTCAATCCCAAACTTGTTCGATCTCCAACACGGTTTCGCATTCCTCCTCTTTTGAAATAGGGTATTGCCTGTGCGACCGTTTTGGGTCTCGTTTTAAAAACCGACATAGGTCTTTCCGGTCCAGGTTCTATACCACGAGGATCTGTAAGCCTTGTTACCACGGCTGCGTCAAGCCATACTGGTTCGATCAGCCCAGTTCAATTCAATTTCCATGCTTGTTTGGAGGTGCAGCGATATGCTCCTGCCGCTCCTGTATTGAAAGGAGAAGAGGTAGATGTGAGATCCTTTGTCCGGGAATTTCTTCGCAACAATTGCAGTTCTGCTGGTCTCGAAGACGTCAGCACCTAGACTCATGGTGGCTAGTATCGCTTCTCGACCCCTGATCTATAAAACCTTAGCTTCGGCACGACATATCCGAGCTTTGCGAGACAATCTGTTCCCATTGGACCCATGGAACCCCGCCCAGTCGATTCGCCCCAGTCCCTGATCGAGCTTTGCAAAGCACGTTCATGGCGTTCAAACACCTCGCCCTCTCCGATACGATGCTGGAATGACAGAGTGGTAAGAAGGTGAGAAAAGAGATCAAGATGTTGTCGGCCTTTCAGCCTTTCCGGCTACGAAAACAGATCAGGATCCTCAAGGATATGCCGGCGCGGCCCCATCCATTGAATGGTTCAAACGTCCGAATGATATCATTCCATGGCAAGACACATCTCCAAGGAATCTGATAATGTCCTTCAAGCCGTCTGATCCAGGAGGATTGGCTAGGAAATGGCATCAGGGCATCATTCAGATGGTAATTAGGTGGTTGTTGAAGAGCATATTGTCCCACGCCTTCAATGTCGGGGTTGTCTTCAGGTTAGACAGAGCAATTCCAACTTGCGGCAATCGGGATGAGAATACCGATTCGTCAACCAGTCTGTATTGTCTGCCCTGCCTGAAGCCATTCCCCTCGTTGGATCATGCATGTTCCTCCGTTGGGAGTCGACACTCTGCATGGCGCAGCACGAATCACATGCCGCCACGTTCAGCCCATGATGATGCCAAACACCAACATCATATGAAGATTTCCTGGGCAAGAGAAAAGCATGTCGAGCTCTCAAGACTGCAGGGATCTCGGACTCGCGGAAGCGGAATGCGCACGTTAGTGCCTTCGAACACGACTGAACACATACACACTGTGAGAACATGTTGTGGATTTGAACGAGAGGAGGCTGATCTGCGGAGTGGCCGACTACCAAACCAAACAGGCACATCCTTGAACGGATCGCGGCCCAGTCCTACGGCAGCAATAGCATCGTGATGTCTCTCTAACAATTTGGGTACAGAAGCGACAGTCAGCCTGACAACTCAGGCCGCGTGCATGCAGCCCAGCTGCGCGTCAAACACACCGGTCGGGGTATTGACCACTGAAGCGCACAGCCAGCCAGCCACCCCCTCAAGATCTGGCGGGAATTAGATGCAGGGTTCCCCGTCCCATGTCGTGGCCGAGACAATGTTATAACCACCACACCACACCATGGCGCTAGCTGGACGATCTCGGACTGGTGATCCCTCTTCATTCTCGTCATTGTATTCAGAATCAATCCAGCCAAGGTTACCGGCGGGCAGCAGCAGCAGTCATCAATTAAAAATCGTTGCAATCATGGCGAAGAAGAAGAATTCCTCCAAGTCCAACGCTGAAACAAACACGTCCTTCATGTTTCCCGCACTCCATCAAGCCGTCGTGGACGCAGTCTCCCACAGCATGGCGGTGTCTCCACGGTTCTGCGAAGCCGACAGCGACAGGGGGGCCCGCCACCAATACAACACCCACGTCATGGGCAAGTTCAGATGCGGGAGCCGCTGCGGGGCCCACGGCTGGGGCAGCAAGAAGGTAGCCATCCTCATCAGGGGCTACGCGCGCAACGGGTACAATGCCGTGGTGTTCAACCAGCGGTGCAAAAGGTGTGACCAGCTCGGCACGCTGACTCTGAACGAGGCATCGTACGTCGAGCGAGTTACGTACTGGATCCAGAAGTGGGCGGGCGTGCAGGTGGAGCGGCCGCCTCACAGCGCGAGAAAGGGTAAACCGCACGAGAGCGCTCTTTGCGAGGGATGTAAACGAGGCGTGTGTCGACAGGCGGATGACTGGCGGGAGTATTACTCCTAGTATTGCCACTGCTGGATGGAGGATCTGAAGTGATTAATGGCTACTGCTGGTTGTTGCACAGGCCGCTGGACGGCACAGTCGACAGATCGGTCCTTGTTCGCGTCGGTGAGAAATGGACTATGTATGGCTAGGCCGGTACTCATTCAGACGTGGTGTATATTTCTCCATGAAACTCGAAATATACTGCCCAAAGCCTAAAAGACACTGAGCCTGTGGATGTGCGAGAGAAAGGAGGCAGCGTGTCGGTGACAGTTAGGCTGGCAGTTTGCTGACCCGCCCACCACCATCGTTTCACTCTCGGTTCATCGACAGCGAGGCTGGCTTGGCATGACTCACTGCGACTGTTGAGTATCCTATCCAACAATGCGCCGTGCGTTGTTCCATTATTTAGAGTATCCACTCACACGGCATTGAATACTGCCGCATTGCTGATGCAGCTGCTTCGACCGGAGTTCACTAGCAGCTTGAAGTACACACAAAGCCAGTCAAACAGCACCGGTACCTCGCTTTTTGAAAATATCGAACGACTATGACTAGTTTCGAGCGGAGAGTTCTAGTGACGATCAGCGACATCAGCACAGATCCAGCCACCACGGAGTGAAGTGCCTGGAGAACCAATCCCCTTTTCCAAATATCCGTTGAAATAGGATGCATCTTTCTTGTCTGAGTACTAATTTGGTTGGGATGAACTAGGTTAGGTCGGTAGCCACCCCGAGAGAGCGGCCTCGGAAGAGACGGATACACATAGAATGCATGCCGAAAGAACCTAAGTTGAAGAGTCTTCGTTCGAGCAGGAGGATTGAACGGTTGTGCCCCACTACCCTGAAATCAATCTCATTTGGTTGCCCAGTGTGTATACCACGCTACATTCTAGACCATTTCCAAACTCTTCCTGCCTGTCCATCCCGCACGCAAAATTGCAACCTGGCATCCGTGCCCCTGGAAACATTCGATTTGGTGTTCTGTGTCTCTGCAACCTCTTCCATCACTATCCAATGCCTGGTCTTACTCTTAAGAGGCTTCCAGCTCTGTTGTCTTCATATCCAAAGCCTCGACGAAGAACTGCACATCCACTTCAGCCCGGCAGGTTGGACACGTCCCCAGCGCTCCACGACCTGTACTCCCCGACAACTCCAACCACTTGAGCAAGCAGTGTAAGTGGTAAGTTTGCTTGCAACAGTTGCGTGTTTGGATCAAGGATGGAGCCCTGGTTTCTTCTGCCACCGGATTCACGGCCAGGAGTTCTTGGCAAATAGGACAGAGAGCGTCGGCGTCCAGTGTTGAAGCCTCTGGCGACACGGCGGCAAAGGGCTCGCAAACCCGGGTAGCGGCGAGACCGACTTTTCGAAAAGCAGCGGCGAGAACGTGCTTGTAGTCGATCGATCTCAGCCCTTCGCTGTTACATTCTCGGAAAAAGTGCCGGAGCTTGGAGCGGCTCGTTGCCCTCCAGTGTCGCACCAACGCAATTTTGAGTCTAATGCGATTGCGCACTTCTCTGGACTCAGGATTCTGTTCCACGGCCAGCATGCTCAAAACTTCATTCTCCCAACATACGAGATAACTCTCGACTTTGGCAGCGCGGCCGATAAGCCATTGGACTCGACTTTCACTTTGGTCGAGGACGTGTCGAAGTGCCGGCGTACCCATTTCGGTCGGGTCGACGTGTGGAGTTGGAGACGATAACCACCCTATCAATTGCGGTGGAAGAGCCCTGACCATGTCCATGTCTGCGACTTCGACCTCAAGGGGAAAGAAAGCAGTCTTATAATTCCAGAGCTGGGCAACGAGCGAGAGAGTGAAGCAGGCGAGAGTTGTGGTAACTTTGCAGACGTCTTCGAATGCGGCGGCCCATGGGAAGGTAGACATCTCTGATCTTGAAGCCATGGAGAGGATTTGATGTGGTAGATGCTGAGGTATCTTTGAGGTGATTTGGCTGTGGGTTTGGACAGGAACTGTGATGGACTAGAGCTGTAAAGATCCAAGTCTGAGGGGGAGGAGGGTTGGAAGTGTACGTTGGTAGCAAGGTAATGTACGGGCTGGTATATGTATCCAAGATCCTTCATGCTTGAGATGCAGAGGGCAAATCCGACTAATTTTGCCTTGCTCCATGTCTCAGGGCAATGACAACTGACCGCCAGGGAAATCAAAGGCGAAGTTAGAACCTGTCTCATCTTGCCGATGAAAACCGAGCTTGTGATCTAAAAGTTCTACATGGTGGTGCTGAGTCACAGCTGAGACCTCAATAAGATTCCTTTCACAAAGAGAAGACTTAGCAGTCAATCAATTTCTGCGGTTTCAGATCTCTCAAATTTTGAGCCTCTGCGCTGAGTTAAGCAGTGCTTTGTTCTTGATGAGACAGCCCCCCTTTCCTTGATAGTCTGCCACAGTTCTTTGCTTCTTTGAATTCACTTCACACTTCGACCCAAGAATGATCTGAGTCCTGCGAGCCATGTCTAGCTCGAGATGCAAGCCGATCACGAACCGATCTGGCGCGCGTGTGGCTCCTCACAAAGTACCCAGTTCCAAGGGTTATGCGGATGCGGACCCTGACTGAGTCAAGGGTGTGGGGATATCATGGAAGTTTCGGCCGTTCTACTTTCGATGTACTCTTCGGGTGTCCAGCAGCCAAAGATATCCTTGGTATCCAACAGCCGGAAAATTTCGTTCCAGATCTGAGACGCTCTGTCGATGTGCTGCGGCAATGATCCCTTCCAACTGAGTGATGCCACAAGGGCACGCAGTTGTGCTTCAAGCTCGACTACGACCCATTTCAGTCCGTCAGTCAGAACGTACAGATCTTCAATATGTAGCAGTTCTGCCTACGAAGTATGATAGACTGTGGAGTTAAGAGGCGATAGGGGTATCCTTCTGTCTCGACTGGTCCGTAGCGAGATCTTGTCTTTGGCGATTGCAGTCCATTGGGCGTTGCGATTGTGTGGGGGATTGCTTTATGTATAATGTGATGTGTTCACCCTAATCACTTCCGCGAGGCTGTCAAACTCAGGGGCATCAGGCCTAAGGAGCCCCTCACGGGGGCGAAATCAGGCTCCGCGGAGTCCTCGATCGTAATTGGCGGAACATGTCGACGCGACTTGGGGCCTCCGTCGCCGCGTTCCCGGGCCTCATCCTCCCCCTTGCGCTCTATCCAGCTTGTTTCGTCACTCCAGATCGCACCTGCAAAAGCGTCTTGTACTTGGTACATGTAGCCCAATGCACGGCGAGCTAGGAAACAAGCTCGTAAGTCTCCAGACTGCCCCCTCTCTCACGCATTACTCATTTTCCCCCGCTTGAATATGCAGAAGGATCGACTGACACCCCTCGCCCCGCACTCGCGTAGGTCCAGCACGCCAAACGCACAACCGCCCTCCCCGCCCTCCCGGCCTACCAGACCGAACTCATCCGCAGCATCGTGCTCGAGGTGCGCGACCTCGACCGGGACGTCACGCGCCTGCTCGCACCCTTCAACACCACCGTCTACGACGACGATGGCGTCGCCTCCTCACAGAACACATTCACCCCGGAGGAGCACCCGGCAACGGCGTGCGCGCTGCTCGTCGACCACCTGAGCATGAGGCGCAATAAGCGGTGTCTACTGGCCTACCACCGCGTGAGGGCCGAGAAGTTGGAGTCCATGGTCTGGGACGGGCGGGACTTGGACCCGGGCGGCGCGGGGGGGGACGGGGAGGGAGGTCAAGAGAAGGATACGGAGATATCTTTGGGGGCAGCCGCAGCAGCAGCAGCGTCGACGACGTCGGGGACGCAGAATTCCGTGTCTCCCGAGGAGGCATCGTATTTCCACGCATACACGGATTTCCTCGGCCAATACAAAGCGCAGTGGACGGATATTGATCTCACGGGCAGCCTGGAGCCGCCGAAGGATTTATTCATCGATGTGCGGGTGCTCAAGGATGCTGGGGAGATACAGACGGAATACGGCGCCATCAATCTAACGAAGAATAGCCAGTTCTTTGTCAGGAAGGGCGATGTTGAGAGGTTGATTCAAGCTGGCTTTCTGATGAGGTTGAGTTGAGTAGTCGGGCTGAGATACTCGTATGTGAGAGCCTCGACGGGAACGCAAATTTGTTGTTTGGGCTGACTAAATAGGTATCGAACGACATGCGAAATGAGATATGAACGTGGACACGCCGCTGAGATCGTAACAAGAGCTTTGCCGCGTCTGTATCATGAATTCATTATCTGACCCATATGCCATGGGATGAAGCTCTATGCGCTGTTTGGGAGCTTGATTTATCTGAGCCGAACTGGCTCGCCCTTTTCCCACGATTTGTTGTTCGTCCGATAGCGTCACTCCTCTAAGTTGGCCAGAGTTCCGCTGAAGCTCGTCCTCCCGTGTCATATTTGACATATCATGTGCTGCTTACTCTCGTACATCTGGCTCACAGGTCTGTTGGTTACCTCATTCATATTGCGCATACCAGCGCGCCCACAAGCAACATCAGAGCCACTGTAACCTGTCCCTTCGCCATGGCCAAGCCATTAATTGCGGCATTTTCAGTGGGTGTACTGCTCTCACTGCTTGTCGGGTCCCCACTTCCATTGCCGCCGAATGTCTCCGCCGGCATCATCTGCGTGAAATTCGCACAGTTCAGTCTTGTGCCGTTCGCAGCGTGAACAACCACTGATCGATTGCCAAAGAAAGCCACATTGTTGGTGTCCGTGCTGAGGTATAGATCCAGGTACATAGCCTGAAAAGAGTTGATGGCCCGAGGGTAATTGTCGGAGCCATCGGGAGCACCGGCGGATGCGAGTTGAGAGATGTTGCCATGCTTGCCGCTCAGATCACCAGGCTGGCAGGTTTGAGGATTTATTGGATCACATGGTGGTTGGTCGGCGCGACCAAACGGCGAGAGGTGTCCACCTGCGGCAGTGCAGTTTCCTGAGGAAGGGATCGGGTATTGATGGATATGATAGTCTGCACTTGAGGTTAGTTTGATGTGGAGAGGTCCAAGGACGACATTCAGTTGAAACTTACTGAATGGTCCAAGAGCGACGTCTGGGAAACTGAAGAAGTTGACCGAAAAACTGACTCCAGTGCCGTTGTCGTTAGACACGCCGGTAATCTGACCTTGCACGGGCTTGCCGGACTGCAAGACTGCTTGAAATGTGACTCGAGAGGGGTTGTTTTCGGTGATCGGAGCGATGGTATTGTCGCCGGTTTCTTGACCGAAGACTGAAAGGGCCAGGAGAGCCAGAGATGCGAGCAAGGTGAAACGATCCATTTTGCTGAAGCTTTTGGGCGTAATCTCGTCAATCGATCTTCGTGGTGACAGGGTAGCACTTGATCAGTCTCAGCAGCGGCAGTTAGCGAAGATGATAGGTTCGTAAGGTCGTCAGGAGAAAAACAGGAAAAGAAGGAGCAACTATTAAACTCTTAGACACAAGGAAAAAATAGGTCACTTAATGGCCGGCCGCAGTTGCCCGCCTGTAAATGCAAGTGAAGTTGAAGTGAGGGAAGGTTGAAGGGAAGAACTTCAGCCCAGCAACCTGCAGGAATTTGAACTGTGAAGTGGCGTTGCTGGCCACTCGAATACCTTTTCTCGGACCTCGTTCACCAGCCACTCTCGGCTTTGAGAAGGCCAGATCATATACCCCCAAAGGCAGTCAACTTGAAAGGTGATATTTCCGGTGAAGTTGGAGCTGGTAAGAGTCTGAGGACCTGTAACGCCCTGTTGCTTCCCGCTGCCGAGTCACGCAGCTCGGCCCGGATGCCAGTCCGCGTCATGCATTCCAATCAAGACAGGCGGTGCAAAGAACGGTAACACATTACACCTCGAACAAGCCATACCTTCGATCAAGTATTGCGGTGTTGGCTCATTGTTTTAGAATCCTCTGTCATGGTTGAGGCACGAGCTCTGTTGATCACTTCAACCTCGCTCTACCTACAACCTTTCCCATCGTATGTTCGTACCGTGTATTGTCCCCCATTCAGTCGTCTTGATCACTGCCCTCATGTTACAGGGCCGTCCTGACAGCACATTTGAAAGGCCAGATCTTCGCCTCCTTCGGATTCCAAGCTCCTCCTTTTGTGTACGGATCATTTTCCAAGAACTCCCTCACTTCTTCTTCAGTGTTTGCTTTGATCAGCATGACACTGCCCGTCATGTCTGGTCCTTCACCCTCGGCTGGTTGCTTAGACAGGGTGGCACCGCCGAACACCACGATCCCGGCATCGATCTTAGGTTTTAGGCCATTGAGGTGCTGCGGGCGTACTGCAAGGCGTTTATCCAGGGCATTGGGATGATCGGGGATTTGGACAAGCCATTCCTTCGTGGGCGCTGAGGAGGACATTGTTCTTGTGGTAGAGAAAGTTCTGGGTCTTGAGGTCAAAAGGTCTTCGATGACTCGGCTACTTTGCGGGGAAATGTTTGCTTTGCTTTGTATAGATTGGAAGATATATGGACCCCTTAGGCCAGACAAAAGGCAATGTCGGCGCAAGACTGCAGACATGAATGTTAGAAGTCAACAAGAAATCATCGATTATTCCACCTGAAGGTGAATGTGAGGAGAACGCGACGATGGCTCCGACCTCCAACATCCCCTCTCCACAGCTTGGAAAGGGCGTGAAGTGGGGAGCATGCTCATCGGTCAGTGGGGCAGGGGGCCATCAGCCTTCCTCTTGCGGGACATGATTTTATTGTAAATTGTAGAGCACCAGACACGGCTGAGGTTCAGAGAAGCATTCGGTGCTAATTCCAAGGTTAGAAGGGAGATCTGGAGATCTCAGTCACAAACTGGGGGCATTCGCTAATTCATTGCTCGACTACCAGGGTCGACTCTTCGCCAAAACATTCATCCACCTTGGTATCAGCTCACGATAATTCTTAGGAACCCGAGAGATCTCCTAGTCAAACAATGACAGAATCTACGTCCTCCAGGACGGTTTCCCCGCTTCTTCCTAACGCCAGGCTGCATATCCGTATGCCCTGCCACACCGAGATGCATGAGTGATCCCTGCGCAAACCCCAGATGAACCCCGGAGTGCATCTATAGCCTCGCTCTAGGCTCATCCTTGGCCAAGAGGGACTCCGCAACTTTCCGTCGCTGTATCTTGCCAGTCGCTGTCTTTGGTATCTCCTTCAATATCCAAACCTGGTGAGCTGGTCAGCAAGTCTTACATCGGAACAGGGGTGGTAGGAGGACGGCTAGGGGCTTACCCTCTGCGGCTTCTTGAAGATTGCGGTCTTGCTCACCACGAACTCCGTGATGCCTTGCTCCGTAACATTCCTATCAGCTTTGGGCACAACTGCCACCCCAACCTCTTGGCCATACAGTTCCGAGGGAATGGCGAAGGTGACAGCCTCCGAGACCTCTGGATATCCGGCCAGGAGATGATCAAGCTCGATTGGGCTTATCTTTTCACCGCCCCGGTTGATCAGCTCCTTGATTCGTCCCGTGATGTAGACATAGCCATCTTCGTCCTTCTTGCCCTGATCACCAGTCCGGAAGAAGCCCCCTTTGGTGAACGCCTCTTTGTTGGCTTTCTCATTGTTGAGATAGCCTTTCGTGACATTTTCTCCGCGTATACAGATCTCGCCTTCCTTACCTTGAGGGACCTCATTGCCATCATCATCCAGAATCTTAACTTCCACTCCCTGACCAATACCGACACTTCCGGGCTTCCGCTTCCCACGGTGAGGAAGTTGATTCGAGCACATTTGGTGAGCCGCTTCTGTCATGGCGTACGCTTCTAGAACTGGTGCTCCGTAGGCCTCTTCGAGTTCGCGGAACGTCTTGGGTGATAACGGAGACGAACAGGACCTAATGAATCGAATCTTCGGTTTGGGACTGGGCGGGGGGCCCTTGAGTAGAATCTGATGAATCGTAGGCACTGCAGTGTACCAGTTGGCTTTGTGCTCCAGGAAGTCTGCCCAGAAAGTCCGCGCCGAGAACCGATCAGGGACAATGACAGAACCCCCAGCACTTAATGGTGCGAGGAAACCAGCCAACAGGCCATGGACGTGGAATAAAGGCATGACCAGCATTGTCCGATCTTGAGGGGTGAGTTCGTAGGTATTGCGAATATTTTGCATCGTTTTAGTCAGGTTGCGATGGGTCAGAGGGACGGCCTTGGGTCTTCCTGTGGTACCGGAGGTATGCAAAACGAGAGCAACATCTTCTGGCTGAGCTCGAGCAACAGGTTGGGACTGTCTTTGTGCCAATTTGCCTTGCTCTTTGACGTCCAGGATCAGGCTGGCTCCATTTAGGTAGCATTCCGCAATGGCGGCATTGTATTTTCGAGCGGCTTTGACTGCAGGGCCATCCTTCGCATATGCACCCTGGGGTAAGATGATGACTGCCGAGGAAAGGTCTTCGATGTAGAACTCGAACTCGCTTTGTTTGTACGCTGGATTCAAAGGAGCTGCAATTGCTCGCTGGAAGGCGGTTGCAAGGAAGGAGACAATGAACTCGTAGCTGTTGGGCAAGGCTATGGAGACTGCGTCACCAGATGGGATGCCCAGCTGGGCGAGCTGCTTCTGAAAGGCCAAAATGTCATTTGTCAGTTGCTTGAAGGAGACAGACAGAGCAGTGGGTTTGCTGGGGACGATAACGGCGGTTGCTGAGGACGATGGTGAAAAGGAGGTTGAGAGCGTGGACATGGCCATGGCTGGATCGGATGGGATGGGAAAGTGAGGTGGGTGAGGGAAAGAGCGGGAAGAACAGCACCGGTGAACTCGACGAAGTCCAGTGTGCAGTGTCTGTAAAGTCAATGCTCTCTATACGACTAATATTAACAGTTCCCGACGCCAGAAAAAAGTAACTCCTCGAAAGAAAATGACGTGATGCGAATGCAGAGCACCCAGATAAGAAAGGCCCGACACGTCCGCCCGCCTCATCTCGTTAATTCGTATCTTACCGGGCATTATCGTGGCATCATGTGGGCCAGAAGCCATTGTCTGAACAAGCATCGGGTGATTCGATAAACTACATGGTGAAAATATCGGGTGCTGAGTTCAGCTGGAGATGTTTTGGAGGACGTTTGAACTGGGACGAGAACACGAAAACCTGCATGCCGCCCAAGGCCAGCGATTGGTGACTCCATGGCCCTTATGCAGCCTGCTTCCGATGCAGCATGTAAGGCTAGCCAGGGAGTCATTCTGAGACAACAGGAGCGTCCTTTCCCCCGAGAACTGGCCGTGACGCCTAGAGTCACGAGACTGTAGGCTAAACCTGACGGGGACAGTTTTCATCTCCACCTCATTTCTCGCTCGAGCCGGTCTCACCACCAACTCGAAGACACAACGCATGCATGACCATGGCCAATAACGCTTCCACACCTGCACGGGGAGGCTTGTCTCTGTACGCAAACCTCCTCGACCCGAAAGGTGCTGCGCCTGGCACCATCTCCAGTGCCCCTGTCTCGTACAAGCCACCCGAAGGCTCGCCCGAACAAGATGAAGCTGTGAAGAAACAGCAAGCACTCGCTGGTACATCATTCGTCGTAAGGACCTCGGGGTTTGCAGAATAGATATGCTCACGGATTTGCCATGCTTTCGTGTGATACACAGCCTCTCTGAGATTCCAACCTACCAAAAGACCCCAAGTCGCGGCTCAAAAAGCAAAGGCGAAAGCCATCGCCAGCAAATTCTCCATCCCGCCGCCTGCCACCACACCGGCCCTTGCTACAGAAGCCACCGGCCCTGGCGCCACAGAGCCTCTGGTTCCTCAGCCTGCTGCGCCCAGAACCACTATCGCCGACTGGACCGCGACTGCTTCAGACGATGAGGATGTCGGCCATTTCTACACGGAGAAGCGCCCACGCGGGGGTCGCAAGAAGCGCAAGAAGAACAAAGAAGCAGCCCCGGTGACGCAGAATTGGGATGACATCTATGACCCCAGTAGGCCGAACAACTATGAAGAGTACAAGCACAGTGAGGAAAAGATTCGCGAGGTGAGGGAATGGAAAGATCTGCTATATAGGCATCGTATGAAACAGAAAGATCACAGCGACTCTGAAGATGATGGATACAGGCATCCCATGAACAGTAAAGACCTCATCACGTTGTGCTGTGATGTTGCTGACGTATTGCAGAACAATTCGCTCCCCCCATGGCGTTCGCTCCGCCTCCCAACCTGAACGATGAGAGTCCCCCTCCGCCGCCTCCGCCCGCTGAAATTCCAGATGACCCAACAGGAGAGGACGCATATTTACGTCGACTGCGGTTGACACAGACCCAGACGCCGCCAACAGGGCAAATATCACGTGCGCCGGTACGGTATGATTTGCCTTCGGCACCAGAAGCTATCCCAGCATCAGAAGAACAACTCGAAGAAAAGCTCGCAGACTCCAAGGCTGCCGACAACGAGGATGCTGATCAACCACGATCCAAACGTCCTGGCCAAGGAGGGTTTGCAGAACGTCTCATGGCCAAATATGGCTGGAGCAAGGGTCAAGGTCTCGGAGCCCAAGGCACCGGCATCATTAACCCGCTGTATGCCAAAGCTGATAAGCGAAAGAAGAGGGCCGACGCTGAAGGTGGAGGTTTCGCTACGCCTGCAGGGACCGGCAAGATTCTCGGCGGTCAGAAATCCAAGACTGCTGAAGCGGAAGAAGAAGGAAAGTTCGGAGCCATGTCTGAAGTCATCCGACTAGAAAGCATGCTGACTGGGTTGGATCTGGACGACGAGCTTGCGCGGGGTGAGGGAGGGATCATGCAAGAAATCGGCGAGGAATGTGGTGACAAGTATGGCAGTGTCGAGCGAGTATACATTCACCGACCAGAAAGCGAGGGCGAGGAAGCATTGGTTTTTGTGCATTTCGTGAGCCAGTTGAGCGCCCTTCGCGCCGTCAATGCGCTGGAGGGGAGGATCTTCAATGGCAACCCCATCAAGGCCAGGTTCTGGCCCAAGGAGAAGTTCGATGGAGGGCAGTACTTCTGACCTTGATAATAGGGGTCTGCCCAATGGCTGGGATAGCGTGCAGTACGGTCATCAGACGAGTAAATTGAATAGTGTTGGAGCGACATACTCTGTCGTGAACGATTGGCCGTAGGCTGAACAGCGGGACACCCCCCAGGCGCCAGACGCCGCAGTGCATTTCGTCATCGACTGTTTATTCACCAGACACCGACCAGAGGCTCGCAGTTGTAGCAAACACCAGAATCCACACCGACACCTTTGTGTTGTTCTTGCGCACCTTGTTTCCTCAGTGTCGCTCACGACATTATCTGAAATGTCTGGCCGCGACATAATAGACCGTGCCTTTGCCCGCGATTCAGCATTACGCAAAAGGGTATTCGAAGCAATCGGTAAGTCCGCCAGAGCTGCTCCAGAGGCTCACTGTTCCCTGACACTGATTTTGTGCCCCCAGACGCGACTCCTCAACACGCACCACTATTCGAGGACATTGCGAACTATCATCTAACCTCGGTGTCCGCTGGCACCATCGACGACGAGCCGGCCTCCAAAAGGCGCAAATTGCCCAATGGCACGACGACGCTGCCCATCACACTTGCACAGAAAGATCAGCCCCGCGAAGTGGTGCTCGAGGCCAGAGACATCTCCTTCTCCCTGCCTCAACGCAAGAAGCTACACCTGGGCATAGCGCAATATGGCAGCGACATCCACGCTGCGGAAACCTCGTTCGCCATCTTCACCCGCAATCCCGCCACCAACGAAGTCGACATGGAAGTCCCGTTGGCGCAGTTCGCCTACACGCTGAGACTGCCCGTGCCAGAAAAGGCGGCCAAACAGTACAACTTCGTGCTGCTCCCCAAGGCGGGCGTGCCCGTGGAACCCATCATATGGAGCGTCAACGCCGGGCCCCTGAAATCATACACCGTCCCCAACACCCAGTTCGCCAAAGTGGCAGCCGGTCCTGACGACGTGCTCGAAAGCGCCCTCGGATTTGTCCTGCGGCAGTCCAACACGAGTCTCAGCTTTCCCAATGCCGACGAATTCTACAGCGCGACGCCCGAGTCGCATCGCAAGGGCGACAAGGCGTACCACGTCAAGGCCTTCCGCGGGAGCAAGGACGGGTATCTGTTCTTCTTGAGCAATGGGATTTTCTTCGGGTTCAAGAAACCGCTCGCTTTCTTTGCCTTTGACGACGTGGAGAGTATCTCGTACACGTCCGTGTTACAGCGGACATTCAACCTGAACATTGCATATCGGATGAGCAGTGCTGACGGGGTCGATGGGGACGCAAAGGCCATTCAGGAGGTCGAGTTCTCGATGCTCGACCAGGCGGATTTTGCCGGCATTGACGAATACGTGAAGCGGCACGGCCTGCAGGACGCGAGCCTTGCCGAGGCCAGACGGGCGAAGAAGTTAACAAACGCGAAGCCGAATTCGGGACAGAATGGCGACCCTGTCTCCGGGGAAGGAGAAGAAGACGGAGACGGCCGCACCGAGCTAGAGAAGGCGCAACAACAACTCGACGATGAAGAAGACGAGGAGGAAGAGGACTACGACCCTGGCAGCGAGGGGGAAAGCGAAGGCAGTGGCTCCTCGGACGGCGACGACGACGAGTATGATCGCGAATATGAGCGGCAGCGGAAGAAGTCAAAGGGCAAAGACCTGGTCAAGGAGGAACTGGGCAGTGAGGCCGAGGACGTCAGCGTGACAGAGGACGAGGACGAGGGTGAAGACGAAGGTGAAGGCGAGGAGGAAGATGGTGATGAAGAAGAGCACGGCGAGCAAAACGACCAGGAAGAGCATGGGCAGACCGGGACACACTATCCCGGCACGCACCCTGGAAAGACCACCATCGCGTCGATTCCCGCCCACGACGGCGGCTGGACGTACCAAGAAAGCATGCCCGACCCGGACGACGAGGACCAGCTATAATGTAATGTCGGATACGTATGTTGGATGCATTGGTACGCAAAGCACTTGGCCGCATACAGGGTATGAGAGACGTATGCAAACCGCTTAGCCGGCCGGCCGGACACGTGGTATGAGAAATGCCAGTCGGGCTGAATCGTATACATGGTACGAGGTAGTCTATGTAAACTGCCAGTCGCGCCGGCTGGATAACGAATTGGATGAACCCCTCCGCGCCAAATCACATACAGCGTCCGACGTAGGATCCCTACCTCCAAAATAGAACAGGACGGGACAGAACAGAACAGAACATAAAGGTATGATTCAGCTCACACGAAGTGCAAGGCCTCAAGGGGTTTCAATACTTGGACATGTCAGCCACCCAACCAACCATCCAGCCAGGCAGGCAGGCTTGGGACTCATCTGCTTCCTTACGTTACGAGCATGGAACTCATCCGCTTCCTCACGTTACGAGCATGAGACTCATCGGCTGTCCCCCATCCTTGACACGTCAAAGACCAGCCTTGACGACCCACTCTATGGCCTCGGCGATGATCTCCCTAGTCAAGGCATCTGCATCGCCCTTGCCCACCTGGATGGCGATCTCTTCGACCAACAATCTCCCGAACCGCCGGGCCCACCAGACCTTGTGGCCGATCTGCTCCACCACGGCGCCCCAGACCATCAAGACCAGCAGGGCGACGTGGTCCCCGTCGCGGATGCCCGCGACGTACTCGTCGCCGGCCATGTTCAGCCACCCCAGGATGTAGCCCTGGTAGGTCAAGTCGGCATGGCCCGTACATTTGGCGAAATACTGCTCCATCAGGCCGATGGACTTCTTGCACGCCTCGAAGTACTTGACGTGCTGGACCCTCGCCTCGTACGGCTCGCCGACCGTGCTCGTCAGGCGCCGCTCGTTGACTTCGTTCAGCCGCGCCAGCATGGCGGCCGAGGGCGAGTCGACCGGCAGGCGGGGGAGGTCGTCGAAGCGGGTGAGTTTCAGCACGTACGTGTTCGAGGCGAGGTATTGCTCAGCCGCGTCGCCGAGGACGGCCCCGCAGCCGCGAATGAGCTGGTAGTGCGTCAGGGTGTTTTGCACCATGCCTGAGGACCGCTGCGGATCGGACGTAAACTGCGCCGAGGCCAGCGCCAGCGTCATCAGCATCATTGAGAACGCCAGCACCGGCTCGTAGCTGCCGTTGCTGGGATGGACGTGGTCCAGTTGGACCAGTTGGAGGTGGTGGCGGAACTTGCTGAGAGCGAGAGCCTGGTACTCTGTCGCCGCATTGACGTACTGGTCGCGATTTCGGCCCGGGGAGGCGCTGGTGCTGGCGGCTTCGAACGCCGCCAGGCTCAAGAGGCCGTTGAGCACGAAGTCATACGTCAGGGCCCATGTAGGCAGTTTATTGCGCCAGACGTAGCCATCCCCCGCCGCCGGAGTGCACATGCTCTTGTGCGTGACCGTCGACCACCGATGCATGAGTTGGAGCTCCAGCAGGCGCGTACTGCTCGGAAACAGCGGCTCCTCGGGCTGTGAGTCGCCATCGGTGCTGGCCGGTGGCGGAATACCGCTCTGTGACGGCGACCTGTCTTGCTGAACACCTGGCGCTGGACCCGGATACGTGCAAGCGGTCCCTCTTAATCTGCATCGCTCACACGGCGGCCCGTCCTCTCGGCATTTGATGTGCGCTTGTTTACAGGACAAGCAGCCACGCCGGCTTTTCTGGTGCGAGCGGCGCGGAGGCATTGCCGCCTACCTAGCCTGGCTGCCTGATATACTTGTCTCCGTGTCCCAACTAAGTGTCCAGTGTGATGAGACGTGGAGTCGGACTCGAAGCAAGACGAATGGAAGAAGATCGTTCTCTCGCGTTGGAAATACGAAACTCGAATACGTCGTACACTAGCAAATACGCAGCCAATGAAGAGAGCGACATGGCAGCGCTATATCGTATTGGGGAAAGCGTATCAAGGGGGCCTGAGCAGGCGGAGGACGAGAGGAGGCGGCTTGGCCTCAGGGAGATTCGTTATAAGGCTTCCTATATGGCAAGACTGCTGCTGGTTCTCTGTCCAGTTCCGTCTCCCAGGTACCGTACGCAGTCATGGCAGGGATTTCACCTCCCATGGCTCTTTTTAAGTTGCCGCTCAACTACCGCACGTCGAGATCCAGCGTCAAGTATGTTCTTCATTCGCCGATCCGGCGTCCATCTAGGGCTCAGCCTTCCTTCATCCGACGCTTCAGCGAACGGGCTTCCCACTTCCAACATCAAAATAGCCGTTCTGATACCCACAAAACCGCTCGGCCGCACGCAAATCCAGAGGACGCTCATCCATCCTTCAGCTTCGCCGACTTGGGAGCGACCCGTACCGTCAAGATAACCGTTCTTGTTGCACTCAGCATCTTCGGAACGCTGGAGACCATTTTCTGGGCCAAGGCGCTGTGGCGATATTTTGTACCGCCCGAGTCGTCCGCATCTTCAGCCTCGTCAAATGACGGCTCTCCGACGGCTTCTTGAGAAGTCTTTCCCCCGACTACAATAGACGAGAGCTGTCCGGGTCGAGCAATTGCCGGCAGCAGACACAACTTCTGCACAAGAGCAGTGTACACTATGGCTGGCGCACGGCGCTCATTGGGATTCTGCCCATGTTGATGGTCGAATGCTATCCTTCAGAGGCTGACCTCCTGCCTTTGATCAAATGCTTCTCAACCTTTGCCAATATCTCCGAAACTCGAAAAGGCTTGGGGAGGATATCGTCAACCCCTGCATTGTACGCCGCTTTGATCTGCTCGGCGCGAGCGTTGGCGGTAATGGCAATGATACAGATGTGTCTCCTGAACGATCCCTTATGCTGCAGTTCGCGTATCCTTCGAGTGCACGTTAGGCCGTCCATTACTGGCATATCCACGTCCATCAGAATGCAGTCAATGTCAATGTCGAGATTCACGGTCGGAAGTTCGTCCTTCTGGATCCGTTTGTAGTCGTGCCAGATCTTCGTACGTTCCAAGAACTCCAAAGCCTCAGAGCCATGGTTGGCGTTGTACATGCTGCATCCTGCCCTTTTGAGCTGTCTCGTAAGCACCTGCGCGTTGATGATATTGTCTTCGACCAGGAGCAGCCGTGGCCTGTCATGTCTGGTGGCGGCTGTTCCGGATACGCGAATAGGTAGATTGATTTTTAACTGCGGCCGAGACGCCTGATGTGCGACTGGCCGGCACCGCGGAGATTGAGGAACCTGAGTCTGGTCATCGTGGCCAGCCGCCTTGTAGGCTTTGACGTAGAATGCAAACATACTGCCTTTTCCGGGCTCACTTACTACGCCGATTTGCCCGCCCATAGCCTCTGTGAGCTCCCTTGAAATGAATAATCCAAGTCCTGATCCGCCATACTTAATGTGGGTTTTCTTCGTTCCCTGTTGGAAGCGGTGAAAGAGCCGGGTCATCTCTTTCTGTTCCAACCCCTTCCCAGTGTCGGAAACCGAGAAGAGGAGATTGATGGCGTCTCCATCGCCTCCTTCGGGATATGACGCCGGAGGCCGTCGCTTTCGATTCGCGGGGAACCAGACAATGTGGTCGATCTGGGGCACTGGACCGACAAAGACAGATCTGCGCACGGTAATCTTGCGGATTGGCTCGAGCTTCGTGAATTTGATGGCGTTGGTGAGAAGATTGATGAATATTTGTGTCAGGCGCGTCGGATCCGCAGAGACGTAGTCTATCTCACATGTTGGAAAAGTCTGGTCTGCGATATTCTCCACGACGATTGAATGTGTCTCGAACTCGGCTTGGAACATTGCCAATGCTGACTCGACCAAGATGTGAGGCCGAATGGCGACCGGGGTAATCGCGAGCAGCTGTGAATCGAGTTTCGACAGAGTAAGGACATCATCCACAATCCGCTTTTGGTGTGCAGCACAGATCAGGATGGTCTTTCCATATTCTGTGCTCTCCTCAAGCAGGCGTTGTGCGGTGTCTTGCGATTGATCCGAAGCATCCCAGACGTCGATGGACGCAGCGAGTCCATCCGCAAGTTGTGTGATAGCGGAGAGTGGGTTCCTCATCTCATGAGAGACAATGTCAATGAAGGCCTCTTGCAGCTTGCGAGCCTCTGTCGCTTCGGCTGCGAGGCGACTTTGTGCTTCTTCGGCCCACTTATTCCTGCTGATGTCCGTGAGGCAGCAGACAAGACTCTTGAGCACACCATTGTCGAGTGCCGGAAAGGCATGTGCCATGAGCCAGCAGAATTCTTCTCTGGGGTGAGGATTTCCAGCGGTAGCCGGGGGCGTCCAGGTCCGGCGTAGGCGGATTTCCTGGTTGACTGGCTTCAATTCGTTGATGAGCTCCTCCCAGATTCCCATTGTACGCTCTCTGTCATCGGGATGAACCGGATCAAGGAAGGAGAACTCATACTGGTCTCCGGAAGGGTGGCCTGTCATCTCAAAATACTGCCGGTTGGCCCAGATGATATTGCCTGCAGCACTCAAACGGACCATACCAACTGGCGGCTCCTTGTTAGCATGAGCCGATTCCGCTGGGACAACAACAACAGAAGACTGGAGAAGGGTACAATCTTTCGAGCGGGAGGACTCACTTGGGCCATGTTCGGCAATTTCTCTGATCTGCCTTTCACTCTCTCGGAGTTGGAGAGTAAGTCGCTCAGCACGTTCATGTGTCTCCTCACGGTCAATAGCGATGGCTATCGTGGCAGATACTTGTCGCCACAGAGAGTTGATAAAAGCCTCGTCCTCCGCCTGGAACTTTCTCCGTGGGTTGAGCCCGAAAACCAGTACCCCTAGTAACCTGCTACTGACCGATATTGGCAGCATCGCGAGGCTGGTTGGCACGTCACCGTATCCGCACCAGTCGAACCCCTCCAAAAGGTCTTGAGAAAGAGTGTCCTCAGCTTGGTGGAGGACTATCGGCTCGTGTCCAGCTTTGAGCTTGCGATAATAGAATGGCAAGCCAGTGGATCGCTCATAGATGTCGACATGCTTCGGAACAAGTGGATGACCACCGGGTGGCAGCCCAAGCGACTGCTCCAATGTCAACTTACACGTAACACCATCATCCTCGGCCGAATATGCGAACGCCATGGGAAAATCAGTGGAATTGCTGCACAGCGCATGGAACAGATGGCCCCAGATCGATCCGTTTGAGTCGGTTGCCGGCGCGCTGATAGCATAGAGTGTGTTGTACCTTCGCTCCCTGACCTTCTGGTCTGTGATCTCGGAGGCTCGGGTGTAGAAGCCCGCCACTTTCCCCTGTTCGTCAGGTATGGGCAAAAGTGTTTCGCTCCAGAATGATTCCTCGAGGCGCCCGTTCGGCTGTTGAGTGAACAAAGCCATCTCCATGTTCTTCAAGGTGCAGCGACTGTCTTGCATGGCCTGGAACAGGTCTTCCAGGGCCGACCATGACTGTTGCCATACCTCTTTAAAGGGTCTCCCTTGTATACCCGAGTGATTGTTGAGCCTTTCGCGGACATCGTTGTATGCCCTCAGATTGAAGCAAGCGGACAGAGACGGACCCCAGTAGATAACTGCAGGGCAATCATCAGAGAGGACAATGCTGACAACAGTCCTGAGAGATACGGGCCAGAAGTCAAGAGGGCCGTAATCGGTCCGACTCCAGTCCACGCTTGTCAAGAACCAATCCACATTGTCGTTCTTGGGGAGGTATTCGGTCCAGGATCTTTCAGCAGAATCGATATTCGGACTTGACTCCGCCTGCTGTGAGGATGTGCCACGCTGAGGAGCAGCTTCCGCACTGGCGAGTCTCCAATGTCCGGTTGATTCGTCGAACACGGCCTGAGAGAGTTCCACGCCGCCAGAGCTCGCCGATTCAACCTGGATCGAGAATTGTTCGTTGCCCTCTCGGTCGATAGATGACGTTATCCCCAGCTCTTCCAGGCTCCTGTGACGGGATCCTGTACCCAGGTGAGTGGGGGCTGGTGGTGGATTCATGCCAAAATCCCGAGTCCTGCGACACGGGGAAAACTATGCCCAGCAGTCTCGCGTCCGGTTGATGGCAAACATGATCGAGAATTCGAGGTTAGTCGAGCTTCTGCTGTCCGGCCGGAACCTTCGGCAACACCCACGTATATGAAGAGAATGTGCTGCTTTTTTGAGCCCAAACTACAAGGATCGCGACGATAATAATCAATGCATTGGGAAGGAATGGCACCAGTGGCTGGGGTAGGGCGTCGCAAGGTTAAAATAACGGAAGCAACAACCGACGGCATGGTTAAGAATCTGCGGAAAGTTTCGTCTCAGCTGAAACGGTACGTGGAAGCTGCAAGGAAGACTCGAGGAGCGTGCACGGTATGTGTCCATCGGAATCTTAATCGTGGCAGATGCGCAGAAGGGGGGATACGATGGAGGGTACGGCTCGACACTGACTGGCTGAACGTCCGTGTGAGGACTGGGTCGATCGGTCACTGCTGGCTAGATCCCATGTTACTGTCGCACGCACTCCTCCATCAGCAGTTGCGTTGACCGATTTCCTTTAGTGAAGGCCATCTGGAGATGAGTCTTTCGCATTGACGAGCAAACATAAAGCCTGCTGGGCGAATGGCGGGCATAGGCCAGGCACCGCGAAGATCGATAGCTATGTACAAGTCCGTCTCAGCTTGCGCGCCTTCGTTTATCCAAGTCCTCTCGCTGAATGCACCACACAGCCTTGTCCCCCCGATTAAGAAGTTGCCGTTCTCACGAACTCCCGCACATGCCGGTCAAACAGCTCTTGAGAAGGTAAAAGTCTAACAGTTGCGAATCTCGTCAAGAGTCTAAGCTTTCCTCTTTCTTCGATCTCCACCGACACGAGGGTGAGGCGTCTCGCGCGACGGGCTAGGGCTCACGAAGGTGACATGTTTCTCTTCTCTGTCTTCACCATGTCGGCGAATAGCTGAAGGTTTTCGAGCATGAGCAGGTCGAGCAGCTTGCGCGCAAGTTGGTTGGAACTCTGGCCCACGCAGAGCACTCCGCGCACCATCATCATCGTCACTTTGCACCTCAAAATCGATCTCCCCAATATCGTGTTCGTCAGAAATCGAGCTGCTGCTTGGCGAGTGTGGTTCGAATTCCTCATCGTCGTCCACAAGACTTGGAGCCTGATTCGATTCACTGGTAGGCGATGGATCAGATGGTCGCAGGTCGGTCGGAGCGCTGCCGTTCATGGGTAAGGTCATTCCCCGAAGCCGCGGTTGGGGTGAAGCACCGCTAGCATCCGTAAAGTGCTGCGTACCGCCTCCCCTCAGGTTGGCTGTAGATCTCAGCATGCTGGAGCTGAGCAACGGAGAAGACATGGGCGATTTCGTAGCCTTGGGGGGCTGTTTACTGCCAGCGACTTGTGGGTGCCGTCCTTGAGCAGTGTTCTGCATAGGTACATCGACGTCCATATCGTCGTCCTCGGAATCAGACTCCGGGAGCTCGACTTTCGTCTTAGCATCTGAGACCAGTTCTTGAAGATCGAGTCCCAGACCTCGACCTTTGACCAAGTCGGAGAGATTCGGTGTCAGAGCAGATGCTTTGAATTCAGGTGATACCTTCGCCTTGACGACTGCTGCGTTAGTGGTTCCAGACAATGTCTGAGAAGCTGTGCGGGGCGGTGTCGGCTGCAAAAGCTTCGCTGAGCGAATCAGCGGATGGACATTGCCAGTCGTGGGTGTCACAACAGGTTCAACTCCAATCATTGCTCCCGTTTCATCCACCTCGACCGGCTCTCCACAGGCATCAGCAGCAGCCTCGTGCGACGCAAAACTCCTCCCATGGCCAATTCGACAATGGTTGATGAAGCCTTGGGCACTCCCAAAGTCAGACCGACCACAATCCGGACACACCAGCTTGACGGTGGCACCGTCAGATTTCCTCTTGATGATCATTGGTCCCGTAGCCTTCTCTTTCGGCTGGCCATATCCAGCAGGCAGGGACTTCAGTTTCCCTGCACGTTGCGTGCGAGATTGGCTTGATGAATGTGGGCCTTCTGCAAAGCTGCCCCTAGTTTGAGATCTGAATTTCATGGGCGACTTGCCGACGGGGGTGGACACGACCTGTTCGACTTCGCCACCGTCGAAGCGCGGATCTTGTAGGAGCCATCTTGCATAATGACGGGTATAAGGTCCATCCTGAACACCCCATGGCGCAGGAGATTGAGGAAGCGGAGTCGAGAATGAAGTACGAAGAGCAGGACCCACGCCATTGCTGACGACAGTAGAAAGACCTTGGGTTCCAGGGAAGGGGATTTCTTGGCATCGACGAAGTTGCTCCAGTGATGCCTGACACTTTGCCATCTCCTGGTCAATGAGTCGAAGCTCTTTGTGCTTGAGCAAAATCTCAAGACCGATTTGCGTCTGGATTACGTTTCGGATTGATTCCAACCGGACGGAGTCTGCATCGTTGGCTGAAGAGTCCATCGGGCGCGGCTCCGGGTCATCCATCTTTCCCTCTGGTGGTGATGGCAGGTATGATAGCAGGGGTTTCGTGGTAGTTGAAGCACTCGTTTTGGGTGTGTCGGGTGCAGGATCGGGCGTAATATTTACAGGTGTGGGCGCCGGTATCACGGTGGCGCTCTGGAGCTTTTCAACAGTCCTGGCTCGTTTCCTGTCTGCCTGGCCCTGATGGTCGCCTGATTGCCGGCGCTTGTGTACGGCGGGCATTGTGAGACTGCCAGACCCAGGCGAGTCTTGTTTTGAAACAAACATCCTCATGTCCGGAGAGTTGACCATATCGCAGCCTGTCCAAGATAGGAGCCGCAACATATTGGGGTGCTCTTCTGAGCGATCTGATGCGACTTCGACGTCACCACCATATGCATCTGGACCATTTAGTCACCGAAGACTAGAACCTGCGCTACCAGCCATCAATTCCGAGAATCCAACAGCGCGCAACTCTCAATATCACAACTCTTGTGGTCTAACTCGGGCCGATGATATGGTACTCTGCACAGAATTCCTAGGAAGTCGACTGAGATTGCCTCTCCTTCGCTGCCGGCGGTACGTGAGTAGAATAAGTAGAGTTCAGACAGCCGTCGTTTGTAAAGTCGTTAGAATACAGGTCGTACTGGTATTACAATTGTGTTAATCGTGCGTGAAGATGCGCGCAGCGCTAGTCAATCACTAAGGGCGCGAGTAGAGAGCGACAGCGAGGCCACAGCAGCGTCAGTGTCTGGGGAGCGTTCGGCGCGGGAGGACAATGTGGCAGTTGGCTGGAGCGTGCCGTGGAATGAATGACGCAGAAGATGCACCGCAGGCGGTCGAAGATCGGAAAGGGGCGGCCGGGTAAGTCGAACAGAAATACAGAGTCGAAGTAGAGAAGGATTAAGATAAAAGCGTGGCAAGACAGGCGCAGAGAATTGGTACAGGTGCAGGTGTGCAAGAGTCGAAGTGGTGCAGGCAGACGCCGTTCGAGAGTCTCAAGAAGGTAAAGAGGCCACCAGGTGGAAGGCAAGAGCAAACAAGGGAAGAAGGAGGGCGACGAAGGCGAAGGGGGCGGCTTCGGGTCCCAAGGCAAGGCGGCACATCAGAGTGGAGGCGCACCTGAGGGATCGATGGATGGGAAGCAGACGGGCGCTGATGTGCTTCGCTGCGGAAGTGGTGCAAGTTGGGTTGCCCACGGCTCCACCCTGCTGCACACTCTATTTCCAGCTATTTGTTAATTCCGCCAATAGCGGCCCAGATCCCGTCGGCCAAGGCCACACTAGCGGCCGAGCTAAGCCGTTTCTGCAAGATGGTCCATGCAAGGGAGCCCACGACAGTTTCCCGCGGGTCATTCTCCCGAGCTCCTCCCTGAAAGTCCGCCAGGCAGCGCGAAATCACCTGATGCCGCCGATAAGAAGCCAACGAAGCCACGAAACACATCAAGTCAGCTTCACCGGTCACGTGTTGGCATCGAAGCTTCGCGCCGTTGTTGCAAACCTGCTTCTTTTGTTTACTCTGGAAGGCGGGCTGCTTTCCTCACTGATATCCTGTCAGGAGTCCCCAATTACGGGTGCGAGTTACTTGTACCCCGCAGCTTACACATCGCCCAGCTGCGTGATCACAGCCAGAAGTGCGAAAATCACTAATTGCTCAAGGTTAATAATGTCTCTGCGGGACAAACTGGCAGGGTAATACTTACGCGCTGATGTTGTGATTATGTACGTGGCAATGACCCACGCTGCTTCTGCAACTGCCACGTCGTCAACTTCTCCATGATCCGAGTACATGTACCAGAACCCAACAGCCAAGCTCAGCAGGATTGGCACCACACCCCAGAACACCACCTTGAAGACCGACCAACGAAGCTTCAACTCCAAGGTCAGGGTACCCAATTCTGCGTTCTTGGAGCTGTTGTTGAAATGCTGGTGGATCCACATTAGCCAACGACCCTCATAGTCGAGCGTGTGCGTGTTGTAGCTCCGCCAGAGCTCTGCCAGCGCTCGCTCCGTTTCTGCGTCCAGTTCGACCTCGCGGTGGTGGCCTTTGCCGGGGTTGCACTCATAAATGCCAAAACCAGAGACCTCTTTCAGGGACATTCCTCTTCGAATCGGATTCCGCAACTGCCTGTGGGCCTTGCGAATCTGCTGGAACAGGCCGTCGATCCGCATCACGCGACGTAAGGATTCTCTCGGCCCGGTCTCGTCGCCCATGATGCCCACGACCACATAGTAGTAGTCCTGGAGCCACGGATGTGCCATGCTGGGGACCGCGTGTCCAGGTTCATTCGAGGCCTTCTGGTTTTCTACGGCCGTCGTACTGCTCTGCTCGCGACTGGAAACACTCTGTCTCTCGGCGTCTGGTAAATCCGGCTGTTCCTTTCTGGACAATCCGAATTTTTTGCGTACTTGTGGTAGCTTGTCATGTACCCAGCTGGTCTCCGAGTTTCCCCATCCCTGATCAACCGAGACACATCAGTAAATGCCTTGCTGCTGGTGCCTCACCAAGAGTTACGTACCAAGCGGACGCTTGCGATGGCAGCATCGATCCCACCTGCAGATGTCCTGTAATTAATGTCCTTGGACAAGCTAAACCCGAGAAATCGAAACGTCGTCCGGTATGAGTAGGACCGTCGCATAGATCTCGCACAGTCAGGAATGTCTTTCTCCTCGTTTCGCTTCCATGACAGCCAAGAGAAGGCAGCATAACTGAAGCTATCGGACTTGACTTTAGGTGGCCTTATGACCACTGGCGGTGACTCCAAGCGGATTGATTTCGACGACTTGGAGACTTGAGGGCTGAGCGCGACTTCCGAGCGCTCTGATGCATGTGAGATACCAGGAGCCGGACGCACTGTCGCCGGGGGTTCATTCTCGGTCGTGTAGTCGCTGGTTGCTCGAAGGCGAGCGGCAGGAGTAGTAGAAGAAGTAGCAGCGATTTGGGGCATTCCGATTTGCTCGATCTGCAATTTCCCGGCGTGATCGCTCAGGGAGACGGTGTCTGCCATCTCGAGTCTGTTGTCCCTGCGGCCTTAGCAGCAATAGGTCGCTGTATTTCGGGCTAACGCCATCCTTGAACAAATACGTTTGAGAACAAGCCGATCAGTAATGTCTAAGAACACTTGATATGAAGAGTCTCTCGGTCCAGACCGTGGGAGACATCCTGTCCTTCCTGTTCACACGCCTCAAGGGGCCGGACGCCTGAAACGCTGACTAAGGAATGCCTCGAAGTGACCCAGATGCCTCAGGTGCCTGTACACTAAGCTTCAAAGGAGCATCAAGCACCTGGACCGCCCGGTCCGAAATCTTGGCGGATTCTTATCTTCGGCCAGTCGTCGTGTTACTGTAGCATGTCACGCATGCGTGGGAGACGGGCCGCTTTCCTTGTCGAAACCAGATCAAGACCGAGCGACATCAATCAAGGACAGATGAACTCTTATCCTTGCATACCTCGTAATGTTTGCCTACTACCAGTTGCTGGCTATTCAAGACCAAGCCGTCTGCTTCTTGCCGTCAAGGAGTTCAGAGTCTTCGGTCGAGGGAAGATTGACTGCGGCATGGAAAAGCGACCGCCTGGCGTGGAAGTGATGACGCTCTGAGAAAGGCCAATAGTTTCGTGCTACACCGTCTGATTCTAAGTCGAGATTTCTGGAGCTCCCCCGAATATCAGTGCAGACCGCCGACGCCCCAGGAAGCAGACGCACACTGAGCGATTCAGCGACTCTGCGAGCGCATAAGTGATTCAATCTAAGCAAAGTGAAGGGTCTTCAAGATAGCCTTGCTGAAAATAGTGCAAGTGCAAGTGCAAGTCTGAGATATTGCTACTGTAAAACTCGAGAGGAATGTTTGGCACGATATGCGACGTCCAGCCAGGCCTGTGGCTCGAGGTGCTCTTGATGCCTTTGACATTGAAACAAGTTCGGATCACGGCCACGCAGGTGTGTTGGCGTTGAAATGTGCTGGATACATGGTCTTGCAAAGCTTGTTCCTGACTATTGCATGGATTTGCTCCTTAACGGTGCGGTCCTTGATTCCAAGAGGCTCGGCAGATAGCGAGGATCCGACCTCCAGGCTACTTGGCCGGCATTTGTTGCATGCAACAATATCTAAAAATACAATTGAAGTTGCCCCAGGCAAGAGATCGTCCAGTGTTGCCGGGCTCTTGCCACCCAGCTCTGATTCAATTGTGGCTGCTTCTCGACTGCGAGACGCCTGCTCTGCCCGAGCTGGCTACAGGGAGCGAAGCCTCCTTACGAGTGCTCGGCACGACGATGTGTTGCTCACCACGGATAGCATCTTTCCCGCGGCATTGAGACTCTCAAGCTCTCCGTCCCGATGATCTTTGCCACTGCGACTGGCGGCTCTTCGCGTGATATGGCACAGCCACTCAGCCACATCGGTGCAGCCACTCATGGCGTCGCTCTCGAGTCCCTGCAGCTCGCTCCTCCGCATCTGCTTCCAACTTTCGCCACGCCTGGGCGACCAGGAGTGCCAGGTCCCCTTGCTCGGCCATTCCAGACCTTCGTTGAACAACCACTGACGCCTCCAACGCTCCTGCGTCGCTTGGTGCTAGTTCCATGTTCATCCCACAATTGCGCTGGGCGTTCTGGGATTGTCAACCATTCGTAGCAAAGATGCAGTTCCAGAACTCTAGCGATCACGACTGACTGGCTTCCCTACCTGCTTTCTTCCCTGTCAAACATGTGGTTAGCTGCATCAAAACCTCCGCGCCAGCCGCGTAGGCGCAGGCCACGACTACAGGTACTGGTACCCTGAGAGATGTGCATCTTTGGCGATTGATACCCGAGGTGAGCGATCTACACTGATTGTCGAATATCTACTCGTACCGTGGACGTTGATGCCATGGAGGACGATCCCTCCTCTCTCTTCTCATGGAGGCTGAAGCAACATTTCCTCCATCGCTTCGTTGTGTACATGTGCATTCTTTCCTTTGAAACACGCTGCCTCAATGGATTTCATATCTTGCATTTGACAACACAGTTATCATCGTTCGAACAAGGAAGTAATCAGTGGCGATCGGACCACATCTACAGTCTTTTAACCGGGTCGGAAGAGCGCACGACAACTTCATACCAGCAACATGAAGGCCCCTCGGTTGCTGTTGGTTGTGCCAGCCTTGGCCAATCTGGTGGCAGCCCAGGAGAGCATTAATTTCCTGAGCGTTATTGTTTCCGAGGCCAATTCCGTCTATACACAGGTCAACTCCATTCTGTCATCTGCTGCGTCGGCCGCTTCAGCAGCAGCAGCCTCTGCCACCGCATCCACCACGGGGGACACATTGACAGCCTCCGCGTCGATTGCATCCGACTCAGTGACGACAAGCGACGGGACGAGCTCTTCGTCTTCCTCATCGTCAACATCGTCGAGCTCAACTTCGACTTCGGCATCTTCAACCTCGTCACGCTCTTCAGCCGTATTCGGACAGATCAACTCCTCTGGAACTACAGCCAGGAGTACCTCCCGTACCAGTTCGCAGACTTCCTCCGCGAATCCCTCTTCCAGGATCACCTCCTCCTTGACATCGTCCACACCGATTGTGGGAACATCTTCGGTGTTAGGAGCAGCCGCGGAGACGGGGACGAGCGTGCCCTCGTCTTCGAGTTCCAGCCATCACACCAACCTCGCCATCATTCTTGGATGTGTACTTGGAGCTCTGGCACTCGGTTTCTTCATCTTGGCCTTGGTATTTTGCTGCAAGCGCAGGAAACACGGTGCGTCGCCCCGCCACAGCGCCCTCTCCGCAGGCGACGATGAAATCGAAGCATGGAGAGGCCATCAGACCCCTGGCATGATTCCAAGTCGTGGCTCTTCGCGTCGTGCTCGAGGCGTCTCCGGCACGGCACCTCTCATGGCCGAGCATCCGGCCTACCGCAATGGGATGGCACAAGAGAACCCGTTCGCTCCTGTTCCCCCTCCACCGAGGCGGACGGCGTCCAATTCTCGACCTGGCTTGACGGACGGCATAATCCCGACGGATGATCCTTTCGGCGATCAAAATGCTAGGGCCCCCAGCATTCGCAGTCTATCGTCCACCAGCAATTCTCGTCCCAAAGGCGGTATTGCGGCGGGTATTGCTGCTGCAGCAGCTGCGGCCGGTGCTGGAGGAGCGCTAATGCACGAACACGACAAGCATGAGGACGAAGAAGCGATCTTGACGAATACAAACTCCGCGCGACAAGCTCCTGTCAGTCGTAAAGTCGGTCGTAAGCCTGTACCTGTGCGCCATGTCAACAACAGCGAGCCGTGGCCGTACTCTCCCGTCTCACCTATTGATCCCGCCACTGAGATGGCGGCACTAACTACCCAGGACCCGACGAGAAACAGCGACGACAGCCGCAGGAGCTTCAGTCGTGACGCAGCTAGAGCCAACACAGCCTTCGACCAGCAGTACGCAATACCAAAAGATAGTAGGCATAGCCATGGCCATGGCCTCGAAGCAGGTCTGGCTGGGCTCGCTGCTGGAGCCGCAGGGGGGGCCGCCTTGGCACATCACACGGATCAAGAACGCCGTCGCTCGCGCAGCAGTAGCAGCGGCAACGGCAACGGCAATGGCAACAACAATCGACGCACCCGACCTCCAGTGGCAGCACCCGGCGACGACTCCGACCATTCGAGCTCCAGTAGGAACTCCAGAGAGGGCAGAAACAGCCGCGGCGGCAGTTATGGTGATGCGCATGTCTCGCAGCAGCCGCAGCAGCACAGCGACCCTTACGGCCTACCCCTAGCACCGGCCTCGCGCTCGCGAAGAAATAGCGGTCACGGCCCGGCTGCCCCTGGCACCGCCGTAGCATTCACCCACACGAACCGCCCGGCCGTCCCATCTCCGCTATCCAGCGAAGTCCGTCCAGATACGAGATCAGGCTACTCGCCCCCGCGAAGCAGAGCCCGCCACAGCAGCACCAGCGGGGGATCACGATACTCGTTTCCCTACGAACCCCTGGACCACGACTATGGCGCTTATCCCGTCTTCTCCACGCCATACGCCGGACCTAGCTACGGCAACGCCGCCTCAAGTGAAGCCTTACCATCCCTTCCATCAACATCAACACTACCGCCGCCGCCACAACAGCCAAATCCCACCGCCAACCCAAACCCCCGCCAGGAGAAGGCCATCGTCGGCCACAACGGGTATCCCCACATGAACGTCCCCCGCCGCAAGAGCGGTGGCGAGTACGATATCCCCACCGAGCTGCTGAGTCCGCAGACGTTCCCGCCCTCGGCGCAACCTCCAGGCGACGAACGGTTCGACCTCAGCACGTCTCGCAACGCGACGACGACGAAAGGTTGGACCGGCGACGACTCGGCCTGGCGCGTGAGTACCGGCATGCCTAGCGGCTGGCAACGTGCGAGTGTCGAGAGCCCGCGCAACAGTCGAGACCTAGGGATTCGGGACTCGGGAGTCGGAATGCACGCGGGGAGGAGGCGGTTGAGGGCGAGTGATTTCGCGGGCAGAGAGGACGACGGGCCTTACCACGGTCTTGGGCAGGCTCTTTAAACTGTAAACAGATGCGTAATGGATATGTATTGTGATATGTTTGCATTTGGATCTTCTTTTCGCCACGACGTGCGTGCATGACTCTCAATCGCTAGATAGCCAATGTCATAGATGCGCTCGACGATATCCTACGATACACTTTCTCGTGCGCATACACACTCGTATACATGGATAGGTTGATGGATGGGATGCATCGTGCATGTCAACTTATTGATTTCAGCATTGGGTTGGGCCGGGTGGCTTTGTATCTGGTGCTCTGTAGCGGCCCTCCTAAGGCAATGCTTGGAATACCCAATATAGGAACGAAACAATGCTACCAGTGGTTGTTCAGATACGCCTCAAGTCATGGGACCGGGATCACATGCAAATGCAAATGCAAATGCAATGCAGTATTCAACGAATATCTCTCCTGCCGTGAGCAACATCGGCGCCGCGGGTTGGGTATATGACTGTCTTCGCAGTCACTCGTCCTAAGCGCCTGTGTATGTATGCAGCTCTGTACATGCGACGCAGATGCATAGTGCCGCCCCTCCGTATCATGATGAAACAGTATTAGCCTAGTCTTCTGTCTACGAGGCCTGTAGCCTGTACTCCATATGGAATATGCATTGAAAAAGCTGGCCTTTACGGACTCATGAGCGCCTGAGTAGCCCTTCATGAAGGTCGTTCATCGCAACCCCAACACCATTGGTTTGAAATCCCAATCCTCTAATTTAATAACCTGACCATATCCGACGGAATCCTTCCCGTGGGTGAAACTGTATCGTTGTTGCGCCACTCCTCTCTGGCAGAAGCCGAAGGAGGCGTCTCTGGCGCGGGACTTGCTTCCGCGCTCGAAAATTCTGATATGATGGCGGGAGCTGCTTCGTTTGCATCCCGCCGTGGCGATAGCGGCTCTGGTAGAGGCTGCTTGAAGCCGGCCTTGTTGACCTCAACAACAGGCTTCGTGACTCTGGCATTGATTACTCCTTGCTTTGAGAGCTTACCGGATGCCCTGATCTTCGTAACTTTGGGTTTCTTGTTGAGCGAGGTCTTCGACTTAGCGTTCTTGGTCTTGTTCTCTTGGCCATTGAGAAGATCCAAAAGCGACTTCCCCCTGCTGGCTGCGTTTTTCACTGTCGCTTGCATTGCAGAAGCCTCTTTGCTCCGTGCAGTCACATTCAGTTTGATGCGAATCGGCGAGGGTGTGGAGGATGTTGGCTTCTTTCCTTCCTTCGGGGGCTCGTCTCCGTTCTGGCTTCTTGGAGGAGTCATTGTGTTGATTTCCACAGAAGAAAGCAGTCGAGGGCCCGCAATCTCGTTCTTCTTGGGAGTGGGAGGTATCAGAACCTCGATCTCGCCCTGACTCGATCTGACTCGATCAAGATCGGCCTCCGTGTAGTTTTCAGCGCCCTCGGTGCGAGGATCGTCCCATTCCCTCAACTGTGCCAGTCGAGCAACTTCATCACTGTCGCCACTGACGATCAGATCCCAACAGTCCTCGAGGTCCTTGCCAGGTGGTACGGGCTCATGATTAATCCAGACGGTGGTGCCTTCTCGTCTGTCTTTGACAATCTGACACATCTCACGGACTATACGCCGTACGGCCGGGATTTTCATGCTGGTCCCAACCACAATCACACAGTCAGGTCTTGTTCGAAAATCTGCTGTGGTGACGGCACCAATCGCCTCATCGTCAGGATTATGCTCGTTGTAGAGAACGATTCGAGGTCGTAACTTCCCAACACCATGACTCCGCTTGCCAGCATGTGTCGTTCTCAGCGCATCGGCCGCGACACACTGTGGGCAGAGAGGTGGAGAGGCTCCATCAAACAAATGCGCCTGGAAGTCGGAAATGTGCCTGCATTTCTGACACATCATTTTTTCGAGTCCACCGTGGAGCTGGATGGTCTTCGGCCAGGGGGCTTTATGGCTGAGCGGCACTTGAGTGGCCAAAGGGGGTAAGGACGACTCAAGGCCATCCACATTCTGGGTATATAGCCGTAGGAGGCGTCCTTCAACAGCTAGTCTGGCAAGGAAGCGGTGGAAGAGGGTCGGCTTGGCATTGTCGGCCATCTTGGACAGCTTGCGGACCATCTTGTGGAATTCTGCAGTTGAGTGGTCGTCCTTGTAGACGGAGGCATCAAATAGCATCTTGCCCGAGCTCTTCAATTTGTGTTCGCCTCTCAGGCTCTTGAACAGGCCATGAGAGGACCGGAAGTCGGGGATACCAGCTGAAACAGATATGCCAGCCCCTGCCACGACCACAATCTTCCTCCTGTTTCGCACGGCTTTGAGAAGGGTATCGAGCGCCTCTCTGCGATCATACTCGGACTGCGCCGTATCTGAATTCAGGTCCAGATACTGGGTTGTGCGGATCTTTGGCTCGATCTTCCGGCGCTTTCGTGGGCGAGGCATTTCATCGCCGGCATGCTGGGAGGCAGGTGGAGTGACGACTTGAAAGCCGGGAGGTAAAGTTGGCGAAGCTGGGGGAGAGCTGAGAGGGGAGCTCAGAGGAGAGCTGGGAAGTGAGCTCAAGGGCGACGAAAGCTCTGACACTTGGTCGAACTCCATCGTGGTTGCAATTGAGTTACCGGTGAGGTTGAGGGGACGAGTGATTTATCGCATGACGGGAAGGAGCAACCCATCCAGCAAAGGGGTGTCGAGTCGACTGTGAATGTTCTATAGGACAAAGAATTGCGCTATGCGACTTGTCACCTGCGGCTCACTTAAGAACGCCAGGTGAGGAATAGGTGAAGTGGTCGCAAAAACTCGTTTGTTGTGAGGTGAGCTGAGGGTCAGGCACGGGAGAGGCGCAGTTTGGGAGTCGATCGATGATGAGGCTGGCCGAGGAGACATGCCACGAACCCGGACAGGGAAGAGGGTGAACAAAGGCGGGAAGGACGGGGGCCATCCCAAGCAGAAGCGTCAGCGGCGGGCGGCTGTTTGCAGCCCTGACCTGGCAGATGCCCGATCGAAACGCCAAAACTCGGTAGCAGCATGCTGCAAAACACACAGTGGGTTGGAATGCTGGGGGAGTCCACTAACTAGCGATTGGCTGGCGGTGGTTTGGGAGCGACGATTAGGTGCTGGGTCCTCCGTCCTCCGGACTGGGTACTGCGTTGTTCCAGTACCTGACAGATCTTCTGCAGGCGCCCAACCAGCACCACAAGACTGTGATACTGTACATACAGCAACTCCGTGTGACAGACGGCGACAGTTATGATTCACACAACTGACGAGCACTCTATACTTGTCCTATGCGCGATCAATGTTCGCGTGAAGCAGATGCGAACACCATGACTCCGTATCGGAGGGCGCCACAACATCAACCCCGTTACTGTTTCCCCGGCTACCGCCCTGAAGTGGCCCACGGCGAGCGCTGTGGCTCGTGCTTCGTGAGACAGGGAACTGTCCACGCGCTGCTTTTAGCTCCGCCTTCTGCTTCGTGCTCGTAGCCGCTGTTTCAGCCTTTCGTTGTGCAGGTTCTTACGTTGAAAATAGACGAAGAGTCTTTCTGTTAGCAGTTTGCTTCAACATCAAGTTTCTTCTCAAAGTCACATGTGCTTCTGCTGAAATTTTGAGAATCCTATTTCCCTCGCGCCAGACCCTGCTAAAAGCTTATGGCGCCGTCGAGACTCCTTGAATGACCGTTTGGCATCCTTCCACCTACACATATATAGTATTTACTACTCAGGCATAACGGCCCCGGGAAACATCTGAGTGGAACGGTATGGAAAATTCCAGCGTGTTCAGCTCGTAGAACGAGTACACGTGGAGAGTTTTCTTGGACCAGCTGGGCCGGATGGATCAAGATCCGCCTGACGACTTCGCGTCCGAGTCATTCTTCGACCAGAACTCGCTCCAACAGCAAATTCAGCAGATCGATGCTGCCGCCGATTTGAATGATGCCGAGCTTAATGGTACTGTCCCAAGTGTCGCCCTCCCTCCGAACCCAGCTGTCGTCGAACAACTTTCCCGCAAATGGTACAGTGGTTGTCTGGAACGGACCGCGTGGTCAAGACATGGCCACCTCGCCAGTATCTCCGAAGATGGGTCGACCGTCTATCTTGAGTGTCTGCGGTATGACCACAGATCCAGATCTTGGGATCTCCACGAGAGACACTCCTTGACCACAGTCTTCGAAGAAGCAACTAGTCTGGCTTGGAGCGCGACCGGAGGTGAGCTTGCCGTGGTAGACATAAAGGGACGAATCTGGATATATCACGTGGCTCTGACGGCCATCAATCGTCTCAATCTCGCACGGCAAGGCGCTATTGATGAAGGCGACGACTATTCACAGCCAATCGGCATGACTTGGCTGAGCCAGGACAGACAGGAAAGACCAAGAAATGTGGTCATTCAGGCCTCAAAAGGCGAAACACGGTGGGAGCACGCAAATGCTAGGGCCAAACCTCTCGGCACATACTGGCCAAGAGCCGTCCTGCTCGTCCACCGCAATGGCCTGATAACGCTCTGCTTTCAACGACGTGACGGACAGTACCTGAAGATCACCAAACAACTGACGCCGCAAGATGGAGTCTTATACACTCACGCCAGCTTCGCCCCTACAGTAGAAGGGAAGATGCTGATTGCTATACATTCCTACCAAAAGATCATATCAGTCTATTTTCTCACTGTTGACTGGACAGAAGTCAACCAAGGTCTCGAGGGGCTTCCCGTCTTGACCATCGACCCAGTCTCCAGCAAAGTGTCTTCTCAGCCGTCTGGTTCTGCCGCTGTGCCTGACGCCTACGACCCCGAGTCTTGGCTACTGAGTCACTTCAAGGTGGTTCAGACTTCAGACGTAGAGAAAGCAGTTCAAACACCTCCGACGATTCTTGCGGTGTCTACCGGCGTCAACAGAACTGTCAGCATCACCGACGCTGGTTTCTTAGTCTCCAGTCGGATTAAGAGGTGGGCGGTCAACTCAGTTGAAACAAAATTACACCCTCTTTTCGACACCCTTCCTTCTACAGGCTCTGCTGCGTCAGCACCGAAACCCCTTTATACTCTGCAGGAACAGCCGGACAAGGAAGAGCAGGTAATTACCACGGTCCATCACGTAGACGGTGTCCAGACGCTCGCGATCACCACACAGGAGAACCGGACGGATTTTCTCGGCTTGGAAGATTTGTCACCGATGTCCTATGCCGCCTCAGCGCAGGAAACAACGTGTATGTCACAATCCGGATTTGCCTTCCCTTATACACAAGTTATCCTTAATCCAAGTTTCTCTCCTGGCGCGTGCGTCAGAGCAGACCTCGCAGCGAACGACAAAACCCAGCTCGCCGTCATGGAATATCAACTAGATCAGACTCAAATACAACAACCACTAGAACCTCACGTTGATGCTGCGATCGCATCCCTTAACCTCACTTTTGCGCGAGCTTGCTGGTCCAACGCCACGATCGACGATATCCTCATGTGTGCTTCGCGCACCATTCCTCCAGCCCTGGTCCCTACAATGATTTCGAGCGTCTACCGCACGCTCTTCCGTGACGGCGAATTTGTGCACGAAAAGACGCCCGGCTCAGAGCTCGAACATATGTTCCACAAACAGGTCTTGGCTAAAGTGTTCTCTTACCATGCGAGCCTGGCATCGACCTGCTCGCACCTTGCGTCGACAGCGCCAACCGATGCGAGAACTGGCGGATGGACATTAAGCGCCCAGTGGGCCTGGATAGTCAACAACGTTCGACAAACTACCACGTTGCTGATCATGAATCTCAGAGACATACAAAATGTGGCCTTTGTCGTCAGCCAGGATTTCACCGAGATGTTGTGCGCAAACCTGAGATGGGGTCTGTCACTTATCAGATTTATCTTTAATGCTGTCCTGGAAGTGGGCGATCGAGAGAGTAATCCGGACATGTTCGACGAGAAGGACCGCGGAAGACTTGGTGATACGCATGGCAATGGAAGTCAAGGCCTCGTCGCACTACTCTTGAATTGCCACGCCTCGCGGATCTTCCTGATCGCATTTGTGCGAGCAGTCAGGACCTATGCCAAGGTCACAGAGCCAAAATCACAACACCAGTTGCAGCTATTGCAGTGCATTCAACAACAGACAAATGGTAAAGGGTTGTCCTTCGGAGCCATAGAGGCGCTTCTCGAATACAGGTGGTCGGCAGCGGGTGACTTGGAGGGGGATATTGCAGCTACGGCAGTCCGACAACTTGACATGATGGCTACAGGCATCGTCCACGAGTCGTATCAGCCGACGATCAAGACTCTCCTCAGCAAGCTGATTAACAGTCCTTCAGGATTACGAGCGAACAAGTTGATCGATCGACTCAAACTGTTTGTTGACCACGTCGACCTTGAATACATCTTCTTGAACCAGGACATCCTTGGTCATCGGCGCGATAGCCAGTCTACGGATGTGATTTACGATGTTCTTCGAAAGCGGCCGATCACGAAGGGCACGGCAGAGCCACATGGCGGAGGTCAACCAATGGTTAGGAGATGCATCAGATGCGGCAGTTTCAGCGAGGATGTTGTTGTACCACCCAAAGATTGGCCAAGGCAGGTTGCCATGTCGTTGGCGAGATGTGTGTGCGACGGAAACTGGGTGCTAGAGCCTTGGGAAAAAGCTCGCAAGTGATGCGACACGCCTTGAATGAGTAGCTCTTAGATGGCATGTAGCACGAACCCAATACCCCAGATATGCAATATGCGATATTGCGAAAGGCTTCGCTTCAGTAGTTGAACTATTCTTGTTGATTCGCAGGGCGCCGAAGGACATTTGCCTTTTGGCAGTCGCGATTTGCCATGCTCATTTCACACGTATGCGACTGCATCAGAAGCCCGGGTCTTTCCCAGTATTGATGTCAGTCTCCCCTTGCAGGCCCTCGAAAGGCCATGAAGATGCCGTTGCCTCATCTCTAATTCGCAATTCCGCACCGATCGCTCACGGCCTGCGCACATTCGCCAGACGTTCACTCCTTGACCACCCTACTCCGCCTTAACAGCATACTTCCTAGCCGGGAAATGTGTCTGCTTCTTCTTCTGCTTCTCGGTCACTCTAGAAGCGTCTTTCTTCGACAGTCGACGACGGATCGCGCGGGTCAACTTTGGGCGGAGATCGAGGGGGAGGTACTTCTTCTTGGCGTAGAAAAGACGAAGTTGGTGTCGTTGGTTGGCGTTGATAACGGTCAGAGTGCGGGCAACGGATTTGCGGAGGTCGTGTCTACATGGCCACTTTGTTAGATCCTTCTAATCTGCCGTTTTATGCCGAACAGGATGAGCGGATTTTGCGTCGTTGGTTCGAAACGTACATTCTTGTCAACTTCGACGAAGCACCACCTGCAATCTTCTGCACTCGCAATTGACCCAATTCTGTCTTGAGTTCATCGAGTTGTTTCTTCAGGTCATCCTTGCTCTTGCCCCAGAGCTGGCCTGGTTTCACACGAGCACTGTTCGACGACTAGAAACCTTGTCGTCAGCGATCAATTCTTCGTGCGCAGCAAAGTCAGGGCAACAATTGCATAGCCGATGTAATCTGGAGTAAGCGCATACCATCTTCGCTGCTGAGTGATGTTGTCGATGTCAAGAAACGTGTGGGAATTGAGGCTGAACGTCGTTGTCGATATTGCATGTCGAATCTGCCTGCGGTCCTCAGAAATTGTTTGTGGAAGTGCCAAGAGTTACTCTTCTGTGATTGGCTGCGGACCGCCACGTCTTGGCATAGCTGCGCCTCTCTCAGCCTCGTCGGGGCCAGGTCAGGACACCTTGGTTGTCAAAGTGCAACGAACAACTGAATTGAATCACAGATCAAACTTGGCCTTGACAGATCATGGGCCTGAATGCATCGACAGATTTTGCATATCTGCATGTGTAATTTCAGAAAGACAGCCACATTTTCGTCAATCGACGACAGCCGCGATGGCAACCGGCACGGGGTGGGCCCAGCTGCGCCAACAGATCAGGACGCTTGAGAGTCAGGTACCTTGCCAGCCGGGCCTCGGACACTGCTTCTGGGGCTGACAAACTCGCAAGACCGAAGCGCTATTTCACACCTACTCACAATACGCCGCAAGCTCGAAACTCCCACCCAAACCGTCCGATGAAGAACAAAGGAACGAAGCCGAGATCCAAGAATTGCTTGAGAAGGTTAGACGCGAAAGACTGCTCTCACACATCAAAAAGTCTGTGCTAACACGCTGTATATACAGCGCGAAGGACTGATATCCCAACTTTCTCGCCTCCTCGATTCCGAGTCCGCCCTCAATACGTCCTCTCTCAAACACAACAACCTCTCCCGGCACCGTGAGGTCCTGAATGAGCACCGCCAGGAACTCCGTCGGTTAAAATCCTCCATCTCTGAAGCCCGCGACCGTCAGCACTTGCTTGCAAACGTCCGGTCCGATATCGACGCATTCCGTACGAACAACCCAGCCGAAGCTGAAGCGGAGTACATGCTTCAAGAACGCACGCGGCTCGATCAAAGTCACAGTGTGATCGACGGAGTGCTGTCACAAGCGTATGCGATCAATGAGAATTTTGGCATTCAAAGAGAGACGTTATCGAGTATTAATCGGCGGATCACGGGTGCTGCGGCGCAGATACCTGGCGTGAATGGCCTGATTCAGCGGATTGGGTCGAAACGACGGAGGGATGGCATCATCTTGGGAAGTTTCATTGCATTTTGTTGCTTGATGTTGCTTTACTTCAGTTGATCACCGGAATGACCAAATCAGCTGCTCAACAAGTGAGTATTGGTCGCCGAAGCTGGCACTGCATGACAGCTTGGTGTGCGAGAATGTCTGAGCTGGAGCTTTCTGAGCGTTTGGGATACGGCGTCTGTGCAGTCCGATTCGGTACAATCTGCGGTACATGTCATACCAGCGAGAAGTGTATCACAGTGCGCAACACGGTCAGCATGCTGGGAGGGCTGGGGACCTCGAAATCAACGTTGGAGGACTCGGGGTCAGACTAGGGGATGACGGATGCGTCGCGGACGAATGCTTGCATCTACGCTACTGGAGACGTCGACCCTTGCGACACACGGTTTCATACTTCTTTGCGAGGGACGCTGTCTCACATGAGCGGCGATCCATCTGACGCAAATCACTTCATGATGCTTCTACTGTATCCAGAACCGGAGCAGATGTCAATCTCACCTCTCACCACAGCACACAATCCTCAATATCGCCAGACCCACAAGAGAGATCAGTCAGTCATATGCCCAGGTCGTACGAACCGACATGAGAAATCCGCATCTTACCTGATCTCTATCTCGAGCTCTCACACAATTTCCCCGCCTTGGCTTTGGAGGTCCATGTTTGCCACGACAATGGAGTTCAGAATTTCGCGTCTGCAAGGCCCGTCAGCATTTATGCAGGGCTATGGCTATATGCAAGGCTGACGGACGACTGGCAAAACGGTTTGCCGAGTCTATGTTCTCGGCCCCGAGCAACCATAGCGATCTCTCCTATGTCAGGTTCACGGCCTCGATCCGTCATGCCGGCTATCATGCGCACATCCCTCAATATTCTAATACCAAAGCACTATTCACTGCTCTCTGAGTCTCCGTGGAATAGAGTTTTGCGATATGCAGAGTCTCCACCATCAACACCAAGCAAGACGTGTCGACGAACGAGGTTGCGAAGATTCCGTTGGATCTGGAGGCAGCATCGGAGAGCCGACTGGGTTCGGCCGAGGTCACGTTGATCTACAACCGAGAGGTTTCAAGTCCCTGACGATTTCAGCCTTGGCCTTTTTATAGCCCCGATCTGTCACTTGCACCGCTCGGATAAGACGGCCCGTCACAATGACATGCTACTCGCCGCACGAAACCCCCCTCGCCGACTTTCTGATGATGCCGGAATGCGTAGGTAGGTCCTCTGGACCCAGCTGCATATTCAGAAGAGCACTCTCTGTATGGATCCGGATCCCTTGACATTGCCCCGCGCAAGCCGAATTATTCGTAGCCATCCAATCGTCCACCTGTCATTTTTAATCCCCCGAGTCTTTTGAGGTTGTGTTGTTGCATTGTCCCTGCATATGAGTAGTACTGAATTAGTTCCATTCAACGTCGTTCATTCCATGGAGACCGGGGCCCGGGCGAATACTAGCCGGTCTTTTCGCATTATTCCCAGCTTCCGTCTTGCAGGTCGGTCTGAATTTCCTGAATTTCCTCCGTGATAGTATCTGGCTTGCCTATCAAGTACCACGCTCTACGCTCTTAGACCACACCTTTCACTCGCTGCGTCTCAGCCCTCCGGAAGGGCCCGCGCGTCACTATCATGACTAGGGATCCACGTGCTCGCTCTGGCTCAGCACCTGTCCTCAGTACTCGTATGCAGCGATGCTGCTTCCTTTGGTGGCAAGTATATGGCTATGCGTGCGTGGTGTATTCGCCGTCCTGGGCTTAGTAGTAGGTCCTTCCTCTTCGTGTTCGCGCCCGCTTGCCCTGACGGCCACTCCCCGGACGAATCACGCTGTGGACATGGACGCCGACGGCATCGGCTTGAGGAGCGCGTGTCGTTTGCAGACATCCTCAATCATTCTCACCCTCAAGTGCCCCAGCTACAGTTGGTATGGTCGTTGCGTGGGGGAGGTAGCTACCTGTGACTTCCTCTCTATTGGCAGACGTCAGTTTCCTTCCAGACAAACAGCACCAGCACGACGGGTTAAACATTCCGGCTGAATGGGCCTCCCTCTCACACAATGCGGGCGGAAGGGTGACGAAAGCGAATAATTCACCATCAGTCAGTCACGTACATATGATGCTGATGTTGGAATCTTGAGCGACACAAGCTTTTCTAGGGCCCTGCCCCGTTGGTGTGATTGTGTGGTAATGAAAGTCCTCCCACCGTTACAGTAAACGCCGCTACGTCGTGCTGCGCGCAAAAATCCCGCTGTGCCGGTTCCCGCCCGGGAAAACGCAAGCCTGCATGGCATTGAAGGGAACGAAAGCAACGTCCTATCGGGCCCGGCTGCCGGGACCCTCCATCACGACTATGGAAAACGTCCCCTGGTCGACCCAATTGATTGAACTACTGTAGCTGGCTAAGACTTGCCGTGGTACTGTAACTGCTACTTCTACTCGTAGTTGGTTGATTGAGTTCCCGGTACGTCCTTCGTATGTACGTTACGCTGCAGGGCCACAAAGGTTCGCTGCGTCATGATGGGTTTCCGGACAAGGAACCCTCAATTGGCCGGGAAAAAGACTGTGCGGCGCCTGAAGCTTGAACAAGGCGAGGGGGGCGAAAAAATCCTGTACGAGCAGCGCTCCGTTCGGATCTTCATGCCAACTTACTGTCGAGGTTCAAATCGAGCAGATGCCGACGTGTGAAATGCTGAGGCTCTTGGGCCCGAGCATTGGCATGGTGTTAAATTTTCGGCATTGACTGGACGTCCTCTCTCTCTATCTCGCGCTTCTTTTTTCTTCATCATTTGGTAGCGGTTTCTATATTGCCGCTTTTCGACGCCTGGTCTTGCCGTTCTTGTATCAAGTCGGTAGTGACTTGCGGTTTATACACACAACATACATACACACACCCACACAGAGTACACAGCCCTTCGCACCTCGTAGTCTCATATCTATCCTATTGGTGCGCGAGGCGGGCCCTTCCTCTTTGTTCCGACCTGTGTTACTATATCAGCTGGACCTTGACATTGACATCATCAACCTCAGAAATTTGTCCGCGGTGCTGCGCACAAACAAAGGACAATCGATTTCCTTCTTTCTTGCTGCGAGAGTCCGGAACCAGGGACCAGGAACAAAGGAGTGCGGAACCTTCCAGCAGGCAGAGCGCAAGTGACACTACGTTGGGTGGAAGCAAACCAGCGTTGGCTTGAGACGCAGATCAATCCTTCGCTAAGTGCTGATGGGATATGAATATGAATGATCCCAGTACTTCAGCAGAAGAACCAGAATCAGCCCTCCCACCACACTCAGAGCCAGGACCCAGTCGGCTTCCGTAGCGCACGACAATAGCCGCACGAGCGCAACCCTGAGTGTTTAGGCCGACGACCTTCAGACCAGCTTGGGTGCCAGTCCGAGCCGACAGACACAGCAGAGCCCGAAGTTGACCACGGCACTCCTTCGGACCATTTTCACCAGATCCCACGATTTCTTCAGCAAAGCATCTTCCCTCGATACCGATCGGCTAACGGGACATTTCCAACCCGACATGTGCATCTATTATACCTATCACTTCAGCTGCTGTCCTGGCACAGCGCGACCAGCACCATATTATGTCCATTCAATATGCTCCGAATCGTCAGCGCCGAAAAAAATCACACTCCTATCCGACGCCGACGGCCGTGCCAAAGTGCAAGTCATCGACCTGAAGAAGTGCAGGATTCAGCACGAGATTCTTGATGGCGCAGAGGCGGATATGCCGTGTCCGAAGTGTGGGTAAGTCGGATTTGGGTCCGCCGGACGGCATCTATGCGGCAGATTGGCTGACTGTTTTGTCGGTTAGGATGAGACCAGAGCCGGAAGAGAATTGTGAGCATTGATCTTTGTGCTTTATGAATAATAAAAGCGCCGGGTGCATCAAAGGCGTGATGAGTGTTCTGGTACTTATTGGATACTGAACTGTTTGGGACGTATTGGCTGTGTGGAGATCTGAATTACGCGACGACAGCGTTGGGCATTGTATTGGGCATCCCGGTTGAGGTTTTTGGCGGCACTCGTGGTCTTTGGACGGTACTCACCGAAGATGGCAACGGCTTCGATGACGGCTCTCTCAGGGTCCGTTCCTCTTGAAGTAGTCTCTGAACTGCAGCGTTTAGACCATCGACTTCTCCTTCCCACGCATAGGCACTTCCCGCCCAACGGATCTTACAGCTGGAATCGATTAGGTAGACGTATCCGACCTGGGTGTTGAGGAAGCCCATGGCATCGCGTACCTCGTCTGTCAAGCCGCGTCGAATGTCGCGAGGTAATTTGATCTTGAAATACCGGCTCCAACGCTCCTCGGGAATGGTTTCTCTAATCCGGCCGCTGAACATCCTGACGATTAAAGCACGCATCCAGTCGCCTGCGATATTGATGTCCACCCGCTGCAAGCGCCCGCGATTTTGTTCCAATAGTCTGCTCAACTCTGGGTTACTTTTCTCCCCAATGAACGAGTTGACCATCTCTTCAGCCCAAGAATTCGAGTGGATGGCGATGAGAGACACCTTTCCCATCAAGAGAGGGGTGGTGTCTCGCCCACCATCAGGCCCATCCCCTTCTTTAGCCAGTGTCTGGCCCCATATATTCGGAAAGTAGAGCGCTTTTTCTCGTTTGAACAACCGTGAGCTAGATACGAAACTCTTCCCTTTGTGATAGTCCATTCGTCTCCATTCTTGAAAGTAGGGGCGGAAGAAAGTGCGCAAGTAGACACGTCGTCGCTCCAGAGCTTTGTCGTAGCTCGTAAACTCCTCGTGCCTTTCACGAAGTGTGCGGCTGTCGAGGGGACTGTTCTGCCCGGGTCGGGGAGGATATTCAAGGCCCAACGGCCGTGCTAGCACTTGAGGCGTGAAGCTCTCCCCCTTCACCCCTCGCGGAATAGGGATTCGGGAGATGGCGGACACATTTTCAGGGTTGCGATCGAGGCCAACATGAAGAGGTATTGCTGGTCGAGGTTTTATCTCGGCTCCTTGCTTGGGCGGAAGGGTGGTTTTGTTCTGCGTTGAGGTGGAGGCATAGCGAATTAGGCTTGGTGATGATCTTGAGAGTCTGTGTAGACAATGGGTGTGAGGGCGCAATGCTAGGGAGACAAACAGACTCAGGAGATCTTCTCGTCCCATCCTGCGAAGGGATCAAGTGCGAAATACAGGGTAGTGACACCAGTCACTAATTTGAACTGCACGCACATATTCCCGTCAACTCCTGAGCTCTACGGAAATTGCTTGGCACGCATCATGTGACGGCGCGTCATTATCGTGTTTGATTGTGAATGGACAAGAAGAAAGGGTGACAACGGTTCGTCCCACTCACCCCGCCTTCACTGACTGCTCGAGAATTGGTTTTCCAGCGCGGCGTGTGAAACAATGTCGTGCGCACTGCCTGTCCTGCGTACGGCCATGCATACCAGTCGCGATCCACAGTTCCTCAACCTCAACCTCAACACCAACCAGAGATGCTGTCAACAGAAGAAAAGAAAGAAAAGGAACAGTTCTTTCGGGACCTAGATCGCCTTGAAGCCCTTGATGAAGATGAGCCGGAGGAGTTGACCCTGCGCTTCCCCGAATCACCACCTGCGAAGCCACTCAACAAGCCAATCGCCAGCATTCCTAGAGCAACTCCAGCTCCGAGTGAAGAAGCCACCGATGAGAAAACACCGCCGAGCCGGAAGCGGAAGCCATCGCAAGACGCTGTACAGCTGGACCAGCAAGCAGCACGGCAAACCCCCTTGGCCCGGTCGTTCACTCTTCCTGAACAGAAACCAGACAAGCAAGGTCCACCGATACCTCGTCTGGGAAGGGCAGCGACTGTGCCCGAGAGGACCTCGATCAAGGCTAGACTTCCTAAGCTGAGGACAAATTTTACAGACCTTTCGAATGTGACGGAGCGTCTGAAAGGTGAAGGTCAGCCGAAGCTCAAACCGCTCCCCAAGTTCGCGGCAAAAGCGAAACCAATCGATCCTGACTGGCAGATCTTCAAGGGTCTCGTCTTCTGTATGTTCCCTCTCCTCTGGGCACGTCCCGTCCTTCCCTAACAGCTTGTGCAGTCTTCGTACCCAATAATGACGATGACTCTGGAACGCGCATTCGCATACATCAAGCGGTCCAGCACGGTGCCATCTGGACGCACGAATTCTGCGAAGAAGTCACTCATATCATTGTCACCAGCAACGACCTTGATGTCACTGTCGTGGCCAAGTCGTTTCCTTCAGAGCAAATACCGGTGTGCAATTCTCTGGATCTTACCTTGACGTAATGCTGATGGTATCTTACAGAAACAGCCTACCCTCTTGCGCATCAATTGGCTCTTGGAGAGCTGTAAATCTCGCTATCTTCAGGCGTCTCACTGGGAGCGTTTCCAGGTACCAGGGTCGAAAGCTTTGTATCACCCAGACCAGGTCGCTCCCCCACGTGTTGCAACCACGAAAAGCAAAAGCGTCAGAATCGACAAGCACCCACATCCAAATGAGGCTCTGCAAGATTTGAAGCGAGGCCACAGTTCAACCCCTGAACCGGACCAACCCAAGTCGACCGGCGACAAGGAAATAGCCGAAGAAACCCTTGAGATTGCGATTAGAAATGTCCGAGAGGGTGCCGATGTTGGTTTGGCCCTTGACCTCTCTGAAGAGTCAAGGAGCGGAGATGACGATGGAGACCATCATGTCGGCGTACCACTTCGTTCCGATACCAAGACCGCTGCCGACGCCTCGAGCAAGAAAGCTGGCTTCTTATGCATGGAAAGTCATAACTGCGCATCGAAAGACCAGAACGCCAATGCCCAGACCATCGAAAAATTGCAGGAGATGGCAACGATGTATGAGAGCAGAGGCGATCAATGGCGGACTAAAGCTTTCCGAGAGGCTATAGGACGACTGAGGCGACACAACCAGCTAATTCGGACAAGTCGAGAAGCTCGGAACATCGGACTGGGTGACAGCGTTGCCGCCCAGGTGGAGGAGATTGTATCGACAGGCCGGTACAAGCGGCTTGAGTACGCACAGAATGACCCAAGAACTCAAGTGCTCAAGCTGTTCAAGGGAGTGTATGGTGCCGGGGAAGCCACTGCCTACAGCTGGATAGCCCAAGGCTTTCGGTCCCTGGAGGGCCTCCGGAAGAAAGCAGACTTGACGGCCAACCAGCGGATTGGGCTCGAACATTACGATGACTTCCAGCAGAGAATTCCTCGCCAAGAGGTTGAACAACACGCCGCGGTGGTGGAAAGAGCCCTGCAAGCTGCAGACCCCAAACTTCAGCTGATCGTGGGAGGATCGTACCGACGCGGCTGCAAAGACTCGGGTGACATCGACTGTATCATCACCATGGCAGGAGCGGACATAGTCCGTATTCGCACCTTGATGCTCGATATTGTCATTCCAGCTCTTACCGAACAAGGCTTCTTGAAGGTAGCGCTCGCCGCTGGACGCTCTTCGCGGGACGATACTTCGAAATGGCATGGGGCATCAGCACTCCCTGGTAGTGAGACGTGGCGCCGTATCGATTTTCTATTTGTACCGTGGGAGGAGCTTGGAGCAGCACTGATCTACTTCACAGGTAACGACCTGTTCAATCGAAGCATCAGATTTCTCGCTGGGAAAAAGGGAATGCGATTGAATCAGCACGGCTTGTGCAAGGACGTGATGAGAGGCCCTAAACGACAACGGATCAATGACGGGACGGTAGTGGAATCACACGACGAGAGGAAGATCTTTCAAATATTAGGAGTACCCTACCGGGCGCCAGAGGACCGAAATGTCTGAATTGCAGGGCGCTGAAAAGGAGTATTAAAATGGTGGTACCTCGACTGCTGGCAGAATGGTTCGTGTTTGCATGAGGCAGACAGGGCGAAGCAAAATCTTCCATGACACCCCAATTTGACGTTCTGTGAGTCAGCTTTGACTCGCAGTACTAAGTGTTTGTATGTTATGAATGGCTTGTAAGCGAGATGATGATACCTCAATCGTCACCCAAACAGCCAGAATAATGTGCTTGTCGAAACCGAGCTCCTCTAGATTGGTGATGAGGCGTGCAATGTTTCCCAAGATTCAGGCCCTTAGCATGAGGGGTAAGCTCTTTCTTGCCAGTCTAAACAAAGTGCTGTGGAGCTTTCGGGAGTAAATAGGGAGCAGCTGGACAGATACGCAGGATAGAGTAGCATGTCGCAGGAAAGAGAAGAGAATCTCCCAGCCTCTTCTTTATCTCGGGAAACTTGGGGACCTGCAAGGCTGTGTTTCAGCCTTGTAACGTCATTGCGGAGTTTTCAGGCGCTAATTCTACTTGACTTCTCCAACAACCAGATTCTGCCATATCACACCGCTTTACAATTGATTGTTGGACATTGTCGTCGCCGACGTGTACTTGAAGACGGTTTGCTTACCCGGTCCACACCTTTAAAGGGTGAGCCAAGGGTTGGCGGTCTGATCTGCTCGTGTAGCTGAAAATTCACCGCCGACCTCATCCTGACCTCACTTCTCTTTCATCCAACCCCGTCGCTCGCTTTCTGCCGGCGCGCGGAGACACTGTCCTTCAGCCAATCTCGTGAGTCGAATCAAACATTTGGAGGGGTTGTCTACTAACTACTTGCGGAAATAGAACTGTCGGAAGCATTGTCTTGTTCAGAGACAACTTTTGTCGACAAGTCTCAGCCCTGGTGTGAGAGCATCTCTGAACGACAATGGGTCGTCGACCTAACCCGCTTATGGCGGAGTTCTTCGAGCGCGGGGCCAAAATTAGTGACATGTCCAACCGTTATGAACAGACATGCAAGAGATGCGGTGAACATTTCTCAAGAGGGCGGAGTGAGGCCATGGTCCCTCATCTGACCAAGAAGTGTCCTGCCATTAGCTATGCGGAGCGCGCCAAGATCATCTTCCGCCTCCACGACCTCGTGATGCCGAACCTCAGTCCATATGTTGACCCTGCGCGCGAAGCAGAAGACGATGACAACAACATGACAGTAACGGAGAACAACAGCCTAAACCATGACAATGGCTTATTGGCAGGACCCCGTGATAGTGAACCGACTCACGGTAATGGATTATTGGCGGGACCCCGTGATAGCGAACTGACCCATGGCAATGGCATTTTGGCGGGACCCCGTGATAACGAACTGACCCACGGTAATGGATCATTGGCGGGACCCCGTGGTAGCGAACTGACCCATGGCAATGGCATTTTGGTGGGACCCCGTGATAGCGAGCAAACCCAACACAATAGGATTGGAAGACCTGCGGCTCAAAACAGACGGCAACCATACAATGCCTTGAACGTTCTCGCTGAGGCATCCAGCCATGTTGGTAGCGACGCGGCAGACAGCGCCGGCTACATTCCTGTGAATCAAGCTGGGAACGCGCCACTTGACCCTCAGCTGGAAGAAGGCAGCTTCCCAGTCACCACTGCTCCAACCTTTGCAGCCGGCTATTCCTACATAAGCAACGTGTCAAGCACCTCCCTGAACGATCTCTCCCTTGTCAACACAGGAGCCCCTGATCTCTCTACGATCGCTGCTACAGCACATGCGACACTGGTGAATGAGAGCGCGTCGGGAAGCAACGTTCTGCCAACAAACGATACTTCTCATGAGCTTCTTGAAGAGTCCCAGAACCATGGCTTGTCTTTCCAGAATTCTGGGCATTTTCCATCGACAGCTATGCCATTGTCACGGCCATTTGTTGAACCATTCAACTCAATGCATCCGACTCATGCGTTGGACGAGTCTTTTCCTCCTGCGCAAGCAATGGCTGCTCTGCCCTGTCAGATGGATAGGTCAGCAAGCCAGCAACTTCGACCAATCGCAATGAACTCGAATGAACAATCAATGCCGATGTCTGAAGGCAGCGACCTTCCAGCGTCCCATCATAAGCAGAGAGTCCGTGGAAAGTTTGCACCTGAGCGCCGCGATGAAGTTCGCCAGGTGCGAAAGCTTGGTGCTTGCTGGCGCTGCCGTATGTTGAGGAAAACTTGTTCCCAGGTCACACCTTGTCAAGCCTGCGCCTCAGTCGAAAATCCTCGATTGTGGAACATTTCATGCGTCCGAACTAGACTCGACGAAGAGTTCCCCCTCTACTTCGCCATGCCTCACACAGTCCTAGCACACCATAACATCGAGGAGTTGAAGACTCACGCCAATCTCGCTAGGTTCAGTGGCAGGCTGGAAGTTTTCCACTTTTTGGACCACAAGATCGCCTTCAAAGCTCGTCAATTTACTCATGTACCCACTCCCACTGACTGTGGTGATCAACCCTTTTCTGAAGATGAAGTGATTGTATTGGACCTTGAAACCGACAATGTGCTACCAAAGGTCGAACAATATCTCAAGGCTATTTGTGCCCAGATCATTGAGAAAGAGCCATCACCAGCGATGAAAGGCAGTCTTCTCCTTGCCCAGGCGATCAAAGCAGAACGACAAGGCTCCATGCTTGTTGAGAACGTTGAGAAATCCGATAATCTTATTTCGGAGATGGTTGAGTTATGGGTTGCAACAGTAGTGATCACAGATTCTCAGTTGACGGCATTCTTCATCAAAGACACCGACCTTGGCAATGGAGGAACTGCGATTGAAGGCATCATGCATCCGGTTTCTCACCGTATTTTGACGAATCAGCTTCGAGCAGCAATCGAGAAGCGTGCCAGTGTCATCTGCAGAAGTGCCTTGCACCACTTTGAGCAGCGGCTCCTGCGAAACAAGGGGAAATCCTTCGAGTCATTCCTGGTTGCATTTATCCTGTTGAACTGTGCGGAACGCATGTGCTGGCTGTATCGAAGTTGGGCTCTGCCGGGTAAGGTGTGCCCTCTCAGCGATAACCCAACATGCTACGCCGAGAAGGCCGAATCCTTTGCGCAGACGATCCAGATGTTACTCAGCATGCGCCAGTTGGAACCTAAGATTATGGAGGATCCAGAGACAGGAGTCTTGGTTGCCCGTAACCGTGACGACAAAGATCTCGTTAACTGGCTCACAGTCGCAGGTTTCACCAGTGATCTTGCAGCTCACTTCGGACCTGGCCATCTCAATCCAGATGATAGCAGATCCCTGGATGGAACCTTCACTGGGCGCCTCCTCCAATTCTAAATCGCACGCCAGTCACTGCGGTTGGTAGATCTCGAGATCGATCAGATCAGCAGCCTATTGAAGCCGACGAAGGCACCAAAGCCATCAAGTTGATGGTGGCTCACCGTCAAATGTTGGCTATTGTTCCTTTCGGCTATGATCCGAAGGTTAGTTATGCGACCTCAGTGGGTTGGATTTCATTGAAGGACATTCGTGTGAACTTGGACGAATTGTATCAACCATGAAGCGAACTGGCGGTGTGGGATGGCATACATGAAACCTGAGCTTTTGCTCACTTGTCGCACATTGAAGCGATACGTTACGAGTAACGACAAACGTGATCCCAGACACACACAGATGGACAGAATTTGTCACCGAGGCGAGAAAGAGCTGAGATACCCTATGTGTTCGCAAAAAAAAAAGGCGTATGCGGAAGTTGGTCCTTTCACGAGATACCCCTGAATTGATAGAGTTGGACAGAGTTTAGTTGCTGGAAAGACAAGCTGAGGAGGTACACAAATGCATCATCGAGAGACCGGAGATTGAATATGCCAGACTTGGGCAGTATGAAAGAAGCCCGGCTACTCTTTGAGCCTGGAGTGAATGAATATGTCCCCTGTACTGTAGTCTCCTGCCCAATCCCTTCCATTAGATTCTCCTCTCCTCAATGTCAACTCGGCGTCAATGGCTGAAACACAGATTCATAATAAATCTGTTAGACACATGAAACACGCCAGAGCACCGATTCTGAGTCACCGGTCACAGAATGGCGCAGCTCCCGTCGCACGAGATTTGTCCTCCTTGACCTTCAATCGAGATTCCGACCGTCTTGCTTGCCTCGGGTGTCACGAACCCAATAGCTGGGAATCGCCGCGCCGTCGGCCAATCGGCCCGGAAACACCCACCACGAATTTGGCTGGGAAAGCTGCGCGCGAGGGGGTGCAATGGACAAAAGGCGGATACAAGATCTCTCTTACACGATGGACAGTTGACGCGGGGACATAGGAAATACATGCCAATACATTTTGCCAGCACAGCACACACCCACTTCACACCTGCTATTGAGCGATCTTGCATAATCCAATGCACGTCACTAGCAGCGGCATGGTTAAGGTTGGCACTGCGAGTGCGGCTCGCATCGCCTGTCCCGAGGTGCTACAGGCGGGCCTAAGTTAAGAATCGCAGCCGGCAGTCCTCTGGAGGGGCCTCGGGCCTGCACGTAGACATGGCTGCCGTTCGCCACTCCTGTTGTGCATGGCTACGGGCAGGGTTGGAGTCCAGCATATACCATCAATCTGGCTCCCGTACGAGGTGCCACCCCTTTTCTTTGTGGCTCGCGTCAAAAGTCACTACGATGTAGGTGTGAGGATTTTCATACTGTTCCCGATTCACGGCCAGTGCGGAGATGTGGCAGACGAGTCCCCGGATCAAAGCTTACCGAGAGCGGTGGGTGAAAAAGATTGCAAGACTGCTACTTACCGTACGTCCTAAACTCGGCACTGCCTAGCTGGCATGTTGGGGCCAACACACCCTCACGATCGGCAACACCATCATTGGGGCTTGGTTTGAATTTCTTGTTACGCGCAGACACGCACAAGTGTGTGCAGGTGCTGGACCGGGCCGAAGGGCATGGCCTTCAGTCACTGTTGATCTCTGGCAAGGGGTTGCTTTCGGGGCCAAACTGGTGATTTCGGGTCTTCAAGCTTGAAAGACAAGCCCAGATGCATGGCCTGCTCCAGGCTGCCCCATCGACGGACACCTTATTCAGCCAGTGATCATTCACGAAATGCTCAGCAACGCGATCAGCCTGTCGAGCTAGAGTAGGGCTGCAACACCAGGCAACTCGGAGGGTCTACGAGTACCTGTAAGCAGCAAGGGCTACACACGACGAGGCGCGACCAATGAATTCTGTCCGAGCGCCTTCCCAAGCACAAGGCGCGGCTTTCCTATCCTCGTCCTGCCTCGTGTTCACGATCATCGCCCTAGTTATGTTGCTTCTCTCGCCGTGTCCTTGTGGGCTTGCCGATCGCTCAACGGCGCGCGGTTACGTAGCCAGCGGATCGTCAGTGCAAGACTCAGCTCGGAGACAAGGGCGCCGACCGTACGGTGTGGTCATTGCGAAGGCATCCTTCCAGACGACCTCGTATCCTAAGAGCTGACGACCCGTGAACACTGAGCAATTACTCGTACAAGTACACGCGAACAGAAGTTCCTAATGCTCCGTCCCCGCCTGAGAATTACTTCAGGCCTGCTCAGCTTGTCATGGCCGCCATTGTGGATGGGCACAGTGGGACATGCTTCAGATGGCGTTCAACCAGGCTTGCGATTCGTCGCAGGCGTCCATAAGCAGCCAGAAAGCGGTTTTACTCTACCAAGGCAATGTGCGATATCGCAGGGACGAGCGTGCGTGGGCAACAGAGCGATTTGGGACGGATGGATTCCACGGCGAGATCCACGAACGAACCAAGCACCTCGTATGCGGCCGGTGATCCGGGGAGGCCCAATCAGCAGAGCGGCCGAGCTTAGACTAAGCACCAGCGAGGTTTCACGGCTGGCTACCGGGCATGAGAGAACTGATGGGACTTGCTTTGCAAGATGCATGAATGTATTGACCTATCGAGAGATGGCGATGACGAAAAGACCTCAAGCAGCTGTGGGGACCCGGAATACTCGTACAGCCCATGAACAGGAAGGGTGCAAATGCCTGAACGAGCATTGCCCCGCCCGCTCACTACTTTGCTGCGGCTTGTGCTCGAAACGCGATTGATAGATTATTATTGAATGCTTGCGAGAGCACACGCTGTTAGGGAAAGGGCGAGGACACTGAATCGGGACAGAGGCGGGCGGACAGAAAGCCCCAGGTGGTGGGTCCCCATCCTACGTGCTGCGTAAGTGGATGACTGAAGGGGGGAAGCGCGAAGCATCATTGGTCAAGGAGTGGTCATGGGGACCGCTCGACTCGATAACCAATTGTATCAGCTGACAGATGCGCCTGGTCACTCGCCGATGCGAAAGCCGCTAGGGCTCCGCGGGGCGAGAGGCGAGCGAAAGGAAAACAAGAAATGCAGCCTCGAAGCGTTGCACTCTTTGGGACTCGAGGCTATCTAGAAGCAAAAGGGTTGCCTAGTGGCCGCTCGAGTCATGACTGCTGCGCGATAAGTGGACGAGAGGATTTTCGCTAGACGACCGCGATGACCGAAGAAGGAGAACCATGGATAGACATTTCCGCCATGGGCAGGGATGTCAATGTCTCCTTCGAGCAGATGACCTGTGTCGAACGATGGAGACTCGACGCGCGAACTGGCCCTGCAAGCTGAGTGGCTGACGAAGAGGCTACGATGGAGAGACGACAAAGAAGGAACTGACACCCGGAATCGAGCAGTCCCGTCGACGCACATACCAAGAGCGCAGCTGGAGACACGGACGCAGCGGCACCACCAGTTGATGCCAATTTGTCCACACGGTCCCCGCGGACTATTGCGCGACTGTGGAAAAGTTGGCGTCCGAACCATGGGCGACAAATACAGGTGATGGGGTCAAGAGAGGGAGAGACATTGATGGGGTCGGTGGGCTCTCATGGCTGGATTTAAAAATCGGAAGCATACGAGTATACGGAATATCCAGAGCCCATAGCCGCGATTGAGTTTGTGGCATCGACGAGACTGGGGAGCTTGGTGCCACATGACTCTCTAAGAGGGTGGACCCCGGAGACGACCCGAAGTCGAATGGCCTTCAGCTTGAAAGGCGGACGGGAAAGGCGCTGCTACCTAAACCAGGAACAAAAGGACTTCGTTAAGAGTCTAAGCGCCTGGAGTGCTTGCCTTCGACCACCGTTACCTCGTCCTGCTACGTGAGGTCCGCCATGGCAAGTTTGATTCAGAGAGCAGAATGAAGGCCCGGTTAGGCCAGACAGGCGAAGAACTGCCGAAAAGACTACTCTGGGTATGGATCTTTTGATCACTCCGTTCTCAATCCGAGCCAAGGCTACCGAGTACCTCGTACGAAGTATCAAATAGAGGCGACAGAGAAGGCGCCAGGGCTCTTGGTCATGGAGCACACTTAGCATACCCAGCACCTATCACCCTGCCATTAGGGACAGCTAAAGGTGCACATTGGACTTGAATAGTAGCTCGCGGCTGAACACTGCAGTGTACAAGTACTCTTCCATCTTGGTTGCCCCCACCCCTGTTCCCTGTTCTTCGCGACTAGTATTCCCATCCGTGAGGCCTCAGAGCATTTGACCCTGGCCGCATATGTGCCGCTTAAACCGTATCTCGCTGTATGCTGCAATATCGCAAGCTGCCGCTGCTGCATGTGCATCTGCCACCTGCTTCTTCTCTTGCAGCACCCCGTCCAGCCGAAGATTGAAACCCGCCTTATCGCGCAACCTCAGCCTAAGAGGCGCACTGATCATCGACACAAGTGAATTCGGGCTTGTTCGGCAGCCATCTGACACGCTTGGACTCGCCGAACAGTCACAGTACCTATCAGCCTGCTTGACTCTGTCTTGACAGTCTCATCGTCCCCACCAGTTCCCGAGTTGGCCGCTTCGAGACAATAATATTGCTCCTCCTCTGTGATCCCTGCAGTGGCTGACATGCTCTCCCCTCCCACACCATCTCGTCTTTCGTGCCTCCCACCTTGTTCACCTGGTGCATCTTTGGCCGCCCATCTCCCGCACCCTGCTGCGAGGCTCTATTCCGACCTGCTGTATCCAAGGCACACCTGTAGGAAATAGCGACCGTGTTCCAATCAATCACTGTCGACTGTCTGGCCGTCAGCGCACACCCATTCCATTCGTCTTCAGCATCAGCCTATTTCCTAGCAGCCGGAAGTACTGCGGAAGCACATTCTTCGAACCCACAGCGAGATCCACTGGGCGCCGTGCAAGGATCATGCGTAGTGCTCAGATGCACTAACCGCTTTGCCTGGAACAAGCACCCGCAGCGTGCCGCCTCAGAGCGACTAGGGTCATTGGCTTTAGGCGTGCTTGTCGCGAGCAGCATTTGATCGCTCACCAACGCCGTGCACTATTACAACGAGCAAGTTCATCAGAGATCGAGCTCCATCAGACAGTCGCGGCAATCCTCGACGAGGGCCGTTCAGCATCCAGATCCAACCGTCATTTGGTCATTCGCGTACCTTGGATTTCCAATTTTAAACCACATCATCACCGGCCCGGCCGTCTGATCGCAGATTCCCCAGATTCTATATTGACCGAGTCATCCATTCGTCCCCAATCGAGACGCTGGCTCTCTTACCCTGGTAGACTCAAGAACTGTCATCACTTGCGGCTGTCGCCACCGCTAACACCATTTGGCTGCGCGTCCTCCCAGCCGCCAAATTCGATTTCCCTCGGCAAAGTCGTCATTTTCCGGACGCTCAGGCCAATCTTGGGCGGGAGGGGCACCAGCCGAACACACTGTGACTGACGACCGCCCAGACCACACGACCGCACGGAACTCGAGACAGCGACCAAGTGAGACACCGCGCCCAAGGAGCGTGAAAAAGGAAGAGACATCTCTTGACTCGCCGCTGCGGGCTCCAAGCGCCATCTCCCCGTTTTTCTCTCTGTACCTCCGCACGCTGCAACACCAGACCCAGCAGCGGATGCAGCAGTCGGCCACTGGCTGACCGTGGCGTATCCGGCCGACCAACAGGCGCCGCTCTCTGGCACAAGAGGCACAAGAGACACTACTGCAACACTAAGAACCCCCCCAGCTCCAGCTGCATCCTTTGCCGTCCTCCTCCACCAAAATCTACCTTCCGCCCACGGCCACTGGCTCCCAGCATCACCCTCGTCATCCTCGCTAACTTTACTGCTGCACGCCTGTGACCGTGCTCTGTACTGTGTGCACGCATCGCTCCGCGCATACCCTCCTACCTGTCGCCGTCGGCATCGTCGTCGCACTCTAATATTCCTCCTGTCGCACATTGCTCGAGAGGCGGGGAGCTGAGCAACTCGCCAGACGCAGGCACCCTCTCCCAAATCTTCCGAGTTTGGGTCGCACTCAGCTCTGTGCTGCCTGGCAGCTCCCTGGCGTGCTGATGCGGGTGCAGAGCTTGCGCATCACCACCACCACTACCACCACCACCATTCCATCACCTCGGCCCTGAAATGTCCATCTATCCACCTACTCGCCAGCCTACACATGTTTTGAATGGTGTCGGCGCCATGAGCGATGGTTCAGGAACCATCAATCCTGCAGCTCTGAACGCTAGTGGTACGCTTTCTTTCATTGGTTTCCTGACCCGACCACTTGGAAGGCCATGAGGCCTCTGAGTCGGTCACAACTTGACTCGCGGCGGTATCGCACGCATTATCGCCTCGATGCAGAGATTTCCTTGCGCTGTCTGTTGTCGCGTGCTTTCACTGATCGCGTGTGTGTACCAGGTGGATTGATACAGTCATCAGCCGAATCAGGCCCGCGAGGCGTCAAGCGGAGTCGGTCGCCCGAGCAATATAGCGAATATCATCAGGGCGACGACGATGGTGAGTCTGCGCAAGCTGTGTATCTGCGCGCGAGGCTCCCCGGCCGTAGACTGACATGTGCTGCAGGCCCGCGCAAACGTGGCCGGCCGGCCAAAACACCCAGGGCTTCCGCCGACTTCACCTCCCACATTGACGCTCTCCTGACACCGTCCAGTCAAACCTCGCCCGACCCAAACCAAGCACCTGGCATCCAAGGAGGCTCACAAGCACCATCGTTGACGCCGACGCAAGCTTCTCCGCCGCGCACCATCCCAAAATCCACCATAAAAGCACTACCAACAGTCAGAGATCACACAAGCGACGTGCTGAAGCCAGAAGGAGACGAATACCAACCGCGCGAGATCGATGAGGCTGGCGAGAAGAAGGTGGACCATTTGGGCTATCTTCAAGGCGGGCGCGAGTACAAAATCAGGACTTTCATCCTGCCCGGCAGAGGGCAGAAACTGTTTATGTTGGCCACCGAATGCGCCCGCCAGCTCCAATATCGAGATTCATACCTGCTTTTTAACAAGAATCGGTCCCTGTTCAAGATCATTGCGAGCGTCAAAGAGAAGGAAGAACTTGTCAACCGCGAAATCCTGCCTTACTCGTACCGGTCGAGGCAGATTGCCGTGGTGACTGCGCGCTCTATGTTCCGTCAATTCGGCAGCCGTGTCATCAAAGATGGGCGGAGAGTACGAGACGACTACTGGGAGGCTAAAGCCATCAAGCAAGGTTTCACGGAGCAAGATGCCGCTGGCGAAAAGCGACCCGGTGCCGCCAGAGCCAGAGAAGCGGCAGCTCAAGACCAGTTGAACGCCCGGGCAACTGTGGCCGCGAGCTATGGTGACATTGTGTACAGTAACGGACCGGGCTATGGCACAGTCCAACCCCCCGCCCTGCAGTCCGGTATTGCGTCGACCATGGCTCAACTGGCCTCCTTTGACCCTGCTTATGAGTCGCGGTACAAAGATATCGTGCGCCCCCGGCATGAAATTACAGGCCCACCATATCAAGATCTCACCCGTTCGAGTACCGACGCAGAGTTGACGAGTCAGGCCAGTCATGCAGCCGAGTACAGCAAGACCATCAACCAACAGAACAGGTATCGGCGTGGTATTGTTGAAGACTACTGGCGCAGACCTCACGAACCACCAGCATCCACACCTCCTCCAGTCGAAGGTGAAGTCGCAACCACAAACCACCCTTTCTCATCCCCCCGTTTTCCTACAACCGACGTATCATCGGCCCAACCCAGCACAATGTCTCATTCTTCTCAAGCCCTCCAGGCTCCGATGCATCCCCCTCCATTCACTCACCAGCAGCCTCCTATACAATCTCCCATCCGACAACCAAGTCTCCAACAATACACCACGCGTGATTCATCACAATTTCCGCCTCAGCACCCAGGTTACCCGAGATCGTCATCGAGCCTATCAATTTCGCAACCAGCTCCTCCTCAGCAGCCAATGCCATTCGGAAGCGGTGCGTTCTCTCCTCATGCTATTAATCAGCAGCAGCAGCAGCCTCCGCCGCAACAGCAACAACAGCAGCAGCAGCAGAGCTGGGGAGCCCCGCCACCTCAACCTCACCCGTCACCAGGCATTCATCGTATGACAACACCCCAATTCTCACCCAACCTTGCACAGGGGCAAATACCTTCGCCTCTACCGGGCGGTGCGCACGGTAGCCCACCTCCGCATCCGCAGCAAATGCAGCCGCCACACATGCCTATGCTCCATCACCAGGGCAGTTCGGGTGGTCTTGGCGGTCAGCAGCTTTATGGGCCTGGGGCTGGATTGCAGGCCATGAATGCTGCCGGCTACGGCGCCCTTGCTATGGGCGGCGGCCAGAGAGGCATGTATCAAATGGGCGGACAGTCCCAATACCTGTCAAATCAGCAACATGGCCAAGGCTGGCCTCCTGGCGCGCAGGGTCAAGGTCAGGCAGGGGGCCAATGGAATCAAGGGTTCCAATAGGAGGTGCAGGGCCAGCAGTGATCGTTGGGGCGTCGAAGCACCGTGGGTTTGCGGCTGCGTACGGCCGCGTAGTGGAGAAGAGCCAGGAGGACAACTTCTGGCCGGACATATGTGTCTTGCAGATCGCATATCAGAGAAGCGGCGGGCACCTTCTCGCGGTCGGTCATTGAGCGCGACTCGCGCTCTCGTCTGAATTGTACCCGCAATTCTTTTTTGGACAGTCGCCGCCTGGATCACAGGACAGCGCAGGAAGGCACAAACAGTCGGTTCGCTTTTGGTGCATAGCGTGGGAGGGAGCATAGTGAGACACGTGGATTGGGCATTTTTGCATTTGGAAGAGGCGGGTTTCAGGGATCTCTGCGGGTTTCTTCCTGGGCTGTCGTTCTTGTTGGCTCCAATGATCGGGGCTCGATTGGCAATTTCGCATTCTGCTTCTGGAGGGGGTGCCAGGGCCGTCGACGGGCTGGGTAGGGCGTTTGATCGGTCCCGTTTTGTTCTTTCTTGCTCTTTTCCTGCATGCCCGGATTTTGAGGTATTGTTTTTGCTTTCTGTTTGCGCAGACTCCCCATTTTTGCGTCTCCTTTTCCACTTCTCCTGCATCAACGGGCTTTGGTCATGGCATTTGGGCATGAGGGCTACGAAGGAATGGGACAGATGTTGCAAACTTGGTCGGCTTTGGACAGAGCATTACATACCATACCAGTTTTAATTGTGAATTGAAATCGAGCGGATATTATTGAAGGACCTACAGGACTTTGACCGCGCGCTCCTGGCTGACATTGAGGCACAAAAGCAATACGACGAGATGTGCGATTTTCTAAACTGCCTGGCCTCAAACTGATCCCTTTCCACGTCCGCGTCGACCCGTTGCCTCCCAGCCAGGAAAGACCCAGTTCGTGCGACTGCTGTCTGCCGTACCTTCCACTCATTCGGTTGCCGCTGTTTATGCATCATCGCGGGAGCCAATGGTCGTACATCCGCACCGAAGGCGCAAGCGAGGAAGCGAGCCATAAGTTTGAAAGGCCGGCAGATGGACTGATGCATCAGGTTCTTAGGGCCATCTGACCGCGTGGTGCCATCGGCAGGGTGCTCCGGCCCATGACCTGGAGCGACCCCCCCAAGCCTCCCGCATCCAATCCGGGGGAGAGTCCGTGGGGTCAGGCTTGCCTGGCTATCTGCCGAGTCAAATGGCCCCACGATCGCGAGAAGCTGCCACTGGCTTGGGTGAAGCCTCGTCAAGATCGAGCAAGTCATGTCTTTTTATTGATCAACGCGCTTCGTCGATGACCACATTATTTGAAATCGATCTCTCGCCAGGCCTGCACGATCCACCATTCACCATTCACCAACGACTTGCGCGGTATCGAGGAGATCTGCATCTTCGAGTGGGGATTCGAAAAAAGGAACACCACCATTGAGACAGGCACTTCACTCTCTGCTTGTTTGTTGGGCCATTGAGCTCCTCCGATTTATACTCTCCTTGGCAAGGCTCGCGCAGCAGTCGACCATACAGATGGGGTCAACTTCGGAAGTGAACAGAGAGAAGAAGTATGCGCCCGCGAAGGTGCCTCTGAAGGTGATCATAGTCGGGTTAGTATAGCACCTCCTTGACGGCAAGAATCCATGGGGTGAGGGTTCAGAAAAGAGCTGAGTGTTCATTTTTCTAGGGCGGGAATTGGAGGGCTTGCCGCAGCACTATCACTGGGAAAGCGAGGCCATCATGTCCACCTCATTGAGTTCGCTCCTGAGATCGCAGAAGTTGGAGCAGGCATCCAATGCGCACCAAACATGACGCGCATCCTCGACCGGTTAGGAGCGGGCGTCAAGGTCCGAAGCACCGGCGTCGCCCTCGAGGCAATCCATATCCTGCGCTGGCAGGGTGGAAATCTCCTCGGGAGCGTCCCCATCAGTCAGGAGCACGGCGAGCAGTTCGTTGTCCATCGCGCTGACTTGCAGATGTCTCTGCTGGAGAAGGCCCTGGCGCTCCCCAATGTCAAGCTGCAGACCAACACTCGGGTCGATGATGTGCAGTTCAGCCCGGCGGCCGTGAAACTCAGTGACGGATCCTGGGTCCATGGTGACGTGGTGCTCGCGGCTGATGGCATCAAGTCCATGATTCGTGGGAAGCTGCTCGGAGACGACAAGGACGTTGCTATCCCGACAGGGGATGCCGTCTACAGAGTTGTCCTCACCCGGGAGATGTTGAGCCACTACCCGGAGTTGTTGCCGTTCATCGAGGAGAAAAAGGCAATTCGATGGATCGGACCTGAACGGCACATCATTGCATACCCTGTGCGAAACCACGAGGTCTACAACATGGCGCTGGCTCACCCGGACCGTGGTCGTGTTGACGAAAGCTGGACCACCGTGACGTCGAAGGACAATCTCCTCGCAGACTACGACGGCTGGGATCCGAGACTGGTCAAGATGCTCGACCTCGTCCCGGAAGGCGATGTTTTGGAGTGGAAGTTGTGCATGCACATGCCGCTGCTGCGGTGGGTGAGAGGATCGTGTGCACTGCTGGGCGATGCCTGCCATCCCATGCTGTAAGTTACCAGACCATACATTTCCAAGAGTCCCCCGTTAACTAACCTGGATTAGACCATATGTTGCACAAGGCGCTGCACAGGCGGTGGAGGACGCTGCGTCACTGGGAGTGGTGTTGTCTTCGATATCGTCAAAGGACGAAATCCCAACCGCGCTCCAAGCCTTCGAGAAGGCCCAGAAGGCTCGTGCCGAGCATATCCAACAATCCTGCCTCACGACGCGCGCGGCCCTTCATCTGCCCGATGGGCCCGAGCAAGAGGCTCGTGACCAGAAGTTCAGAGCCCTGTCGTCGGGCGGCGAGAGCGACGACAAATGGGGTGATCCGGATTTCCAGAAATTCATCTGGAGCTGGGATGCTGAAGCAAAGGCTGAGGAGGCCTGGAAAGGTGAGTCCCCTGCCCATGGTGCAGATAAGGGTGATCCCTGAAGGTCCGAGGTACTGACTCAACGCAGAGGTGAAGCGCGAGTCAGGGACGCAGAGCCGGCTATGATTGATTAAGCTCGAAGCCGGCCTCGACCACGCGGACAGCTCCTCAATCCGATGCCTACTGTGTAGTTTTGTTTGCTTTGCCGCACCCGGAGATTCCCCAGCGGCAGGAGGAGAGCTTCGCCGATCAGATGTTAGACGTGTTCCATATCTATTGCTACACGGCAGTCGCATGGCATCGGCGTCTGGATAAACGGTTTTGGTTGCATCGAACAGCGCGCAAGCTTTGACAGCATATTCTTATAGATGTTCAGCGAATAATCCGCAAGACACATGTCAAGTCAACACCCCTGGCGGCCAAGGCTGGTGGGATCGGTAAGCTTTTATGCGCGACAAGATAAGGTACTCGTACACACGGCCTCCTTGCCCAAGCCGCATTAGCCCCTCGTACTGTCCCGGTAGCTCGTTGAGGACAATGTCAAACCGAACGCCATGCGTGACGGCTCTCCGGAACCACGACACGTTGTTAAGACGGGCGCGCTGTGGTCATTCGACCTCGACTTTGCAGGAATGACGACGTACTCCTTAGCACCGACACGGCGACAAGCTTTTCGTTTGGCCTCTCGAGGCACCTCCTCCAACCGGTTAGTGTTGCTTCGATGCACGTGGCACATGGTCGGCAACTCTCTTATTAACCCTATGAAGTCTGGGGACAGTGGCACGGCAGGAAGCCAATGACACCAAGTGGCAAGCATGCTCTTTGGTTTACCCGGTGGCCAGCAGTCCGCGCCAGCAGAGACACCATCGAAGGAAGATCTGGCGATCCACGTTGTTGCGCAGATCGCAATCCCTTCGAAGACTCTTCGCCTCGATCCTGGCACTCAACGAGTCATGTCGGGGCACTTAGTGCATCAGCTATCTACCGGAAGCCAGTTGTTGGCGGGCCTTTGAGCCGGTCGAGCCGGTATAGGCAAAGGCTCCAGAAGCGACGTCTCCCACCGTGGCCACTTGACCACAAAACTGGCGCATTTCCGGGGGCTCAATAGGCCCGAGAAAGCTGCCAATTGACCGCTGTGGCCCCATGCCTGAGGGGGGTGGAGACCCCGCCTCGTCGCCCCACCCCGCCAAACTGTCACTGTCCCCTGGATGGTGTTCCAGCCAGGGATAGCGGAGTGGAAAGCAACGGCGCGCGAACTCAAGTGGACGATGGGCCATGGCTGGAAAAATCAGTGCTTCCTTTATCAAGGCGATCGAGCCCTCCCTCCACACGGGACTCGGCTGCCTCTCTCTCAACCACGCTTTGTTGCCTTGTCCCAGATCTCAATCCGTGGTTCAGAGGCATTTTGTCAAGTCGCCGTTTCAGCTTTTGAGATACCGCCAACATGGCTGGACACCATCATGAGCACGGGCATCAGCCTCCTCACCTCAAGCACAGGTTTGTGACGCAGCCCTCTTGCCCAAGACGCCAATTGCCCTTGCTCACATTCTGAACAGTCACGCTCATGAAGAGGACATTCCCGGGACTGTGAACTTGCAGGCTCAAGGTAAGTTGCGGAACATCCTCCCCACGACCCCCTACGAAGGTGTGGAAAACCCCAGCTAACACCCTCGTGTCTAGAGGGCGATGATACTGGCTATGGACAAGCTCTCTTCCCTGTCCCGGCAGATGATCCCAATGATCCCCTCCAATGGGGCAACTTCAAGAAGACCATGATCTTGTGTATCTGCGCCGTGTACTCTTTCTTGGGCAATTCATCGTTGCTGGGCCCATCAGTCTACATTGGCATCTACTCGGAATCGTTTGGAATAGACCCGGCAACTGCTTCAGGACTGATCTCGTATCCCAACTTGGCTTATGGGTTTGGATCACTCCTGCTGGTTCCTGCGTACCTGAAATTCGGCCGTCGACCAGTGATGCTGATCTCCATCATTTTCGTAAGTGGTGTATTCTACCACTTCTCACATATCGTGACTAATGCATGAATCAGTTTTCCGCAGGTCTGATCGGTTGCTCACAATGCAATTCCTATGGCACGCTCATGGCTTGCCGGATCATCCACGCATTCGGATCCGGTGTTTGCGAGGCCCTTCCGGTGCAACTGGTCAACGATATCTTCTTCCTGCACGAGCGTGGACAACGGCTGGGCTACTACACCGTGTGCCTCTGCCTGGGCGCGACAGGGCCCCTCTATGCAGGCTACATGCTTGCTGGTGGCTACTCGTGGCGGCTGTTCTTCTACGTCGAATTCGCATTCGCGTGCGCGTTGTTCATCCTGGCTTTCTTCTTCGTCGAGGAGACCTGGTACAAGCGCGACGAGATGAAAAGACGTCTGGGCGCAGCTGTTGAAGTATCGCCCACGACGGAGAAGGGCATCGACTCCGGGTTTGCGGAGGTTTCCAGCAGCGCCCCACCCAGGAAGACGTTTGTCCAGACTCTGAAGCCTTGGGGCGTCTACGACCGTGACTCGGATTTCTTCCTGACCGCTGCGCGATCTTTCACCTATTTTGCCGTCCCCTCGGTGTTCTGGGTCGTGTCGACCTACGGGATCTACATCGGCCTAGGAGCATTGGCATTCAACTACACGTTCCCGGCCTTGATTGTCGCTCCTCCGTACAATTGGTCTCAGGTAGGCAGAGAAGAAGACCTTGATGGCGGGGACCCTCGTTCGCTAACCTGAGGAAAATAGACCAACTCTGGCTTGATCGCGGTCGGCAACGCCGTCGGGTATATTCTGGCCGTTCCCTTCACCACTTCGTCCGACCGGCTGGCCGCGTACCTGACCAAGAAGAACAACGGGATTCGGGAGGCAGAGATGCGTCTGGGCGTGCTCCTTCCCGCCATGTTGATCGGACCTGCCAGCTTGATCGTGTACGGCTACACCGCGCAACGACAACTCCACTGGTTCGGTTACTTTGCGGGCGTGGCCATGTGTAACTGGTCGGCGTATTTCTACTTTACCTTCACCCTCGCATACGCCGTGGACAGCTACACGGTCAACCTGTCGGAGATGCTGATTGCCATGAACCTGGGCAAGCAGGCCATTTCCTTTGGCTTTGGCTTCAAGATCCTCGACTGGATTGTGGAGAGCGGCTATGTCACCATCATTGCCGGGGTGTTTTGCGGCGTCTTGGCTGCGAACGACTTTTTGCTCTTGGTGTTTATGTTCTTTGGCAAGAGGATTCGCATTGCCACCAGCAAGACATGGCTGGCTCGCATGCACAAGCGCACCCATGTCACGGGTGAGAGTCACTAGTAATACCTTACTTGTCGTGAAGGAATCGAGGAGGAGAACCAGGGCCAGAGCAGTGACAAACTACTAAACAATCAAAATGATCTTCCAGCCTGCAGGTCCAGTTCAGTGACAAAGACTCAACATTCACGCCTTGTCGCCCTCCAGCCTCAACCGCCATATCCTCGCCGCCGCCTGCTCACGTGCCTATCCGTGAAGTGGTCCGCCAAGCGATGGATCTAGTTGTGCGCAAGTCTCTGGGGTTGAAAAGGATGGTTCTTGCAGAGAAGACTGCACCGGTCTCCTTTCCAGTTCGCCACTCTCTATCACTCACGTCCTGTGCTCTCATCTCTTTGATCGTTCCTCCGCAAGTCCTTCAAACACTCGTTCCGCGGAAGCTGCGTCTTCATTGCGCCATGCGTTCCACGATTGTCGGTATGGCTGGGACGCTCCCCGTCACCGTCCTCTTACTTCTCGGTCTCCTCTCTCAAACCTCGTTGGCTCTTCCCACAAACAGTTCGGCTGCCATGGGCACGATCTGCGAATGGGGCAACGACGTCTATCCTATCCTGTATCATGTAGGTCTGTCCTCATTTATGCGAGCACTGTCAGTCACTCTCAATGCCGCTGCCATGATCCATGTTCAGGCTAGATCGGTGCAGACTGACTGATGATCACAGGAATACCGTGAGGAGAGCTGCCCACCTGCATTCCACTTGACCCCGTCCGGAGCATGCGAAGACCATCTCGAAACGCTCATCCCGGGCTTCACCCGTCGCGACTGCAGCAGCTTCTGTCAAATCAGAACGACCTTCGTGCACGCGGAAGAGCAACCATTCATCCGAGTGCCGGGTTGTCAAGGTCCTCAAGCCTGCACTTTGTCTGAATCCATCCATCAAGGGTACAACAAGAAAGGGAAAGGCACTTTCAGTGTTGGCATGAAGAAGGCCTTCAGTATCGGTATCAATGGGGGGTATAACTCCAAAGGGGGTACTAGCCAAGGATTCAAGGCGTCTGTGCAACTCAAGACACGAAATGGTAAGTCTGTGGCCTTCATTGTTTGTTGTCATCGATGTCGATCTTGGAGACTAACAGAAGAGCAGATTGCGGCTACTGGACTTTCATCCCTTGTACGTGGTTCCATACCGGCACCCCCTTCATCCTCCTCCAGTCCGGGACGCTGCTGACATGTTCATAGTCGCCAAGGAGACATGTGGATCATACTCTGAGAAGTGGCTCTGGTACGCCGAGAAAGAAAAAGGGTGCCAAGAGGTGGAAACCATAGCGGTAGGTCCCACGGATATCTGAAAGACTGCTGTACCCTGGGCACAGACATGGGTCCTGTTGTGTCGTGCTGACGGGGATTCACAGAATCAATGCGCCTATGAGCTGGTTCACTACCATGGCCACGACGAGTTCAAGGCTCCGTAAGTTCAGCTGTCGCTCTCACGGTGAAAGAGACAATGCGCTCTTATCCTATCGCCACATTGTTACCAGGCTGACGGATCCAACAGGGATACCCTCCGTGGCATCGCGGTATTTGTTTGGGTGGACTGCTTCACGTTTAAACCACTCCCAAATGACCAACAAGCTCCCGCCTTCTCCAACCCGAACGTCCCCCTGCCCCGTGATACTCCACAGATGGAAGGATACAAGATGCTCTGGAAAGCCACCATGGCCGGAGCGACCTTGGCTGCTGCAGCCGACGACGGCGCCGTCTGCAACCCGAATAAGCGCCTCAGTACTGAGGACTGCGTCGATGCCCTGAACGACGTCTATGCCAATCCTGACCGCCCTGTCCTGATTCCTACGAAGAATGCGAAACGCGACACCGGCCTTGAGATTGCGGTAAGTCTGTCTGCTTCTGTCGCGCCCCGCATCTTCTCGCCTGAGCTATTTGCTGACCAACACGTCTCGCCCCAGGGACTGCCTGGCTTGAAATGTCATGTCTACCTGAGTTATGACGAAGACTGGGATGATAGCTGTCAAGTGCCGTTGCTTGAAGCTGCCGCGGCGGCACAGGCCATTCTTGACAGCTCCTGCAACGATGACGAGACCGTCAGCGGCAAGCATCTTGTCCGTGGGAAAGGCAAATGCGCCTCGACGGTTTGGTTACTGCGCGAGGGAGAGGATCCTTGGGGCGTCTACCCGCCATCCTGAGCGAGCTGAGCCGTCTTCAATCTCTTTCATGCACCCGGTCGATGGAGTCGCTGGCATTGAACATTAGCAGAATCAACAGACTGCTCTAGAGAAGACCATGCGTGGACATCGTAGACCGAGCAACAGCCGTGAAGGCAGTACTGCATAGGAAGGTAGCAGATGTCATGGTGGACATAGAACCTCCGCAAATTGTGTCACTCACATGACTTTCCTTCCCTTTTGAGATGCCCGCCCGCAAAAAAGTAAATGTGAACGTGCACGCGCCCCGGAAATTCCCCATGCTTCCCAATTCGCCTCCGGATCCTCGTGGCCCATGCCCAGAAGCGGGCAAAGCGCAGCCTCAATGCGGCCGGAGATTCTTCTGTGGCCGAGCAGATCCACTGCAAGGAAGGAGTTGTGGAGGCACCCGACCCGAGTTAGGCACCTTCCCAGGCATCGCTGAGATGCCTGTCAGGAGACACATTGTTCACGAGCTGCGGTACACTTCATGCTCGCAGTGAGTCAGTCAAGCTCTGTTCTCGGCATTAAGATGATCCAACCCGGCAGCTTGGAGCGGCCTTCCATTTTGCGCGCGCCGACAGTTGCAACCCTGGGGGGCCCCAACCCCAGAAAATCTCGACGCTCCAGTGCCCGCCCGCCTAATTTGTCCCCCTCAATCCTTGTCATCCAATTGGCCGCCGTGTCTGGAGCCTCCACAGTTTCGTGTGTGTCTTGCATTCGCCTCTGCCTCTCCTCCTCCTCCTCCTGACCTTCCCACACCGTCCTCCGCACTCTGGCCTCTCTGCCCTCCCCTCCGCCCAGTGTGCTATCTTCGCGTCTACCTAGAATTAGACCCTCAGACCCGGAGTTCATGCTCGACGCACTGTGCATCACCATCTGCATCTCGAACCTCATTTTGGGCTCTTTTCCTGCCGACCATCTTCCCTTCGCTTCCGCCTCCTCCACCGCTCCCACATTCTTTCCCAATTCAACACCGCTCCCACATTGCTTGACGGTCCCTCCACATATGCATCATGGTCTTGCGACAGTGCACTGTATGTGGCCGTCGTTTCACAAAGACCGAGCACTTCAAGCGCCACGAGCGCTCTCGTACGTCGCAGCCCTACCCCGCGCCACTAACACCGTCTTACATACTCATCACAATTCCAGACACCCGTGAACGCCCTTACCCTTGCACCATATGTGACAAGGCCTTCTCACGCAGGTATGCCTTCCCACGTCCCCTATGTTGTTGTGGAACTGGTGCCAATCTTGAGCCAGCGATGTCCTGTTCCGGCATATGAAATGCCATGCCCAGAAGAACGACAAATCAGCTCCTCCCAACCAGCCTCATTCACGGAGGAACACGATATCTGAAGGTGTCCCGCCGCAAACTGCCCAGGATGAATTTAACGTCACCTCGCCGTCGGCCATTGCCAACGGATCGCAGACGGGCATCCCGTTGATGCAGATCCTCTCACCCAGCAACTACCTCTCGCAGCCCGGTAACGATTCGCCCAAGCTTACCAGACACCCTTCGTTAGATGTCGCGCACCCTTTCATTAACCCGTCAACGACGCAGAACAATGCTCTTGACATGCAGCTTCCGGGCTCATCGTGGACCGTTCCGTCGCCCATGGCCACCATGAACAACAAGACTTCGACTTCGTCGCACGGTCAGAAACCTTCACCCTCCCAGCATAGCGGAGAAGTGTCGACCTTCGAAACATCCATGACGTCGCCCCCCAATCCTGGCCAGACTCCCCGGTCCGAGATGGCGCCGAATCTTTCCGTCCAGTTTGCGGACAACCATATCGAATGGCTTCCCCAAGGAGACAACTCCAGCAATTTCCATGACCCCTTCCAGATGTGGTTGTTCCCTTCGTTGGGTGACTTGGATCAATCTCCTGATTTTCTTCAGACCTACGGTTTACCTGACGTTCAACAATACTCGGAATCTAAAGACCTGGTGAATGGCAGAGCCTATGACCCAGTCGACAGAACGAAGAACATCGCCAAAGTCCCTCGAGAGCGCTTCTCTCGGGTGCAACGATGTTGGAATCCTCGTCCGGGTCGCGTCTACCGCATCATGCCTGTTCTCTGGAGAGAGGTTGCTTCGTCCCCGATGGACAACCTCTTCTCGGAGTCGCCCGTGGCCGACGACTTCAGAACGACCACAAACTGGGGCCTGGACACCGAGTGTAGAGTACGACTCCGGGACACGTTTCGGACCCCCGCCCCGTCCAGGTATCATTCACCGAAACTGCAACCCGTCGTCGACCCTTCGCTGTCTCAACCACCATCCGAAGAGTTCCCGCCCGCCGAGATCCTCGATATTGCATTGGGACTTTTCTTCCGCCGCTTTCACCCAACTGTGCCTTTCATTCACATTGCGACGTTCTCTGTACGGAATACTCCTTCACCCATGCTGTTCGCTATTTGTCTTATCGGGCTAAGTATACTCGGGACGACTGGTGCCACGAGATTTGTGTCCAGAATGTTTCCAAGCTTCCTGCAACGGGTTTGCAGTGATCTGTCTGCAGCTGCCGGCTGTTCGGCGTCACCGACACAGCAGATGGTCCTATATGCGACGGGACTGTTGACGCTGAATTTGTCCGTCATTACCGGGGACAAAGACTGTTTCAACCAGAGCCAGATGCTCTATGTCAGCTTACTGGCGATAGTCCAGCAGAACGGGCTGTTCTCCGCCGGAGATGGACAATCCCTTGACGCGCTGCTGTCAGAAATGTCCGAGTCAGATGACCGCTGGAAGGCATGGAGTCGGATTGAATCTGCCAAGCGTCTCATCCTGGGATTGCTGCAGTGTGACTCCTGGTACTCGAATCTGCTGTCGAAGGCGCCAATCGTCAGGTCGGAATCGGTCTGTCTGGTTGCAGCCTGCGACGAAGCGCTTTTCCAGGCCAAATCAGCAACACAGTGGCAGTCCCTCCTTCGAAGCGGCAAGAGCCAAAGCGCGCCAACCTTTAAGATTGAAGATTTGCACAAGCACGACATGGAGCCGATCGGCAAGCTTGGCTACCTGGGCCGATCGAGCCTGCTTGCGCTGCTGCAGATCCAAGTGCTTGAAGCCTATCAGCGGCTGATGCCGCCGGATCAACTGACCATCGGCTCGTACATACCCTGGCACATGTACTCGGGCGACGCTCGGGCGAGCACACTGGTACCGGCCATCCTTGCCGCAACGAACACAGCAGGTCCGATGGCCAAGGTCGACGACACGAATTGTGTGGTTCTCTGGCACAGCCTGTGCGTGATGCTCCTCGCCGACTTTCGCATGTTTGAACTCGCCGCGGGTCGACACGGCGCTGGCCCGGCCACCGGTGCCCTCGAGAATATCTCCCAGTGGAGCCAGACGCAAGCGGCCAGGAGAGCCTGTGTGCACGCGGCCCAAACGTTCAAGCTGATGTCCGAGCGACGCGTCAGCGACAACGTCACCATCCACAGCGTCACGGCACTCTTTTCATCCGCGCTCGTCCTAGGTCTGTACCTGTTCATGGTCAATCCGAGCTCGGGTCGACAAGGGACCGCGCCCGTCGAACTCATGGAGGCCGAACCCGACTGGGAGGAGCTCGGGGACATGGGTTTCAAGGACGAATCGCTCGACCCCACCACCGCGGAACGGAACCTGACGACCAACCGGGAAGACGAGCATTTCAGCCTCGTCTACCAGTTTGTCAAGTACGGTGGCATGGTGTCCCTGGGCGGCGTGGCCCACAGCGGCGGCTACGAAGGCGCCAGGCGAGTCCTTCTCGATTTTGCAAATCTCATGGATGGCATCAGTGGGCGGAGACTCCGCACTTTTACGCAGGTCCTGCACATTATGAGTGATGACTTGATGAACGTCGATCCGGCTCTTTAAGTTGGCATATGTAAGGAAAGATAGGATACGATACTATAGGATCGACCTATAGGATGGGATAGGATATCTGCCGTTCAGGCTGTGAGAAGATGAGATGGGACGAGATGACATGTCTCGCAATTGGGCATACCGCAATCACCAGCGACGCGGCCTTGGGGTACACATAACCTGTACGATTGCTGCGTATAGTGCGGATCATGACAGAGTCCCTCCTCGTATGTGAGAAACATACCGATACCGAGTACGGAGGACGGAGTATTCCCCTCGTCGGACCACGGTCAACCCGTGGATAGTACTGTGTGTATGAAGTCGACGTAAATGCCATTCATGGTGCTCACTCGAGGATAGAATCCACAGCACAGCAATGTTACGCCGCTTTCACCCCGCGCTCGTCCCCCTGACTACAGGATAGTACAGAATAGTACAGACCAGACCGTGCTTGGCCGCATGTGTAGTATATGAGGTACGTAGTCAGTAGTCGATCGGAGAGCAAGAATGATGGCGAATATAAAATACACACACGCACTCTCTCTGTCTTACGTACACAACCACGCGTCCACTCGCGCGCTAGATAATATTCATACCCCCCCGTATGACCCTCGGCGGCAACCTCGAGGTAATTAGCGAGGAAGCCAGCGATCGAGCTCGGGTTGTGTGAATAGCCTGAACTCTTCCACACGTTGCGTCTTGGGGTTCGTCGCGAGAGGCCGTCTTGTTTCTCCCTGGGGCTGCGTGGCTGCTTGGGCACCGTCTGTCTGTTCGGGAGGAGGCTGGGCTTTGGAGATTTCATGTCCTGGTGTCGGAGGTGGAAGATGCGAGCTGTGAGTATCTGGTCGGTGTTCAATACCTTCTCCGCGCTGCTCCCCATCATCTACCAGCCGTGCTGGTCTAAGATAACTTCTGCTGCCTCGTTGCATCGAGTCGAAAATCAACTGCTCTTTCGGCGTCGTGTAGAAGAACAACGGTTGGGAGGGTTCTTCGAGCTTTGTAGCGGAATCAGAATCTGTTGCCTCGTCTCGTCGCAGGAAGGATGGTATTGGCGGGGTCGGTACTCGCAGAGGATTAAGGCGGACTCTCGAGGCGTCGTGATAGTCACCATCGCTGCCTCTTCTCGTTTTTGCCGGCTCTTCAAGATAAGCGTCAAATTCCCCTTCTCGAGCTTCTATTGAGTTTCGTTAGTGCCAATTCTCATTGCAGATCCCAGGGGCATGCATACGTCTGATCTCCATGGTCCTCTGTGACAGCGCCATGATTTCATCTCTAGTAGCAACCCGCAGGAGAATTATATAGTCTCCTCTCTCTTCAAATCTTTCGTTTGCTTGCTCTAACGCTTCTGGATTCACCAGAGCTCGGCTGATTTTGGTCCATCTCGCACCTGGCGGTATTTCGCGTGCTGGGTTCACCTCAGCATCCGTATCAGAGTCAGATGGCAAAGTGGCAGCCTGTTTGGCTTCTGGAAGAGCGAGGTGCTTCTTAGTGTAGTCCTTGCCTCTGGAAGGGTCCTCTTTGCTCGAGCTTTGAGATAGGGAGTCATGCTCGGGGTGAGCTACGGAGGAAGACATTCGTCGCTCAAAGGAAGGTTCGTCTTCTGGTAGTCCGCCGGGGCCCCCGCTTGTTGCGCCAATCTCAGCGGGAACTATACCTTCTGGGAGTTGATCCCGAATGATGGGAGTCTCGCCTGCGGTAGTAGAAGGTGTAAGGGTTTGGCCACCAGCGTTGCTCGGCCCAGCAGCCCCAGATCTCTCGATTGGCTCGAGAGACCGCGGCTGATCAGTGTCGTCTATGTCTTCTTGGACTTCTGGGGAGAGGCTTTCGAATTCTGGTAGAATCACGTCGCCAGGCCTGTAGTCTTGCGCAATTCTTGACTTCTCCTCTGCAGTCCTATCTTCGCCAGGGTTGGCAGTCAAGTAGTCACCCAACATCTTCTCAATCGCGGGCCTCCGTGCTGTACGCTCAACAGGGGCACGACACTTTGGGCAAGTGATAGGTGAGAAGGGGGACTCATTGTCTCGACGGCTTTGGTGAGAAAGCCAATCTTGTATACAAGAACGGCAGAAGGTGTGAAGACAATTGAGTAGAGCGACAGGCTGGTAGAAGACTCGGAGGCAGATGAGACAGATGAGGCTTGCCCGGACGGTGGCAGAAGACTGTATCCGGACAATCTTCTCAACAGTTTCTTCCCGCGTCTGGGCTGCCGAGACCACAGGGCTCAGATGAGTGGCGGCTACCCTGCCGTCGGTTGCGCCTTCAGCACGACCCTTTCGAACGTCCACTTGCTGGTCAGGGGGATCAAAGCCCAGCGATGATGCGGAGTCTATGAGTTCATCTAATTGGAGATCACAGGCTCTGTGAGAACGGATGCAGGCCTCACACCCACCGAGTGGATTTTGAGGGTCACGTCGGCAAGCCCTGTGGCTCCTTCGACAATAGCCTGTAAGGAGTAAGAATTCCGCCACGATGAAGGATGGGAGGGGGGACTGACTGCATGACTCCGCTGGGCGGATACCATCCTTGAAAATTACTCCAGATTTTCCAGCAGATGACGAGGGTTGCTCCCTACCTATGCCGAGATCTTTCGGTACATCTTCCTCCAGCACTTCTAGTTGCTCGCTCTCTTGATCCGAAGCCACAGACGGTACCTTGCGCTTATGCATGGGCCCCTCGGTCAAGTTCGAGCCGCCGTCCCAGTGCATGTCGGACCGGCGAGCTTTGGGCCACATCGCCATGGTTATCTGCATTCCAGGTTCGATGACATCCTCCCAATCCTGCGGTCTGATGATTTGGCCGTCAGGTCCAAGGAGGTCGTAGTGGCCAGCGGCGACATCTTCTGCCAGACTCTTGACCTGCGTAAAAGCTTGATTCACAAGCCCTTCCATATCCTACCGACGTTAGAACTGCCTGAACGAAGGATGTTTGATGTGACTAACCTTCCATTTGTTACACAACTCCCAGGGGAAATTATATTTCCGCTTCACCGCGTCCGTAAATCTGACAGGAGATCTCTCTTCAGGCTTTGGTGCCAGTGACTCACGCCCTACATCTTCAGCTCGGGTTCCGGCTGCTACGGCATCTATCTTTTTCATCACTTGATAGACCCTTTGGAGGAGGCTTTCCTTTGTGTCCCGGGTTTCAGTGGTATCTGCTTCGATTTCATCCGCCTTGATAACGATATTTGCGAGGATGCCGTCGGACAATTCTCTGTGCACCTTTTCAAGCTCATCGGCGGACACAGGAGTATTGGAGAAAAAGTCATTGCACCGTGGAAGCCATTCGGTGTGAAAGCTTGCCCACAGCTTTCCCAAGGCGTCTTCAGGGTCAATGTAGGAATGAGGAGAGGACTCGCGACGACCAGGGTCATGGTGATCGGGCGCTTCTATCACTTCAGCAATCTCGTCCCTATTGGCATCTGATACGTGGTCCAGAGGTTTGTGTTGCCTCGCATGATCTTGCCATTCACGCACGACGCTCATCAGGTTCTCCTCATGGTTGATGTGACTAACCACGAACAATGGGGATCCAACCACGGCGTTCTCAAGGTAGGGGCCGGTTAATTTAATATGCAGACCTACCTTATCCTTCATGTCCTTGAAGAATAGCTTCCCGGACAAGTCAGGGCTAAGGACCTCCTGAATATTGGTAGCAAACGGCCCATCCGTGCCACACAGCACAATCCGCTCACCCTTAAGGAGGGCCACTTGGCTGAAGACATCAATAGTTGCACCAACGCCTGGTATCACCTCGGCTTTGAGAACGGTACCAACCGCTCCGGGCACGTCGGTCATGACATTCGCTTGGATTCCGGAGGAGAACTCCACAGGCGCTATTGCTTCACTGGAAGATGTACTGCTCGCTTCGTCCAGACCAGTGACCGGCGCAATCGACGCTTGGGACTCGTTGGAGCCTTCCTCGTCTCCTGTGTCCACTCTGGGAAGGGCAAACAGTGCCAACTCTTCCAGATGTCGACCAATATGTCTTTCAAGCAGCACAACGGGTACAACGTCTCCGCAGCGCAGTGGACAGCTGTCCATTTCGCCGGGGTCGAAGGACGAGACGTGCGTTGTGCGTAAGTGGTGGAACCATTCGTGACGACTGTCGTACAGTCGACTTGGGGCACTGCAGTCTGGAAATACGCATACGTAAGGCATCAAATCCTTGAAGACATGCCGAGCCCAAGATCTCCTGTTCGAGACTGTAACGATGAAGAAACAGTAAGGACATTCAAATGCCTTTCCGTAGCTCGCGTCTTTTGGAATGGAGGGGACGGTGATCCTATCGCTGCCTTCCCAAAGACTTGGTGCATAGGAGGTCTGAGAAGCGCCAGAGTTGGAGGCAGTCTCCTCGTAATTGATATGCGTCTCTTCGAACTCAGTAGCAACCGTCTGTGACAACAGGGTAGACACAGCATCTCGCCGCTCGTCTAAGTCTGCTGCCGAGCTGCGATCGCCAGGTTCGGCAACGGCAGCACGCTCGATGCCCTTGGCTAGCTTTGCATGATGTCTCTCACGATACTTCAATGCCGCCCTGCGGCGTGATATGGCAGTTCCAAGTCGGTCAACGACAATGCTGCTCGCTTTAGGGTGTTTGTTGGCCACATGTTGTCTCTGCACAAAGCGTCAGTAAATCCTGTGGTATGGATAAAGACTCGGCGAGGCGAGCTCCCAAGTGCATGACTCATCGGGACAACGGATTATCAGGTGATATGAACACGTTGTTGGCAATATGTGCAGAGAAACATTGACTTACATCGAAAGGTTCAAAGACGGTTGCATCTAGCTTCTTGGTCCCAACGAGCCTGTCGTGATGTGCTGGGCGCCTGATGATCATACTCAGTTGGAAAAGGCAATCGGTTGTGTCAACGACGGCCCTGTAGACCTGTTGCAGCTCTGTTTCGTCTGCATCGTCAGCTGAGAGGTCGTCGTCTTCCTCGGCGCCAGTGGCCAGGAATTCCTCAGCATCGTTGAGTGTGCGGCGGAGCCGTTCCAGTAGCTTCACTGTCTGGGCTTTGATATGAGATGCATCCCGGAGGCGGTAGTCGAGTGAGGATTGTCCCGTCTGATGAGCTCCAATATTTGCTGCCCAGACCCGCAGCCTGCCGAGTTCATCGGTCCAGAGATTCGTGGGCACCTCAGCTGTGTACTGGGCTAGCTCGGGTCGAGATGTCAGCCCGTTGAAGCACCTCAGACAGTCGACCAGGACGGATGAAATGGCTGTTGTCATTTCGCCGCGTGGTGTGGCTGTCTCCAGCGGCGGCCTAGTCCCACGTCGCTGCGGAAAGTCTGTCTTGCTCTAGCAGTCACTGGGCGGCAAGGTCCGTCGCGCGCTTGCCCATTTACTCACCCCGGTGCCGAGTCTTGAGATCTCTCAGATCAATGTCTTCAACTGCGACGAAGCTGTCCATCTTGCATCAGGCTGGGCCAGCAGCGGGCAGATGATAATGTCCCTCGCCAGGCGCCCATCGCCTGATGCGGAATGGCGTGACAAGGCGGGGTTCAGCTCAAGTTCAGCGCTTTCAATGGCGCGGGGCGCGGGCTGCTCGACCTCTTGCCCTTCGCCTTGTCGATGGGAAAGCAGCCACGATGGTGACCGGCATCGAGACTGCAGGCGTCGTGCTTGCCATCCTTCCTTTGATCGTCAATCAGCTCGATTCATACGTCCAGGGCATTGAAACGCTGAAAGGCTTCCGCACGAGAAGATATCGCCGCCAGTTCGAAGAATGGGCGACAAGGCTGGGGACACAACGCGCAATCCTGCTCAACACGCTGGAGCAGTCTCTCGAAGGCGTTGTCGACTACGACGATGACATTTCAGAGCTCATCAACAACCCACGGGGACCGCTCTGGCGAGATCCGTCCTTCCAGAAAAGTCTGGCCAAGAAGCTCGACCGCAACTACGGCGCCTTCGTCAGGACCATGACAGAGCTCTCCACCCTGTTAGAGACTCTGTCAAGGAAACTCGGTCTTCAGTCCGCAGACCCGTTGAAGGTGGGTTACCGTGACATCTGATCTCAGTTTCGAATGCGAGAGACGAGGACGGGCGTCAGGCCCCCGCGGGCATCGTTTTCTATTTTGTCCACAGAATGCTGACAACTGGACGATGGTTGCTAGATATCTTGGGACGATGCCACTGCTGTCGAACGCGAAGTCAAGAAGTTCAAAGACGTCTTCTCCAAATCCGTCTACACCGACTTGCTCGGCAAGATCGACAACGCCAACAGCTCCCTTAAGACTCTCATGGAACAGTCCGACCATCGACAGGAGAGTCGACGTAAGCATCGGGTGTCGAAGAAACCACTCCTGAAGTACAAAGCAGCGAGGAAGCATGCTAACAATCTATACAATGCTGTTGTCCGCGGCAAATACTGGAAATGTCCCTGCAAGGATACACACTGCGTCCATCTTCGAATCGAGGGGGAGCCCATCGAATCGAACGACAACTACGAGAAGAGTCCGACGATGCCCAGATTCCGGATGGCATTCTCGACAAAAGTGCCTGACCCCATGAACGCCATGTCGTGGCACTGGGAAGAAGTCGAGACGGTACCAGAATTACTCGAAATGCCTGTCGCAGCGCACCAGGCCATCTTGACCACTGCTCACAGCGCCGGTCAAAAGCTAACTGTCGACAAAAAGGTCCAGTTTGCTGTGGTAGCAACGCCGCTGCAGAGTCTGCCCTGGCCCAAAATCCCCGATGCGCCACCAGTCCTTCCGATCCCGGATTTTTGTTCTGTCCTGTGCAAGACGGGGGTCAACGGCAACATCAAGAGGTATATGGGCTCCATCTCAGACGAATGTGACGCGACTCATCGATATTGCTTCTATCTGATGGAGAAGCACGACAAAAGCATCGAGACACAGACCTTGGAAGATTTGCTGAGCTCTTCTCTGCACTCGATCGGACCGCACGCCAGTCGCCCAGCATTTCTCTTCAGCAGACGTGATCGACTGTTTCTGGCCGCCACACTGGCATCCAGCGTGCTTCAGTTTCACGGAAGCTGGTTGAAGAGTTATTGGCGAAGTCGAGACATTTTGTTCCCAAAGCTGGAGAACACCGGCACAACCGTTGTGGAACGTCCTTACCTCGCGGGGCACGGGGTGAGCAGGACAACTGCAACGATAGACCCAGCCACAAGAACAATCGCCAATCCTCTCATCCCCAGCGAGGTCCTGTTTCCTCTTGGCCTTGTCCTGGTTGAACTGTCACTCTGCCAATCCATCTCCGCGTTACGGACGCCCGACGACGCAGACGTAGTCGAAGCATATGCAAACCTGAAAACCGCAACCCGCCTCCTGAACCGAGTGTATGGCGAGAGTGGCGGCAAGTACGGCGACGTGGTCACACAGTGTTTCCACTGGTCCGAGACTAGAAACTCATCTGCCGACGACGAAGACTTCCAGGAACTTGTGTTTCAGAAGATTGTGTCGCCGCTAGTCGAGGATCTCAGGGACTTTGAAGGCAAGGGTCGCATTAGATGATGTCCTCGCGCAGCCACGGGTTATATCTCTATATACGGAGGACTTCACGTTTGCTCTCCTCGAGGGCTATGGCAAGAAAAGTTGCAGAAATCCTTATTGTGGCCATCTAGAATATAGATCTCGCCGCATATACAGTACCTGAGAATTCAGGAGGGGAAAGATCGAACTCATCGAAAAGTCTTCATGTCCATGGGTCAAACATCGTGAGACGCCTCATTATCATGTCTATCATATACCGACAAGCCGTCAACAATATCATCAGAGGTCGAAATCATCGTTCCAACCGAGTTTGTCATAAATGTCGCCGTCATCGTCATCGTCGAGTCCAATTCCCTTGCGTTGAACGGCGCTTAAGTCTTTGGTCCTCTGCAAATGGTCACCTGGAAGAGGCTCAAACCCCTCGTCCATCCCACGACCCTTACCACCCATCACCCGATCCATGGTATGGCCCGCCCGCTCCGGCACGATCGGTGCATCGCGAAATGCCTGGTCCAGCCTGACATCCGACCTCTTTAGTGGCGTGAAGAGAACTGGACGGCGAGACCTCTGCATAAGCAGGCCTTCCCCGGGGTTGGTAACCTGGCTCGAAGGCGGCGGAAGCTGTGACGACGGCAGGTTGACATCGGAAGACGGATGGTCTCTCACGTCAAGGTGCATACGTCTTGCAGCGGGGGTTGCCACAATAGTTGTGTCGTTGCCAATCTCGACAAGGGGGTGCGCAAGCACGGGCAAATCCAAGGGATTTGAGGTCTTCTTCTCAAGGCCCCTCGACGGTGTTTCATGGATCGCTGCCAAAACAGCTCGTTTCTTCGCTGAAGACCGAGGAATACTCGCAGAACTTGGAAGACCGGGTCGGATTTGAGGTTTCATGGTGGAAGATGGAACCACCATGGTGATGTCTTGCTCTCGTGCTACCAATCTCGGCATCGGCATTGGAGGCAAATCTGGCTCCTCCATGAGCTGCGACTGTCCTCTGACTCTTTTCGCTCTCGGGGTTGCCGAGATCTGTACCGCCGTCTTCTTGTCCATCTTCAGCCTCTTCCTCTCTTCCGTCTCATCCATGAGCTGGCTGGCCGCCGCTCTCCGGTCGGGCTTTTTAAGCGCGTCGATAGCCGCTTCGAGTTCCTTTTTCTGTTGAGCGAGTCGATCAAGTTTGCGACGCTTCGCCTCGTGCACTTTCTGATCGGCCACGAGGTCGATTTCACGGTTCGAGAAAGAGACGGACCTGGCAATCATCCTGCCTCGAGACGCAGGGCGGTCGGATGGCTCGCGTTTCAGGGTAGGAATAATGGGCGCTGTTATGGAAGAGGCGCGGGAGAACGTAGTAGGAGGGGAGGCGTGGCGAAGGAGTTGATGGTCTTCGCTCAGCACGCGCTCGAGGGTACGGGCCGAGAGTGGCTGGCCTGGCTTTGGCTTGGTGGAGGATGATACTGAAGAGGAGGGTCTGTGAAGCTGAGGTGCTGGGTGTCCCAATCTGGGCCGCTTGGGCGATATATCAGGTCCGCCGAGCTTGCGACAGAGGGTTTTAATCTGCTCAGGCAGTTTGGCGGAATAGAAGGGCAAGAGGACTTCCTTGCAGAAGTCGCGAAGGGAGTCATTGGACTTGGATGTGGTGCTACCATTAGCGTCTTTCTTCGAGGACTTGTCGTCGGGTGGGTTAATGAGGTCGTCTAGGCTGACGGTGTGCCATATACACAGACGATCGACGATCGTTTCGATCTCAGCGGACCAGTCGCGCTTTTTCTCCTTCTTGGGCTGTTTACGTGGAGTCGCAGCGAGGAGTGCTGCCGACGAGTCTTCCTCGACAGACTCGACCTTGATATCGGGATCCGCAGGGACCGTTGGCGCTTCAGATTCAGCCAACTTCGACGCCGCCGTCTCCAGAAGCATGACTTCCAGTATCAACAGCATTTGCATCTTCGTCTCGCGCATGCGCAAATCCACCACCTCCTTCCGCATCTCTTCTGTACGGTCGCTGGCAAAAACAGGACCCTTGATATCTCGCCCGCGCCACCATTTCGTGATGAAGTCCTCTTCCTCTGGCCACAGGCAATCCTTACCCAGCTTCATTATCATCTTCTTCTTACGAGACTTCCTCTTCTTCACCTCGACGGCGTCAGCCCCCTCTTCGTGCCGAGGGACTGGTAATTCGGAGATGACTTTCGCGATTGATTCTTTGTACTTGATGTCCACTTTCTTCGTGGGCAGAACGCTCTCTTCATAGAATTGGGATAGTTCTCGGATTGCTTTTATAGCATCCTCGGCGGTGCGGACGTGTGCGCGAGCACGACTGAGCGGGCCTTTGACGTAGAATGCCAGTGATGTCTTGGAAGTGTAGAGGTGCTCGAAGTATTGTGTTCTGAGGCGCTCAGCAGCGAGGGGGTTTGTGTCTGGTGGCATATGTGGTAGACTGGCATCATCAGGCTCACCTAGACTCAGAGGTTGAGACTCCGGTGCATCAGGTTTACCTAGATTCAGAGGCTGAGCTTCCGGTGTAGGAGCTTCAGCCGCAGCCGTTGACGCCTCGAACGGATTCTGCGCACCGGCTGGACCAGCCGGGGTAATTGGTAATGGTTCTTGGACCAAAGCTGGAGTGATATCCTGCGGCTGCAACAAAGCAGGAGAGCTTCCTGAAGGCGCCAAGTCCTGGACATCTGAACCTGTCAGCCACAGCCCTCGCTGGTGCTGCTGTCCACCCGGCGAGGCAGCACCCTCCACTACCCCCGAAGTAGGCGTTGGATCTCTAAGCGCCAGGATAGACATCCTGGCCAACGCGCCCCTGCGATTATTGGGCCGTTTGGGACTCTTCGACGATCCCAGCCCTACAGGCACGGACAAGGCAACCGAGCTCGAGCCCGACGCTGTTCGCGTATGAGTCCCAGTGTACGCGTCCTCATTGCCAACACTGGACACCAAATCCTCGACTTTGACGCTGGCGATCTTCCCGATCGCCGCATCGTAACACCACGCCTCGGTCACCCATTCGTACAGCGCACACGCCACGTACGTGTCCGGAGTGGCAGCGACTTTCTCAACAGCAAAGAGATTCCCGTGGGGAAGTTTGCGAACAACGAGGAGTCGCTGTTCCCATTCCTCCACCATGGCCGGAATATTAGCTTGGAAGACGAGCTTTGGTGTTGTGGCCGAACATTCGAGCCAGGCAAGGGGAAGACATGCTCGCGCCACGAGCGTTACCAGCGCGAAGGTTACTGTACCGGCATTGGATCCTGAAGTTATACTTTTCGCGGAGAGTAGGTTTGCCGTGAATATCTGGGTACTCGCGTCACGGCCATCATGGTCGAGATCGCTGCTTTTGCGTTTTCTGGAGGCCGAGGTTGAGGTTGAAGATCGGACAGTGTTGCACGCGACGTTCAGACTGTTATCGGTGGTTGGTGTAAGGGCTGATTGGTGTTCTTGGAATGATGGTAAGGCTTGCATCTCTTGCCATTATGGAATCTAAAGAAGATGCCGAGTACTTAGAGTCGGAAAGGAAGGAAGCGAAGTCAAATTGACGCACCTGGTCGAGGAACGCGACTTGGAGCTGCGAGGCGACGTCACGCGTGCTCGACAAGGCTCGGGTTCAGCCTCGTCTTGGCACCATCCGCTCGTCACCCGAGAGCCTCATCGTCGGCCTCCAGCATATGGTCCCCGGCCCATGACCATGACTACGTACATACAGTACATTCACGTTCTGTATACATGGCGAGCAAATGCCAGGGTCTGTATTCTGGTGGTAGGAATCGGTATATGTGATATTCGGCTCTTGGCAGGAGACTTGCAGCACTTCTCTGTGATCTGATCTCGATTGAAAGCCTGCTGTCCCAGTGTCTCTTTCCCCAAGAATGTCTAACACTGTGATCGAAGCTGTACATTCAAAACATAACAACGCTCAACGCCAATCGCGCCAACCACGCCGCAAAGAAGGGCCGCCTGAACTATTCATCCCAGCACAACAGCCAACACCACTATCAACAGCACAATTGCTAGAATAACCAACAAACAACAAGCCTTGTTACGTGCTGACTTCTGGTACCGGCTCGCACTTCGCAATTCAATATCCGCACCTCTGGTATCGGTCAAAGTGTTTTCAACGTTGACGTCGATGGCATCGAGCATGTCGCCCTGGTCACGGACCAGGTGAGCGACATCGCGGAAGAGCTCGTTCAGTTCGCCAACGGATTGTTCAATCTGCCGGATCTCTCCTTCGCGCTCGATGATCAGATTCTCCTGAAAGTCCACCTCACTTTGTTCTGCGAGCCGAGGCTCTTCGAGCAATTGGCGTTGTTGTTGACCTTCTCCTGACGGTGATTGAGCCGATTGGGCCTCCTCTAGTGCAGCTTTGGACGCTCTTTCTCTCTCGATAGCCCTCCTCTGGACGACTTGGAACTCGGACAAAGCCGAGGCGAACTCCCGTGATAGCTTTTGATTCGTGTACCGTTGCGCAGGCTGTCATAGATTAGCATGTTGGGGAATTTAGAGAGTCGAGCGACTAACGTTCAGGTCGGGCCATGCTTGCGCTCGCTTGACGCCATCTCCGGCCTCTTTGAAACCCTCCCTTGTCTCCTCGAGCAGATCATGGATCCTCTCTCGGCCTCGCTCGGTGTCCTTCTTGGAAAGTTGGTTCGACAGGCGCGAAATGTTGGATATCAGTTCAAACAGCTTGGTAGATAGCGATTCGGTGAATCGCTGAAACTCCGGGTCGTCTCTGTATTGGGGGTCATCCTGCCGCCGCGTGGTGGAGGGTTGCGACTCTAGCGATGACAGTCTATCGAACGACATTGTAGTTCCGGTAAGAAGTGCGGCTGCAGGTAGGGGTGTCGCAGCCGTATGCAACAGTTCAGAGCCCACCCTTCAAGTGACTGTTAGGCGTTACCGTAGCTGTTGACGAAAGATGGGAGAGGATGGTAGAGATGGGAGGGGATGGGAGAAGCCTGGGAGGCACCCGAGTTGGATGCGGCAATTGCGGTTGGAGGCCGGATCACGTGGTCCGCGTCATTTGCGCGCGGCGGTTGCGCCAGGCCAATTTTTTGTTTACACAGTGACAGTCCAGCGATTCTCCCTGCGCTTCGCCCACGAAGTCTCGGAATCTTGCGACTTACTCACAAGCAGTGTTCGCCGGCCGATGACTGCTGTTCTACTATGACAGGCTCTCCCCGTCTGGCCTTCTGTCCTTGTCCTGCGCTATGTCGACGCTCGCTGCCCCCCCGAAGGCAACTCCTCCTCGACCATACCGGCGGTTCGTGACCTCGGCGCTCCACAAACGATTCGTGCACGCAGCACTCATTGCACTGCTCATCGCTCTCGGAAATGCCTTCTGGCTGGGCTCTAATAGAGATCTCTTCTGGTCGTGGTTTCCGTTTGGGCCTGCAGGCATCAAAGCGCTCCTGTTCTTCCTGAGCAGCCTCCTCATCTTCACCCTCCAAATAGCAACCCTCAGGATTGGCAAGCAGACGACTACTTCGCCATTGGCGACGCTTAGAACAAGCTTCCTCAGTGCAGCCACTCTGCAGACAGTAATCCTCTATCTGATGTCAGGATGGTGGTTTACTGAGGCCTACATCTGGTCAGCTCCTGACCTTGGCTGGATCACGAAGGGAGCCCACAATACGCCCGATGTTCTCAATGAGAGACCCATTTTCTTCCGCCTCTATGCCCTGCTACTGGCAATTGTTTATGCAGGGCTCCACCAATATCGTGGATGGTCATCTCTCCTCATCCCCGTCTCGAAACTTCCGGTTACGCCCTCACCAGAAGCCAAAGCTCAGGATATCCACTCACTTCTGCCTGTCCAGACACGAATACAGCAAAGAATTATCCCTACAGTGGTGGAAAGTGCCACTGTGTCTCTAAGCATGATGTTTGTGTCCCCCTTTATCTACGGCCTCTTCTTGCGAAACACCTTTTGGCGGATACATCTTGCTATAGCAAAGCTATTCTACAACCTATCGAGAGCCAATGCCTATCCCATCGGCTATCCTCTCCTCGGACTAGCATATCTTGCTCGATGTGTGTTCGCGGGCTTCTTGCTTGGCTTGACCTGGGAATTGACGTCCAATTTGTTGCTGGTGTATCTCTGTCAAGAGCCCATAAAGTCAGGGATGCCCCTGTCCGCCTCTAGCAAAGATCCTAATGGGACCCTTCTCAGTGGGCTGAAAGCAAAGCGTGATGTCGTCCGAACCTTTGCTTTCTGGGAGTTGGCTATCATTGCGCAAAAACACAAGGACCGAAGAAAAGCCATCTTCGAGGACATTGAACGCCCTACAGGTCCAATGTGGACTCAGATGCTACAGGCCGGTTTGAATGTGCTGCAAGAGCTACAATTGCGCATTACCGGTCCACCACCTGCAAAACCTGCTACCCCGGAAACGGTCAAGCCGTTGCCACGCCTTCTTCCCGAAATGCAGACTCAGTCCATTTTTCAAGCAGATCCCAAGCCAACCAGAACTGAGTGGTTGGCAAGTCCCTTGAAGCAATTCGGTAGCAGCAAGCAACCGTGGCGTCCACCTATCGAGCAGACTGCCAAACAGATGGAAAATAAATTGCTGGAGTACGCCAAGCCCTCAGGTGGGGAGTCGAAATCTTCCCCTGGCCTGATCGATTCATGGACAACCGAGTTGAGGCGAAGTCGTCTGGGGTGGTTCTTCACTTCGACAAACACTGCCAAGATCAACGCAACCGTCTTGGGATCCCCCTATGGCAACGCTGCAGTCCTTGTCGATGTGATCGAAGCATTGACCAAGATGCAGGTTGCGAGCCTGACGGAGGATACGTATGGGAAGGCCACACCGACCGTGCCAGACACCGTTCGGACATTTACTAAAACCTTAAATCTGGTGGAAGACTATGTGTCACAAAACAACCAAGGTGTTGCAGAAGGAATTGAAGAAGTTGAAATCATCGTTGAAAGACTAAGAGCCGGTCTGAAGGAACTATTGGCGGCATTTCAAGTTTATTTGATCGATCAGGGGCTGGGCATCGCCGAGCTGAACCAAGCAAAGAAAGCAACCCAGGCGCCTGCGACCATTCCTCAAAGCCAGGAGAAGCCCAGGTCCAAACCTAAACCCATCGAGCCGCGAACCGAGCGAAGACTGTTCCAGAACGACAAACAGCGAGAAGGACCAAAGGACAAGGACACGCGACGAAAGGATCAGATTGTAGAAGTCGGCGGGTCAAAACCGAGCTATGAGCGTGGGCCTCCGAGAATAGAAGCGCCTCCTGCGTGGGGTTTACCAAGGACCACAAGCGGGCCACTGTTCCAGAGGAGGGAGATGGAACAGGTCCGATAATATCTTAGACGTCAATAAGATGAACGATTCCTCTGATGGCAATGTGCTTTTTCTTAAGACATGAGCTCGCTCCCGCTCCAACTCTTCACGACTGGCGGCTCCTTTCTTCCCACTTCCTGCTGACTGTCCCAGAACACACCGTCCGCACCCGGCGGTCGACCTTGCCCATCCACATCATACGTACCCGCCTGATCTTCTGCCACGACAACCTCTTTCACCTCCCCCCAGACTTCGACCCTGGCCTTCTCACAAGCCCCACAAACCTCTCTCATTCCCTCCTCGACCAAGCGCGCCTGCTCTCTCATCCCACGCCTATACAGCCCCAGCACCAGCCGGCCCACTTCCTCGTGCAAACCATTCACCCGTTCGATGAGCCGCCCCACGGACGCGACGAGGTATTCCTCCTCGTACACACTCCCCTTCTTGCCACGCGCGCGTTTCCTCTCTTCCCGCCTCTTGGTCTTGCTCGTCCTGCGCGACACATTGCTCGCGACGGTCCCGCCGAACTTGGAGGCGTTGGATCCATACCGGGTGAACAGCGATTGTCCGCCCAGGGTGCTCGCATCCGTAGGCGCCAGACTCACGTTATCCGGGATATCGGCTCCGTCTCCGTATTCGCCGGCACCGACGGCGACGGAGGCATCACCGCCATAAAACGCGAGGGGGTCTTCCTCTTTCTTCTTCCGCAGGTCCTGGATCCGCGGGATCTGAGCCGACAGCTGGGCCCGACAGTCCGCTTGGAGTTCGAGGATCTCGCCCACCTTGTCGGTCAGGCCGGCGTCGACTATGCGCGGGATTTCGCCGGACAGTGCGTGCAGGGATAAGATCCGGAGCGCGTCGGCGAAGTACGAGCCCCGGCAGAGCAGGCGCGCTGCTTCGGTCGGGTTGGAGAGGTAGTCGGTGTAGATCGTCGCTGCGGCGCGGTAGTCTCTATTCTCGTCCGCCATGGTTGTCGCGAGGGACTGCGCCAGGGAGACCAGTTGTGGACGTTCCAGGGGGGCGAGAGCCGCGCAAGCGAGGCTTTCACGCCATTTGTGCGCGAGCGCGTACAGCGGGTACGCGGCCGTGAAGTCGCCCAGGGATTCGTACAGCGTCGCTGCGTGGTTGGGCTGCGACTTCTGCGTGTAGAGATATTCCGCGTAGAGGCGCGTTATCCCGGCGAGATGCCCTGCCGTGTCGTATTTGTAAAGATCCAGCGCCGTGGTATAGAGCGAGTGTTTGACCACGTAAGCCTTGACTTCCTCATGCTCGCCCAGCGCGTGCAGGGAGGTTAACGCCTTTTCGTATTTCTTCAAGTGGTTGTCGATTGTGTATTGGCGGCGCAGCGGCGCGAGGGCCTGCAGAGATTGTAAAAAGGGCATATACTCGCGGGGATCTCTCGAGGTGTCATTCTGCGCGACCAGCAAGGTGACTTCGAGGTCGTAGGAGCCTAACGCGTTATCGAACAGTACATTCGGGTTAGGCGTCAGAAAGAAGAGGTGCGAGATGGCTGCGTCGGCTTCTTCTTTTCCTCCCGGCGTTCGGACAAGGTGAGAGATCAGTGACAGGGCGGAAGTCAGGTCGGGAGGTCGTTTGCACACATGCGCGGTTATGATGGTTTGGATGGACGGCAACGTGGGTCGGGAGGAGAGGGCCGAGAGGAATGCATCGGCGATTCTGTTCACTTTGCTAGCCAGGGCGGGCTGGTTTTGGCGTGGTTCCTGAGATTGGGATGGAGCGGTAGCCGAAGCTGTGGCCGTGGTAGTGGCCGGCAGGGTTGTGTCCCGGTACAGCGTCTTCGTGACGTCCTCGTCTTTGAGCTTGGAGAGGAATTCATCGACGCGGCCAGGTTTCTTGAGTTGATCGATAAATTTCGGCACATTGGAGAGGAAGGTCTCTGGATCGTAGTCGTGCAGGATGTTCATGTCGACTTGGTGAGCCTGGCAGGCCAGAAACGCGGCGCGGTAGTCTTGCTGTCTGAGATGCTGGCGGATGCCTGAGAGGACGAGCAAGCGGGGATAGATGGTCTCGAGGTTCCCGCGTGGCATTTGGAGGATGACGGCGTAGATGGAGGGTATGGCTGTGATAATCTTGCCACCTCGCTCGATGTTCCGGCACCGTTCATCCACCTCGGGTGTGTCGGAGGGCACTTGCATCGTGGAGGCATCGTCGGTTAGGTGCACGAATTTCAGAAGATGTGACGACGTGGTAAAGATCAGGTGCGCGGAAGTAACGATGTAGGAGGTGACTTCACGGCTCAGGAGGGTGTCGTCGACGTAGAGAGCGCCCTTCAGTGTCAGGGAGACTTTGTGGTATTTCGTGATGTGCCCGTTCGTCTCGCCATTCAGGTGCGTTGAGTCCGCATCCCAAAGAGAGAAGATGGAGCTGTTGGGTTGGCTGCCCTTTAGGTCTGTGGATTCGGCCACGCCAGGCTCAGACTCGTCGGGGAGCAGGACAGTCGCAGACTTCTCCGGCTGGGTCACGAAGATGGACTTCCCGGAAATATCCACGATCAGGTTCTCAGAACCGCCGGGGATACGGACTTGCTCCCAGGATGGCAGGCTTGTCTCCGAGGGCCATCTTAGCCTGTAGCAGGACGCAGTGGCCATGTTGTGCACAGTTGAGAGAATGAAGATCTCGTCCGTTCTGAGAGCGACCTGCGAAAAGTGAGGAAACACCGGCTGGCTTGTGTCGGCACTGACTGTAGGAAACCGAACGGATCGAGGCTCGACTGTAGGTGTAAACTTCAGATCCCCTTTGCTGGTAGTGCGAGTTTTCCATTGGCATAGCTCGACCGATTCCGTGGTCAGCACGGCGATCTTCAGGCCGTCTTGACTGACAGCACAATCAACGATATTGTGACTGAACGCCACCTCACAGAATGCCATTGGCGGTGGAACCCCGGCTTGCTTGAAAGGGGTGAGCTTCACCGTCCTACCGTCAATGACTGCTACGATCCCAAGATCATATGGAGCAACTGTGCTTCCTCTGGACACTGTGGACAGGAAAGTCAAGTCGAATACGTGTTTCGTGTTGCCACATGTCATTCTCAAGGGCGTCTCCGGATGCCATTTCAAGGGCATCGGCGCGGAAATGGAACCAAATGGGAGCTCCTGTTTGAGATAATAATGGTAGTTGGCCGTAGTCCAAAATTGTGCCTTGTTCTTAAACAAAACCGCCAGGACGGATGAGTCGGTATTCCACGCAAGGGAAATGCTGGATGCCCACGAATCCATGTCTTCTTTCGTTACCCGGAGATCAAACTGGCCGTGCCGAAGACCGTTTCTCTCGAAGAAGATTACCTCGACCTTTGTATCAGACCGTTTGACGCTGGCAATGACCTGCCCCGAAGGCTTCCAACTTAGGGCAGACTCCATGCCATCCACCGGTTCGCTAGCGCTATCGAGGATGGCCTCCCGCGTAAACACTCTGATGACCCGCCGACAGCCCGGAATTGCGCTGTTGATAGCGATGTATTGTCCGTCGCCTCGCCAACTGACAGACACTTTACCGTCCTCATAAGGACTGGGCTCACCCTGATCAACCTTCTCTGGCACGGTGGGATCCCGCATGACTTTGGCCCGTCGTCCCTGGAACTGGGTCTCCTTCTGGCCCCAACCGACTGAGACGTGTTTGGAGACTTTCAGATCGTCGGGCGAGAGGGTAGCTTCGTTGAGCGGCTCGAAGGTCCTGCTCATCAATACAAGCGTGTCAGCTCGGGTCACGATGGCCAGAATTTCTTCGTCGGGTGCCCAGGCGGCCGCACAGATGCCGGCATCAACGGAACCGACGATCTCGATCTTTTCTTGGTCCGGCAAAGGATCTTCGCGAACAACCACGACATCTCCACCTGCTAGGACGAGACACGATGTCGCGGTATCTGAGAAGTGCTGAAGCAGGAGGATTTCATCGCACTCCAGGTCGGGGAGCGGGCAGGGAGAATCCCATGACGTGATCGTTTCCAATTGCTCATTATTAGACGAATGTCCAATTCTTCGTCTGAGCTCGATGACGGGGTTTGAAGGCGTTGGACCAAATGCACAAATTATGGTGTCATTCGTTGTGTCCCACGCTGTGGCTGTTAGTGGTAGACCGCTGGGAAGTTGGCTTTCACGATATTTTATCGTTTTGAGGTTCCGCATGTTGAGTGGCACCGGCGCTCCATCATCTACATCAAAGAGCTAGGAACGAAAGAGAGATGTACTTCGAGTTGCGATGAAAATGCTGGTGGAGCCAGAAATTTACACGATGGAATTCGGCCATTCTGATTGGACAGCCTCTACGCTTTCGATCTGGGCAAGCTTCGACGGAGCAAGTGAAGAAGAGCTCCGGAACAGCAGGGAATGAGCATAACCGCTGGACATCTGTTTGCAATCAATCTCATTTATTGTTGGCTCTGTACAGATACCGGCTGCCGGGTCGCCATTCCTCAACCGGACTTGATGCGCTTCCACACCTCCCCCAGTGACTCCCCCGTCGAATTTATGCCTTGTATGTATGCCAGACTGTTGACGTGTGAGCAATTCAATCTCGTGGATGAGGTGTAGGCCAATCCTACCGGCAAGGCCGAATGGGATGAAAAATCCGGTACCTGTCCATCTTTCAGTTCTTGCACATTCCTCAAGCTTGCAAACTTCTCCCTACCCATGAAGAGCCAGTATCGCAGCCAGAAGAATCGTGTCTTGGGATTGAACGGCAGGTTGGTGTAAGGACCCTCGGGGTAGTGGTAGGGGCTGAAAGCGTCCATTCGGCGTGTGGTCGAGGTGAAGCCGCGGCGAGCGACGAGCCGGGTTGCCATTCTGGCACGGAGAAGAGCTTGGGCGTTCATCTGCAGACTGGGTTAGAGCGGCACACAAACATGTAGCTTCATTTTACCTTGATATCTCGCTCAGTATCGTGTCAACGGTTGTGGGATCAAAGAGATCAGTTCTCAGGTGATTGCAAGGAGGACTGAAGCTCAATTGTCTGCGCCATGACTAAAGCGGCTAGCGACTCGCCTTACCTTCCTCGGTGCAGGAAGCAGTTGGTCTTTTTTCCCGTCGACACCAGCGACAACATCTTCACGACTAGACAAAATAAACACGTCGTTTCTCCAAGATGGACGAGCTGTTTGACGTCTTTGACGACAATGGCCAGGCGCCGCCCGCCAACAGATCTTCTAGAACCGACAGAAAGCGACTGAAACGCCAAGCCAACGGTGAAGTCAAGGACGAGACCAATGGCGACGACGAACCCGGTCAATTGACTGATGGGCCTTCTCCAGCCTCTGAGGTTGTGGACCAAGAGATGACAGATGGCCATGGCCCGGATGCCAAAAGAATGCGCACGGAGGAGGAGCCAGAGCCTGTGATCACAGACACCTTTGAGACCGAACAGTCGAGGGAAGTCGCCGCATCTGCTGGTCTCATGGGAGCCAAAGAGGAAGAGAAGGTAATCTTGTCGCACCAAGTCCGTCACCAAGTCGCACTCCCTCCAGACTATGACTACGTCCCTATCTCCGAACACAAGCCTCCTGCAGAGCCCGCTCGAACCTGGAAATTCGAACTCGATCCCTTCCAGCAAGTCTCTATTGCCTCGATTGAACGAAATGAGAGCGTCTTGGTTTCCGCCCATACCAGTGCAGGGAAAACAGTGGTGGCCGAATATGCGATTGCGCAATGCCTGAAGAACAATCAGCGAGTCATCTACACCAGCCCCATCAAGGCTTTGAGCAACCAGAAATACCGAGAGTTCCAGGCTGATTTTGGCGATGTTGGTCTGATGACTGGCGATGTCACAATCAATCCTACGGCGACTTGTTTAGTCATGACCACAGAGATCTTGCGATCAATGCTCTACCGTGGATCCGAGATTATGCGAGAAGTGGGCTGGGTCATCTTTGACGAAATTCACTACCTGCGAGACAAGATTCGAGGGGTTGTCTGGGAAGAAACCATCATCCTGCTACCTGACAAAGTGCACTATGTATTCTTGTCTGCTACTATCCCCAACGCCATGCAGTTCGCCGAGTGGATCACCAAGACACACAGCCAACCTTGTCACGTGGTCTATACCGACTTCAGACCGACTCCCCTGCAGCATTACTTCTTTCCTGCCGGAGCCGACGGAATCCACCTGGTTGTGGATGAGAAGGGCGTATTCCGTGAAGAGAACTTCCAGAAAGCCATGAGTAGTATTGCCGACAAACAAGGCGACGATCCTGCTAACGCCATGGCCCGTCGCAAGGGAAGAGGAAAGGACAAGAGATTGAATAAAGGCGGCACTAAGGGTCCGTCCGATATTTACAAGATCGTCCGGATGATTATGACCAAAAACTACAACCCCGTCATTGTGTTCAGTTTCAGTAAGAGAGATTGCGAGGCATATGCAATTCAGATGAGCAGCATGTCCTTCAACGAGGATTCGGAGAAGGCCATGGTCTCCAAAGTCTTCGACAGCGCTTTAGAGATGCTTTCACCCGAAGACAAGAATCTACCCCAGATCCAACACCTGTTACCACTCTTAAGACGGGGCATTGGCATCCATCATTCTGGATTGTTGCCTATTCTGAAGGAGACGATTGAAATTCTGTTTCAAGAAGGTCTGATTAAGGTCTTGTTCGCCACTGAGACGTTTTCCATTGGGCTGAACATGCCAGCCAAGACTGTTGTCTTCACCAGTGTGCGCAAATTTGACGGCATCTCTCAGCGATGGATCACTGGAGGCGAGTTCATTCAGATGTCCGGCCGCGCTGGCCGTCGCGGGTTGGACGAGCGGGGAATTGTCATCATGATGATCAATGAACAGATGGAACCTCAAATTGCCAAAGACATTGTTCGGGGTCAACAAGACAACTTGGATTCTGCCTTCTACCTTGGCTACAACATGATCTTGAATTTGCTTCGGGTTGAAGGCATCTCACCGGAGTTCATGCTGGAGAGGTGCTTTCATCAATTCCAGAACACTGCCAGCGTTTCTGGCCTCGAGAAAGAACTGCAGCAGTTGGAAGCGGAGAAGTCGGCAATGGTCATTGAAGATGAGAGCAATATTCGTGCCTACTACGAGCTTCGCAAGCAGCTTGATGTCTATGCGGAAGACATGCGAATGGTCATCGTCCATCCCAACTACTGCCTACCATTCATGCAGCCTGGCCGTCTTGTCGAGATCAAGGATGGTGGCCATGACTTTGGCTGGGGAGCAGTTCTCAACTTCAGCAGGCGAAGCCAGGGAAGATCAACGGAGAAACTGGCACCTCAGGAGGAATGGGTGCTCGATGTTGCCTTGCAAGTGGCAGACGGCCCCACTCCCGCTACCAAGACTCATCAATCCCTCCCACCTGGCATTCGTCCTCCTCAGCCTGGTGAGAAGTCGAAGGTCGAAGTTGTTCCTGTCCTGCTTAAATGCGTCCACAAGATTTCCCATGTGCGCATCTACCCCCCCGCCGATATGACCGTCTCTGAAGAGAAGAAGAAGGTGCAGCAAGCGTTGCAGGAAGTTACAAGACGATTCCCCGATGGCCTGGCTGTGCTGGATCCCATCGAGAACATGAAGATCACTGACAACTCGTTCCGCGAGCTCCTTCGGAAGATCGAAATCATGGAGTCCAGACTGGTTGCCAATCCGTTGCACCACTCCCCTCGCTTGGAGGGATTGTACAATCAATATGCTGACAAGATGGTTCTTACGACAAAGATCCGAAATCTCAAGAAGCAAATCCAGGATGCCCATGCAATCACGCAGTTGGAGGAACTGAAGTGCCGCAAGCGCGTGCTTCGTCGCCTACAGTTCATCAACGAGGACGAGGTGGTTCAGCTCAAGGCTCGTGTTGCTTGTGAGATCAGCACTGGCGATGAACTGGTGCTTAGTGAACTCCTGTTCAACCGCTTCTTCAACGACCTCACGCCAGAGCAGACTGCTGCAGTCATGAGTTGTTTCGTCTTTGAGGAGAAGGTCAACGAGAATCCTGTGTTACCTGAGGAAATGGCCCGATGTCTGCGTGAAATTCAGAAGCAAGCAAGACACATCGCCAAAGTCTCGATTGAGTCGAAGTTGACGATGAACGAGGAAGAGTACGTGCAGGGCTTCAAGTGGCAGCTCATGCCGGTCATGTATGCCTGGGCGAATGGAAAGTCGTTCGGGGATATCTGGTAAGGACATGCAGAACTGATCACTACAAGTACTGATACTGCAATAGCAAAATGACCGACGTCTACGAAGGAAGCTTGATTCGCACATTCCGTCGACTTGAGGAAGCACTTCGTCAAATGGCCGAAGCCTCGAAAGTCATGGGAAGCGAAGAACTGGAGAAAAAGTTCGAGGAAGCATTGAACAAGGTAAGACGAGACATTGTGGCGGCTCAGTCACTGTATCTCTAGGCTTTACTTGCAGTGCTGCATTACGGCGACAACTCTCCATCATTCAGCATGTTGTGGGTAGGGTTAGAGTGTGCACGATACCCATGGCTTTATTCGAGCTCGGACATGTACAGTTCCGTGGGGGCGTGATGTCGGGATCCGTATGATGTTACATGATCCCACTGTCCACCCTGAGGTTCATATTGTGCTGCGGCATTACCTCGATGTCGATTATGATCATGCACCCTTTACTTACGATGACGGAAAAGTGCTACTTGGCTTGGTTCAACCAATTCAACTGTTTGTGCCTGGCAGCGGCGGAATGCTGCCTGATCACGTCTAATGATCCTGGTCCTGGGACAATACAGTGTTCCGGTTCTGGAGCTTTGTCACTCCTGTTTTCACAGACAGCCTCAAGCATTCAATCACAGACCACAGCAGTTCCCTTCAATCCGCGACGACGTGGACGATCTCTCCAAGATGGTGTGTAACCACCTCCCGCAAGATCTCCCGACCAGTTCTTGGTAGCGAGTGGTCCCTGCTCACCCGCTTAACAGGCTTTCTGGCCCAAACTCTTTCGTCTTCCATCTCTTTTCAGCTGCTTTTCAGTTCTTTTGCTTGTGCTGCATCCATCGCTTTCGTGAACAAACGGCGACGCGTTCGTGAATTATGGGGCATTTTGCTACCCCCAGGACAGCCATTCTGGTATCGGCTGGCGCTGGCCTGGGTACCCCGATATCTCATCTTCGTGACAATATTTTCGGTGGCCTCTACCATCACGATCCATACGCATCTCAGGTTCAGACGCTTCAGTCAACTTGGAAATGGGAGGGGGGCTGGGCATTTCGGGTCTGAAGGATCTACAACTGCGCCTCAGCTTCCATGCGACACCGGCTCATAATTGCCTCGAGAGAATGAGATTCCATCAACCATCAATGCTGAACCCCCCACGCTTGCCATGTGGTGGTAAGATATATTTCAACCCGGGAACCTCAACAGGAGAGATTGCACATTCTGTGCTGGGCTGATTCCGGCAGAGGTCAAACTCTCGCACGATAGAAACAAAGGTATACACACATGAGGTACATTCCTACGGTCCTACTGTGGAGCCAAACGGACCTCGGTGGCCAATATCAGTACTTAGGGCACAGATATCAAGTACTATCCTGGAAACTCTTTCATTGGCGCCCGATGTCACAGACGACACGGAAGGGAGTTGCTTCAGAGGTTCGTCTACGGCCACAGACAGCACGACCGATGGACTCCTAACGAAGCGAGAGGCCATCAAAGAACTTATGCATTCTCTTCCTCTACCCAAACCCTTACATGTTGGACTGAATCTGTCTCATGACGCCTTCAACTTACTGGCCGTCACTTTGAGCACTAATTGTGATGGCTACAAGTCGTGGTGACCGATTTGCGTGCTTTGCAGGCAAGCGTCGATGCAGCGGTTTTCTCATCTAGGGAACGACTATGGAAGCGGGCAAGAGGATGCGCGCTACCTTCTATAGACAAACCGCGTAGATCGAAATTGGCATCTTCCAGCACGAGACCTATTGACGGGAGATAGTGCGGGAAATAGGCCACTTCCCGAAGCCTCTGACCAGAATACTGCTGCTGGGAGGACAAAAGATTCGCTCAGTTGGTGGGAAGAGGAAGGGAGAATGAAGAGAGACAGTGCCCGGATGGGAACGGATACTCTGTCTGTTGTGACAAGTCGACAGCAGCAGGACGATGTAGAGGACAAAGATCCTTCTTCAACTGATGAGGTGACCTTATCATATGCTATATCTACCGAGTCGTCCTATCTTGCTTCATGAATTTGGAAGTAGAAAGGATAGGTCCGCCGATCTCTTCAGTGGTGTCTCAGTATCTTTCATCACAGGACGGTGGAAGGTTCGCACCGCTTGACCCAGACACACGCGGTCAGCTGGGGTGCGTCTGATATGCGAGCATTCTAATGATGAAAGGGAATGAAGGTTGGAGATTGGCGATTTTATACTGAAATGATGTCCTTCACTCAGCTATGACCACGTATCGGATGGCGGCCCCAGACGTTGGTGACGGAATCTACTGAGCTATTTGACACCAGTGGTTTTGTGTCGTGCGCGGCGGCGGCGGAAGGTTGCAGGACATGAAACCGAGCCGAATCTTGTGCAGATTGGCCATCTTTGTTTCCAAGCCGTCGCCTCAACAATGATTGCTGGTCTTTGTATGTTTGCACTGGCGGCGACCTGGCCGAAGTGTTGCTACAAGACCAGGGATACGTGGACGCACGGATCCGGGCAGGGCAATGCGATAGACTTCAAGTGGACATGCCCTGCCATGATGGTGGACGTGCAGAGACGTGGCAGCATTGGGCAGCGATTTGCGCCTTGCACTGGAGGAGCAGCAGCCAGTGGCTCCGGGTGCCCTGAGACCTTTGGTTCGGGGGACCAGCCAGCGAATCGTAGTGCTTAAGGCTGGACCCTAGGCGCAGCTAGCTTTCCGTCTATATCATTGGCACTCACTGCCGTTGACCCGCACAAGGCCAGATGCCAAAGTCGAACCTCCACTCACACTTCATAACTTCACTTCACTCAATCACATCACATCCACGTCCGCATCCCCAGCTGCTGCCTTTCACCGCTGCTCGACAACCTCATAACACCGTGGCTGTCTTTGTCCCTCGACAATCTCATTGTCTTCAACCACGGAGATCTCGGGAAATTCAGCAAACGAAACAGCGTCGCCCCTCAATCCTCTGATTTCAAACAATAACACGGCCTGATATCACCGGGCCTCCCTAGCCACGATGAATTCCCTGGCTATGCCGCCTGTTCCCCCTCATTTCCATGAACACTCCCGCCTCTCCCCTAACAGATCAAGTGAGTTGTTGATGCAATATGGGTTTTCTCGCAGCCTGCTAACCGTGGCAGCAGTGGCTCCCTCTGGCGCTTCAAGAAAACGGAAGGCCTCACCATCTCCTGATCGAGATGACGAAATGTCCACATCGCCCTCCATCTCCAACGCCCGACTGCCCAGCGCTCTGGGATCCGCATCAAGGAAGAAAGCCCGCCCCAATCTTGTGGTCGGCCGACCATTGTCAGTTGAGAGATTGCTGGAGACACTAGACAAGGACTCCCTCACTTCAGTATTCAAGACTCTGTGTGAGAGACACCCGAGCTTGAGAGAGGAGATTGTCCAAATCAGTCCTCGACCCAGCATTCAGAGCACACTACAGATCTTGCGGCAATATTACAGCCGGTTGATGAACGCATTTCCCCTCGAGCCCAATCTCCGGTCCGATTACTGCTACGATCGTGTCCGTCCGCAATGGAACGAGCTGCTCGATGCTCTCACCGACTTTACACCTCATTTCCTGCCGCCCAATGAACAACAGTCATCGACGTCACTCGAGTATTTGAACGCAGTCACACAAATCATACATGATCTACCGGAGTGGGACAACCCGCAGCATAATGTTGCCAAGCAAAACGCATACGAAGAGATCTCTAAGGCGTGGGCTAGTGTTATCAAGGAAGCCGGTAAACGTGGTGGAGGTTATCAATTACAGTTCAACGGATGGGAGGACAAACTGCGGGCGCACAACGAGAAAAGCGGTGGTCGGCTAAGAGAGGCATACGATGAGTTGATGCAGGCTCTGGGTTGGCTGCGGCACAGTACTCAATCTTCACAACAGCAGAGTATCCGACAGCAACTGTTTTCCAACACTTACGGCATGGAGCAGCCTGCCATGCGCACAGGAAATTGGTGAGGAGGCACTGAGCTAAAGTCAGCATTCCACGGCAAACGCATCGAGCACAAACAGCATACATATGCATCATCAACGACATCTAGCATGTCACGCCATGAACGAGTTTCTTTTGTAACAGGTCAACCGGCAGAAGGGGAGCATACAACTGGGACTAACGACTTGAAACGACCAACATCTACTTCGATTGCATTGCCGTGTCTCTTTCCTTTGTCTGGATAGGCGCTTTGATGGGTTTAGTCGAAAGGCAGCATCCATGGTCGACGTGGACGTGGATGGCATCACCAAGGGTACCTGAGCACCCCTGGTTCTTGTGCACAACACAGGTCGACCATGCCTACTCCGGGTCTGAAGGGCAATTAGGGTCTCGCTCGATTGTGCTGGGAAGGACGGTTCTAGACATCCAGGCTGTTCATCACTTTACTCCTCGGTTGAGTGTCAGTGGCGGTTCCTACCTGTTCCTACTCTAATACCACATGTGTAGGCGGCGGCACCGGATGGGAGGCAACGTGTTCGACATTGATTCCTATCTGCGACGCGGCGCAGATAGTGTACCTAGTGACGAGACGGAAGTGATTGTCTCGAGAGTCATATACATAGAATATCTCATTACTGATGCTTCGCTTTTGAATAGAGAGTCGTGATGACATGGTATACACAGTACAGCAAGCGGTATCAAGTGGTGCTCCCCAAGATCACTCCCGAACTAGGCGAGTATCTATACATATCCATCTCGGCCCACCTCTTCCCTCGGCCTTGGTCCTGCCCTCGCCCTCACCATCGCCCTCGTCACCGCCACCCCACAAACTTCTCCGCTCTCATCCTCCACCCCTCGATAGTATTCAACTTGGGCCTCACATCGAGATAAAAATTCAAATTACTCCTGGCGCCCTCCCCGGAGGACGCCGACGACCCCTTCCCCTGATAGAAATCAATCACATACTCGACCGTCTGCCCGTCGCACCGCTCGACCGTCCAATCATGCCGGTCAAAGGGCGCCGTGTACCCGCACAGACCCAGGATCCTGGCCTTGGGACTGCGCGCCCCGGCCCCCAACCCCTGGAACTTGAGCAGTTTGGGCCCCACGCACGCGGGCGTGCGGGTCTCCTCCGTGGCGCGGGACTCCCACTCCTTGATCAGGGCCCACGCGCGCTCGTTGACCGCGTTGTGGATGGGGATGATGCTGCTGATGGAGGAGGCGAGGGTCTCGGGCGACGAGGCCGACAGTGTCTGCTTGCGCATCACGGCGTGGAAGAACTGCGCTTCGGACGGGTAGATCCAGTTGCCCGAGGCGTGGGTGCCTGTTTCGGATTCCGAGTTCGCGGGCGGCGGAGCCGTGGGTGAGGACGAGGATGAGGATGGCAGGGACGGGGTGGCTCGTGGGATGGAGGAGACGACGCGGTCGTGCGAGAGCGGGCGCGACGGCGTGTATGCTGAATTAGAATATGAATGTGAGGCCACAGACGGGTCCTGGTCGATTCGGTCGGAGGAGCATTCGACTGAGGAGGGTGCGGTTGCAGATGCGCTGCTGGTGGTGGTGCTGGTTACATCGCGGAGGGAGGGCGATGCTGGTGACGTTCGGACTGGAGGGTGGGAGGGTGGCAGGTCAGGGTGACCCTGTATCCGTACTTGCGACGGCGATTTCTGTGCCTGCTGTGCCTGCTGGAGCCATATTGCTCGAGTTTTTGGGTCGACTGGGCAGGCCGATGCTGAAGCTGAGTCCGAGTCTGTACCTGTGCTGGCTTGTACGGGGATGGGATGCGGAGGGATAGGAGCCGGATTTCGTGGTGATTGTGATTGCGGAAGCTGTGGAGATTCCGGGATGGGGTCTGCTTTCCACCAGCCCATGGTATGTTGTTGTGGCTAGGTGTTTGACTTGACGAAATAAGTTATCTGGAGGGAGAAGAAACGTCAAGGACGCGACAATATTTTTGGAGATGGATGCTCCGGACGAATGCGGGGAGGATCCAGTTCTCTCAGCCTGATCTCCTTCCGCCCTCTACACAGCCTCGTCTGCCACTCGCGTACCGAGTCCTCACTACAATAATGTAGCTCTGGCTGAGTGGACTTACTGATTTGCATCGAAACTGCCACAGGCACGGCGATGCTCATCTGTATCTGCTACGGGAATCTACTGTACTACCCTTCGTGAAAAGCCGCGCGACTTTCTGAAAGTCTATCAGAACGTGAAATTGAACGTGTTCACCGGTGTTGCATCTCCTGAGCTCGTTTACTTGTACAGAACTCGGCCATTGGATTAGTATACACGCCGGTTTTCTGAAATGCGTATGTGCACTGTCGGGCGAGAAAAGCTCTACTTCGTTCGGACGGCTAAGCAATTCGCGGATATATCAGAGCACTGTCTTCACATCGGAACTCGGCCAACAATGTCGGGGGTTGACTCGTTGCAGACAGATCAGTTGTCACGGATGAATACCGAGGGGGGTTGCAATGTCGCTTTAGGTATTCCTTTAAGCAGACGTCTTCAGTGGCTTGTCTGGTAACTTACCAGGTCGTCATCGACTGATTTGATATCAATCAGACTGATGTCTTTCCTGGCCAAACGTAAGTAGCGGTGTAAAATGCTATGCTTTCAGGCAGATTACTCACCGAGTTGCTTTATCTGCCAGGCGAAACGACCAATTCCTGCATCTTGATAAGCCTGCTTTCCTCCTGCAGCCCGACTAAGGGAGTCGCTTGAGGCAGACTTGGATCGTCCAGCGTCGATCCTGCCGAAACCCAGACTGCGCGACCGGGTCTCTGGAGCTTCAAGTTGTAGGTTCTTACGCGCAAATACAGCTTGCCGCTGCTGCGTCACCTGCGTGCTGGCAGTGTCGCTGGCTGCAATAATAGCTGAAGCTAAAGTTATCTTGCCAGTAAGCGTTGTAGAAGCGAGTGTGACATCAGGATCCTCCTCTACATGCCGCCGTGTCTCAAGGGCTTATTCAACGATAATTCGCATCGTGCCGAGAACAATAAGGACCGTCTCCACGACTTCTTCAGGCTAAAGACATGACAGACTTGCTTGGTAGTCGAGGGCAGGACGTGGTCGGTGACAGTTCCTGTCTTGACCACGCGCCTCTTCCCTCCCACAGAATGACAGCCCCATTCGCTAGAGTTTGAGCTCCGTAGTAATGAGCGCAAGGTCCTGGTCGTGCTGACAGCCTTGTTCGAATAGTTTGAAGGGCTGAACACAAGTCCCAAATATCCCACTTACGCCGACACGCAGGTCCCAAGACGGGGGAGCTTTGGAGCAGGGCATGAGTCCTGGCCAGGTTGGAGGATGCCGATTAATGGCTCACGAACGTGATGGGCCTGGCTCGATGCTGTTGAAAGTCACTGCTTCTTGTCAGGTATTACCTTGATGACTGGATTCTGAAGGAGCTGAAGTCCGTGTACCTCGTCCCCCGCGGCGTCCAACCGCGAGGGACCCCACATTCGACCTCCAACATTTCGTTCTCAGTTGCGGTGAAGTAAACAAAAAAATCTCGCCCCGTCAGAGCAACAGAGTCAACAATGTCTAGTCCATCGCTCGTGTATCGGGCGAGCACAACTGCTCCCGTCAACATCGCTGTCATCAAGTAGGTACGCCATTCTCTATTCTACATTCTGTAGGCACACACTAACCAGCAATCCAGGTACTGGGGTAAACGCGACACTGCACTTAACCTCCCGACGAACTCGTCACTCTCCGTGACACTGTCGCAGAAGTCGCTACGGACTCATACGACCGCATCATGCTCGGAGTCCTACTCCGGCCACGACTCGCTCATCCTCAACGGAGAGAAGGAGGATATTCAATCCTCCAAGAGAACACAAGCATGTCTCAAACATCTTCGTTCGCTACGTGAGCAGCTGGAATCCAGTGATGCTTCTCTACCTAAGCTCTCCAAGATGACCCTGCGGCTGGTCTCTTCGAACAACTTCCCTACCGCTGCAGGCCTGGCTTCGTCCGCCGCAGGGTTTGCTGCGCTGGTCAGAGCCATTGCCGATCTTTACGAGTTGCCGCAGTCACCTACGGACCTGTCTTTGATTGCAAGGCAAGGCTCCGGTTCGGCGTGCAGGAGTCTTATGGGTGGATACGTCGCCTGGCGGGCTGGCACGAAAGAGGACGGAAGCGACAGCTTGGCCGAAGAGGTTGCGCCTGTCTCACACTGGCCAGAGATGAGGGCCTTGATCCTGGTCGTCAGCGCCGAGAAGAAAGGCGTGCCCTCCACAGCAGGCATGCAAACCACTGTCGAGACCTCTACGCTCGCACCCGCTCGATTCAGAGACGTCGTCCCAAAGAGGATGCAAGAGATTGAAAAAGCCATCCATGAACGCGATTTTGAGACGTTCGCCCGCATCACGATGCAAGACTCGAATTCCTTTCATGCCATCTGCCTTGACTCCTGGCCACCCATTCACTACCTAAACGACGTGTCCCGCGCAGCCATGAACGCAGTCGAGACAGCAAATCGCAAAGCAGGCAAGTTGATCGCAGCATACACCTTCGACGCCGGTCCGAATGCAGTCATCTACTATCTGGAAGAACACAGTCATCAAGTCGCGGGTGTTTTCAAGAACATCTTACCGAGGGTCTCGGGCTGGGAAGGCGAGTTCGGCGAGATTATCCGTCCGAACGAGTTTGGGGGTTTGGAGCAGAAGACACTCATGACGTTAAAGGCTGGTGTGAGTCGTGTGATCTGCACCGCTGTGGGAGGAGGGCCTGAGAAAGTCGAACGCCATTTGGTGGATGAGAGCGGGAATGCTGTTAGCGAGTGACATTCGGTGGAAATTCCCAAGGTACGAGCAACCGAGACACGACTAAGAAGTCCAGACAACGAAGGACCAATTTCGACCGAAGGCGCTTCGCACAATCTCATCCTGTCCAAGTGTTCGTATTTCGTATGCTGGCTGACACGCATCATAGTCGGCCCAAGTCCACTTCGGTCTGGGGCACTGCGTTCTCCGTACTCGTGCATCGTCAGTGAGAAGTCTCTACGAGGTCCGAACGCCACAAACGAAATCGGTTTCCCCAGGCTGCTGCATCTGCCTACATTTACGGTGCTGTTTGAGGTTGATAGCCTTCTGAACCTCGGCTTTTCCATCAACTAGTTGCGGGGACGCAAGAAGAGCAACTCGTTATCGACACAGTAGTGGCCCACAGGGTATGGATCGGCTATGGATGTAGTAGTGGGACCTAAATCACACAAGAGGTGTGTCCGAGTAGCACTCGTAGACCACAACGAGCCTTCCGCACACGTGAAAGCCCCGTAGTCCGTATCTTGGGCTGAACGAATGTGGTACTCGTACGATATGGAGAGATTCCAAAGAATTTGAGGCCAGTAGTTTACGAGTACCCCCGGAGCACAGGACGGGGCGCGGTCCAATACCCACACCGGCCCACGTCATGCACATCCTTGTGATCCTTCCACCCACGACGTGCACGTCTTTCCGGCCACTTTTGGCGTCGTGGGCGTCCTACTTCCCAACCGAGGTAACTCTCCGCCTTCGCAGGTTTCAGGCCGACTAGTCGCTGGGCCCAGGCTCGTGTCATTGACGATACGAGTAAGGGACAGCCACCCAAGGGTGGAGCCCCGGGGGTCCTCCCAGACCGGTTAATGTGTTTAGTGATTCCTGCGCGCGTGAAAAGTATATTCACTATCACTCTCGACACCTTTTCTCCCTCGACTCTCTCCATTCTCGATATCAGCGGACGCGCTATTCATTTCGGTGCCCCGAGCCAACATATACACCCGCCGGTCAAGATGATTGCCGCCAACAACAGCTTTGACGTTATTGTTATCGGCGCTGGGATTTCAGGCATCAACTCTGCCTATCGCCTTCAGGAAAGCCTCCCTGACTACTCTTATGCCATCCTCGAAGGACGAGGAGAAATCGGCGGCACTTGGAGCCTGTTCAAATATCCTGGTATCCGATCGGACTCAGATCTTCACACGTTCGGTTTCCCTTGGGATCCGTGGAAGGAAGAACGTTCCATCGCCGACGCCGCGTCAATTCTGCGCTACGTGAAGGATACCGCCGCCAGACATGGGATCGATAGCCACGTCAAGTATCACCACAAAGTGGAAAGCATGAATTGGTCAACGGAGAATCAGCATTGGGAAGTCGACGTCACCGTGAATGGCACTGAGAAGAGAAAATTCTACTCGCGCTTTATTCTGCTTGGTACCGGCTACTATGACTATACGCGTGGCCTGAACTCGCAAATCCCTGGCATTGAGCAGTTCAAAGGAACCGTGGTGCACCCTCAATTCTGGCCTGAGGAACTCGACTATACCGACAAAAAAGTGGTCATCATCGGCAGTGGCGCCACCGCCGTGACTCTCCTCCCCGCCATGGCCGATAAAGCCAAACACATCACCATGCTTCAACGATCACCCAGCTATTTCCTGCCCGTCCCTCTCACGGAACCCATCGACGGCGTCATCAAGCGAATCTTCCCCGAGAAGTGGGCTTATCAACTCATCCGACTCAGGTTCATGCTCGTGGGCTTTTTCTTCTTCCAATTCTGTCGCCTGTTCCCGAAGAAGGGTATCTCGGTCCTCCGTGAAGCAACCGAGAAGGAGTTGCCCAAGAATATCCCGTTCGACCCGCATTTTGTCCCGAAGTATAATCCCTGGGAACAGAGGATGTGCATTACCCCGGGTAAGCTTGATTATATCAGCCGCATGGCATCCTCGCGACTAACTGTTCACTTCAGGTGGAGACTTCTTCGCTGCTCTCCGCAAAGGCAATTCTGATATCGTGACCGACACGATTCGAGATATCTCCGGCAACGAAATCATACTCTCCTCAGGGAAGACTATTGACGCAGACATCATCATTACAGCCACCGGTCTAAAGATTCTATTCGGTGGTGGTGCGAAAATCTCTGTCGACGGCGAGCCCTACCAGATGAATCAGAAGTACATCTGGCGGGGCGCATTACTCCAGGACCTTCCTAACTTTACATTTATCTTTGGGTACACGAATGCCAGCTGGACACTTGGCGCCGACGCCACCGCGCAATTGTGGGTTCGCTTGCTCAAACAAATGAAAGCGAAGGGTATGAGCAGCATGATCCCGCGATTGAATGAGAAGGAGGCCGTGATGGAGGTGCCGCTATTGAATTTGAACAGTTCTTATATTAAGGCTGCTCAGGAGGCGAACACGCTTCCGAAGGGCGGTGACCGGGGCCCATGGGTGCCGCGGAGCTCTTACCTGAAGGATATTTGGCATGCGAAGTTTGGAGACATTAGTACCGGGTTGCAGTTCAATCGCATCTCGACGTAAGCAAGGCGGTGGGCGAACTTGAGCGAATGTGAAGTTTGGATATCCCAAGGTTAGATTGATTGAATATCTGGTGGCTCTTTGTCTGAATGTGAAGTTGGATATCCCAAGGTTAGATTGGTTAGATTGATTGAATACCTTTAAGAGGCTTTGAGCTCTCATATTCCCTGATGATGAATGAACTTTCGGGCCACTATCCCTCCTTCCGGGCTCCACGCGCAAATTGGGGGTTAGCGAACAAAGGCTCGCAAAAAGGTTTCTCCGCTTCCGGCTCCGCCGGGTCCGACGCAGTCTCGACCTTCAATTTTCTCAACGCTGCCAAATTTATCTTCTGACCGCCCATCTCCATGCCACTGATCTTTTCGTCCCAGCCTCATCTTGTCTTCCTTAAACTTCAATCGCTCACTCCCCTCGCAAACACGCCTAACAGGCCCCAAGCGCCCACGACATTGTCTATTGAGCCAGAGACCTCTGGTCCACCTTTGCCGTCCTCTACGTTCAATTCTTTGCTTCATATTCACCCTCCGAAATGGGTGGCGGCAACGGAGCCAAAGCTGCGCAAAAACGTGAGCGGAATGCGAAGGATGCGAAGAAAGACCCCCAAAGTCAGTTGAAATCGGTACGTATTCAGTCGTTGTGTTTCAACTTTCATCTATTAAGCCTTTTATCCGGTTTGCGATTTTTGTGATATTCCGTCGGGGCTGCTGGATTTTCTGGCGTCCCTGGAACTCCGGTCGTCTTGCTGAGTCAGAGGGGTGGTGGGACGTGGTTCTTTTTTGGCTCACACAAACCGTCAAACCTGGCGAGGTTTCTTTCGTCCTTTTCGTGGCTACCTCTTGTCTCTCCAAGCCAAGTGTTGTTGGCTCTCAGGTGCAGATTGATGGAACTCCGATCTTGGAAGACCTGTGAACTTCGCAATCCAAATGTGTAGCCACGGCTACATAGGCATGCTTCTTTTCTATTTTGTCTTACGAAGAACAACCGCTTGTTTCTGTGTTCAATCAGGTCGATTGCTGACGCTGATTTCCCCTGTCTAGAATGCAAAGGCACAAACAATCAAGTGCAAGATCTGCTTCGGCACTTTCCAGAGCACCTCAGCGAAGAAGAGTCTCGAAGATCACGCCTCCAACAGGCACAGCAAGAAGTACGAGGATTGTTTCGCCTGAGCCGTTTCTACTTCCGCTCGCTAAGGAAGACATTTCTCCAACATCTGAAAGGGGCGCCTTTGTGCATCGGTGCTAGGGAGAGAGTCACCGTCTACCGCTACCGGCAGAGAAAGACACGGACGAGAGTTCGGTTGGCTGACGGACGGGGAGGGAGATGGAATATGAGTTATGATACGCTGCATTTCTAGCGAGGAGTTGCTGAGAGTTCGAAGCACCTAATCTTCGACTGTGGATGAAGTTGCTGACCTGACCCAATAGAGAGCGCAATCGAACCGACAGTTATTCTTCAACGTTTACCTTTTCCTGTCTTACGATTATCTGGGCATAAATCGTGCGCTCTTGCAGCTCAGCTGCCTCCATTCCCACGGATAGGAATTGAAAGGAGGAGCAAACAGTCTGGCTGAGATTGAGTTCGGACTGTCCGGTTCATGGTGGCCACACTCCCTGCCTCGCACTTTATCGTGCCTGCTGCACCTTCTATCCTACTTTCCTGTGTAGGCCTTCTGCCACTGTTCTTTCCGTTCCCACCCCCAACCACCATTTGCCAAGTCTTGTGTTCAGCTGCGTCCTTGCGTGCTCACTTCTGATCACCCCACCGTACGGCCATATCATGCACATTCACATTCACAGCGGGTCGATCTCATGGGTGAATACAAATTTCTTCGTCGACCATTCGGAGCCACTGGAAGCTTTCCCGGTCGTGCGGGAATATATGAGTTGGCCGCCTGGTGAACTTCTTGACGGACATGAATTCCTCCTTCTGCTTGAGGCGAGACATCATGCACGATCCAGGCCTCGGTCTCAGTCGACGGCGTAGCTGGAACGAGGGGGACCTGTTGCCACGCCGATAGACTGAACGAGAGTCACGAGCCAGGCAGCTCAACCAAGGGGAGTGTGCTTATGTGAAGAGGAGGACGCTCTGTGTCCTGGCTTGGCTCTATCCATCGGAGCATGGATCGCACACAGAGCATTGGAATTCCGCCGTATGGGGAGTTGGACACTTGGATTCAGCATTTCCGCATTGACCAAATAGGCTTGAGTCCTTTACTTAGCGGTCAACCATTTCGCGCCCACCTCTCGAAAGTCAATGTTTCACGACAGGAGTGACGAAGCGTGCATAAAACGTTCACAACAAGGTGTCTGCCTCTATTCAAAAAACAGCCATTGGGGAGCATGGGTGCTCCGGATGTAGCAACGCTACTGCAGGCCACGGCGGCGAGACGCCTGACCGCGCCTGGAAACCAGACATGCAGTAGGTACCTTCGACAGGCAACACTCCGGCTTTCCTCGCAGTGACTCTTCACGGGTTCTGCAAAGCTAGCCTGTAACATGCATGGCTCGTGAAAGTTGACTTGATATTTCCAGCCGCATATGGGGTCCTAATACGTGCTCAGAGGCCAACTTTGACCGGCTAGTCTCACGCAGGTGCCACGCCGTCTTCACACCACCTCACGCCCCAGGTGGGGTTGATTGATGTTGTGCTTCTCCCGCAACGCTCCCACTCAACTGCATCGATGAAGCGGACGCCTTCTGGAGCATTCCAGCTGCTGTTCACCAGGTCAATCTGTGCATTCCACAACTGTTGGATACACAGTGCAGGGCTCGTGTTGCAGTACCCCTGACAGCGAAATCTGCTGGCGGTCTTGTTGGGTTCACCCCGTTAGTATCTGGGTCATAGAGTACTGCGAAAACCGCCTTTTCCCTTGGCAATGGTACGTCTCTGTAGCATAATTTGACTGTTGCTGTTTCTCTCACCCCTTCAGTTCATAAGCACGACTCGAGGAGCTAAATCAACCGTAGGCTACCACCGAGCAGAATTTCCTTCGAATACTCGTTGACCCAGATGACGCCAATATTGAGTACGTCAAGCCGGGGAGGAGCACATTCAGTCCTATTTTATCAGCTGGCTCTCTGGGGATACCGGTTTGCTCACACCAAGCCAGCTAACAACTGCTCAGCATCGTGGCCGTCCACGGCCTCAACCCGGTCAACAAGACGTTCCACGCCGAGGCAACATGGACGGCAGACAACAAGAAGATGTGGCTGTCCGATTTTCTTCCTAAGCGCCTGCCAGATGCCAGGATCTTGCTCTTCGGCTACAACTCTAATGTGGCGATTGAGACCTCATCCGCTGGCGTCGACGAGCAAGCTGTCAATCTGCTTGATCGATTGACTGCACGACGAAAGCTGGTATCTCCGCAGAGGCGGATCATATTCATTGCACACAGTCTCGGTGGCATTGTTGTCAAGAGGGTATGTTGAAAGATTGCTGTCCTAGCCAGTGACTCAAGCCTCCCGTTGCATCCTGTTTCCTTCTGTCCTTCTTGAAGAATCGATTTATTCAAGCAGGAACCATCCTTTAACAATGGTCAGGCACTAGTCGAAGCAAAACTTGACGACAAATACAACAGTATTCGGAAAGCGACATTCGGACTAGTCTTCTTCGCAACTCCTCATCATGGGGGTAATTTTGCGAACTTGGGCGATGTTGCGGCAAACATTGCTAGATCTGTCCTGTGGAATCCCAAAAATACGTTTATGGACAATCTCAAGCACAACTCGATCTTCTCCGAACGTCTCCGAGACGAGTTCAGACATCAGCTCGAAGACTACAAGATACTCTCGTTCTATGAGACAAAGCGATTGGGGCCAGACTTGGTACGCTGAAGATTATTATCAGAGGGATGCAACTCACACCATTCAGATCGTGGATGCGCATTCTGCAATTCTTGGTCTCCCAGGGACAAGAGAAACTGCCATCGCTCTTGACGGGGACCACAGAAGTATTTGCAAATTTCCGGAACCAAATTCAGCGTACCAGCAGGTCGAAGACGGTTTGGTAACATTGGTCGAAGGAGCACTCCAAGCACCTGTCGAGACGGTGGAAGGGACTCTTCAACTCTCCGAGGTTCACTCGCCTACTTGTAAGTAAGATGAAAGCTCGAAGGTAGATAGCCTGAGCACCGTATTCGCACTGCCTTTGAAATTGCAAAATTCGAGTACCACTGGCTGGGCTCTGTCTGATTCAGCTACTGGCGAGGAGACGTATGCTGACTTGTCTCCAGTCTTCGTACCCTACCGAAAGAATCCGAGCTTTGTTGGCCGCGAGAACATTATCAAACGTCTACTTGGAATACTGGGTCCCAATCCTGAAGGGCAGAGACGAGCAGCGCTCTATGGGCTCGGGGGAATCGGGTATGCTCCTCAAGTCCTCTCACGGAGTACTGTGCTCACCAACACAGGAAGACTCAGATTGCACTCAGCTATGCTCACCGGTGTAGAGAGAAGCATCCGAAGACGTCGGTCTTTTGGATTCATGCCAGCAACTTGGAAAGATTTCACCAGTCTTTCATGGATTTAGCAGACGAGTTGAAGATACCCGGGGCTGACTCTCCCAAGGCAGACATCCTGAGTCTTGTGAGAAACTGGCTGCTCATCAAGAGGAGTAGTGGTGATTGGTTGATGATCGTTGACAACGCTGACGATTTCGATATGTTCTTCAAGCCTTCGAGTTCCCACGGCAAACGAAGCTTTTCAGGGAGGCTTGCCGATTATATACCGGACTGTGCGCATGGGGCTGTGTTGTTGACAACTCGAAACATGAAGGTTGGGATAAGGATGGTGAGCAAGGTGAATTCGGTGTTACAGGTCAGGCGCATGGGAGAATTGGAAGCAATCGACCTGGTCCGGAAGATCCTTGACGACAAAGATAGATACCAGAGAGAGGATATTGCGGAACTTGTCAAAAAGCTGGAATACATACCGCTAGCTTTGACCCAGGCCGTGGCGTACATTTGGGAGAAAGGCTGCCCCATCCAGAGATATCTGACGCTGTATGAGAAGAGCAGGGTCAACGCGCTCATTCTTCTCGGCCATAATGCTACCAACAGTCTGGCGGAGGACGAGGCTCGAAACGCCGTGACGAGCACTTGGATGATGTCTTTCACACAGATCAAAGACCAGAACACCCTGGCTGCCGATATGCTGTCCTTATTTGCCTTTCTGGATCGGCATTGCATCCCCGATGAGCTGATCAGGAGGCGAGATCCGAGTCTATCGGATATGGATTTTGAGGAAGCCTGTGGGCTCTTGAAAGCATTCTCTTTGATTGAAGAGATCCCTCTGACCCTGCGTGGAGAGAGTCATGCAGCATTTACATTGCATCGAATGGTGCAACTGGTAACGCAGGAGTGGTTGCAGTTCTATGGAGAGTCCGCCGTCTGGGCGGAACAAGCGTTGGTGGCTGTCTCAATCGTCTTTCCTCCTGGAGAGAAAGAGGAATGGAAAAGCTGCGAAATATATCTCCCTCATGTCAAAGTGGTGCTGGAGAGCAAGGTGCAGTCCGAAGATGGTAGTGTGTCGACTTCCAAGGCGGCATTACTGCACAACGCGGCGACCTATTTTCGCGTCAAGGGCTATCACGGCCGTGCAGAAGAAACGGCGCGTGAGGCCGTGGCCGCCAGGCAAGCTTCACTTGGGTCAAAGCACCCAGACACCCTGGCCAGCCACACCAGTCTTTCGCGCGTCCTTTTTGAGCAGGGCAGGATCGAAGAGGCCATGGAACTCCAGCTCGAAGCGTTGAAAGCGGCGGGGTCATCCATCCCAGAGGACCACCCAGATATGCTTCGGGCGGTAGCTCATCTGGCGGCGCTCCACGGTATCCAAGGCCGATTTGACGAGGCTGAGCGCCTGCAAAAACATGTGCTGGAACTGAGCGAGCCAATACTGGGCCACGACCATCCTGATGTCCTGCTCACGATGCGCGACTTGGCCGTCAGTTATGGGCATCTGGGTAGATACGACGAGGCGGAAAAACTCAACCAGCTGGTCTTGCAACGCAGAACGCGAGTCCTAGGCGAGGACCATCCTGAAACCCTTATCAGCATGCTGGACTTGGCTGCAACATATATGCAGCAGAATTCAGCCCCGAAGGCAATGCTGGCCGAGGAAATAGAACGCAAGGTGATTGAAGCTCGGGAAAAAGTCCTCGGCAAGGAACACCCGGCCACAATACAGGCAATGGAGCATCTACACGGAACATACGAGTGGCAAGGCCGACACGATGACGCGGCGAAGCTTCAAGAGCAGATCAAGGCAATCAACCGAAATGGCAGCCAACAGACAGCCGAGCTTTATGACGCCGAGAAACTGAACATGAGCCGTAATATTATGACTTACGAGCTGCCCCTTCGCTCGAACCGGACACGGCGGATGTCCCACGACGAAAATCTCACAGCAGTGGAGACCACCCCCGAGGAAGGACAGGAAGCAGAGGGTCACCAGATACAAGCGAGGAGGAGCTTGGTCGACCAGAATCACGCAGTAGACGGCGCCACAAATACAGACCAGGTGGACATACATGTCTCCAATGCGAACCTAGGGCATCACTACGCTCAGTCAATGTCGTCTTCTGCATCGCCATTGTCCTCGGCGAACTTGATACCCGGTGATGACCAAGCAAAGAGGACCCGCAGTTCTGTGGGAGGCTTTCGGTCTCGTTTCAAGAGTTGGCAAGGAGAGAGCGGTGAACAGTCAGGGAAGTCGGAAGAGAAGTCCCGGAAGAAAGGCTGGTTCACGAGACATTAGACATAGGCAAATATTGATCGTCAGCCTCATCGTCGAAGTAAATCTGAGGAATATTGAAGCATGGGATTAGAATGCAGTTAAGACTTGATAAAGACATTCCTGTAAGAGGGGGTTTTGGGTATGAACAGACGGGTTAGCCGATATAGAACTTCCTAGCTGGCTTGTCCGTATCCTGAGCGAACCCGTCCTCGCTGGGTGCCCGAGGTCTGAGAGAGTGAAAGGAGGGGTGGAGGGTAGACAGGAAGGCCGAACGAGGACTCGGGTCATCACGTGAGTGGAGCTTAGACATGCACGTGACGAGGACCGATCGCTGACCTTACGATTTCTTGAACCTGCCACATGGCACTCACATAATGCAACCAAATCGCTCCGGGGACCAGGGCATCTCTGCTCTGCCGCCATGGTTCCTGCTGGGCTGACAGCTGCAAGAAGCAACCGCAGTGCAGTCGGCAGCATTTGGGAGCCCGCGGCTTCATCGCGCTAGTGGTGGGCGGCGAAGGCTGCGGCAGGCAGGCAACTGCGGCCTCGCTTCTCATGGTCCAGCTGCTTCTGAGCAGCCTGAACAATAACTGTCTCTGTCTGCCGTATCATGCACGCTGGGGTGCAGCAACTCGATACACGCATCGCAGACAAGATATTACCATCTGCAGTCAGGAATCGGGAATCTCTTGGCGCCATTGTATCGTCTGTTCACCCCGGTATGAATGAACAATGATGGACCATCCATCCGCCTCACCCCCTGCCAACCCTGCGATGCTCGGATCCTTGCCATCAGAGATCCTTCAACACATTTTCTACTTCGCGACACCTGCAACCTTCTTTCAAGTCATCCAAGTCAACCGCAAATTCTTCGGGGTGGCATCTGAAAGTAGAGAACTCATCCTGCATCACCTAAGGCATGTGCCAGGCCAGAAGCTCGGATTAGACGACCGCTCGATCTCGACCAGCGACCTCTTTCTCATCTTTCGCCAGCGCGCTACTGCTCATCTCTATGGCGTCAACTTCTCGGCCGATTGTCGCAATCTGGAACCCTCATCCAAGACTCCTGTCGTCTTCGACCCACGAGCCTCATGCCTCACGGCGGATGGCGATAGTTGCGTGGTTTTCAGGAACAGTCTGCGAATCAAACTAAATTTGCACAGCAATGCCGCTTATGGGGACACCATCGAATCGCCCTACGCTGACGGTCGCGCGAAGATCATCCAGGCGGTGCAGAAAACATACTATGTCTCAGTCCTGTATGCTTGGGAGCCGCCCGAGAAGGATCTGGGCGAAGACACCTCTCATCCGGAGCCAAAGATCCCACCGAAGGCGCAAGACGCTGACCGGCACAGAGCGGCATATGATCCTCGGGACGGCCTCCGTTATAGAGCCGCGCGAGCCCAACTGAAGACTCCTTCCCCATCTGCTCCTCGGGTCCAGTATCATCTCCTTCATTACGACCTGTACCGAAGCGATAGGCCAGTCTTCTTTCATATCCCGACCCACAAGTCATTACGCGGTCATGATCTTGTGCCCGTCCACCTTGCAGTCCACAATCGTTTGCAATGTGCAATTCTTTGGGATCTTCCTGATACGATTTGTCCAACGACAAATGCTACGGTCTGTCTCTACAAGGGCGACAACCTTCCTCTTAATGAACCAGGCAACTACGATGTGTGGGTCATATATCCGTTCGATCATCCCGCTCCGAACTGTCGCCCTGGAGTAAAATTTGGGGCCGGCGAAATAAGCGGAGGGGATTCAGACCCCGACAATGGTGCACGTGGCAGCAGCGATAGAAGGCCATACACTTACACGAAGAATCACCAGCCGAGCAATAATGGTGGTCGTAACCGTGACTACGATGCGGACTTGCGATTCTTGCACTACCCCTTGAAACCGCGGTCGATCTCACTCTTCAACGATGGTCGCCGGTTATCTCTCTACGCTCCTGGCTCAATTACACCGTACACAACACTACTGGCAAACGAACCAGTCCGGACTCGCATGCACCCTTCCAACGTATCGCCTTCGTGGCCCAACATAGTAGGCACGCAGTGGCCTCGCAGCCTTTGTCGCCTGGTACGCAGGATGAATCAGACTTGGATACGCGGACATCGATTCGCATTGTCGATGCCATTCTTTAGTAAGCATGATACAATTGTCCAGTCCCATCCTGGGCATCCCGATCCGGACGAGGTCAATCCCGAGGTTGAATACGAATGTGTTACAAACATGCTCTGTTTAGCCACTGGGCGGATCCCTTCTTCTGACATCGCCGCTGCGCGAGGAAATACTACTGGCTCCGGCCCCGAAGTTCTCGTCATAGTGCAAATCCGTCTGCGCAAGCACTCAGATGACTGTCGACACAGTGAATATAAAGACGATCTACCCACGAGCTTGCCACGCCCGCCGAGGGAACCACGCAGCCGCAGAACTTTCGCCGATCCAAATGTTGGACAAGATCTGGATTTTAGTATCCTGTCATCCCTGGATACCGCGGCCGACGATGCGGCCAGTGGGACCGAGGTTGCCGATCATTCAGAACACGAGGCAGAAATCCATTCCGATTCTGACGACGACCCAGGCCGCGGCGCCAGGGACGGCACAGAGGTCCGCGTGGTTGCGCGCCTATGGGGATGGAATGCGCAAGACACGTCACTGTCGGGGTCAGAAACTGTCAAAGTGTCGCCTATGGGTGAGAGGATTGCGATTGCGCAATGGGACAAGGTGCTCATCTATGCGTTGGATCCTGATGCACTTTGCGAGGAAGCATGGGATGATGGAGCTGACAGTGTCATTGACAACGGAAGCGAATCGAGCAATAACAACGAACCTGGCCATGAAAGTGACGTTGATTTCGAGGATGAGGATGAAGACGATGATGTGGCCAGTTTCCCTGGGCATGTGGACACGGACGAAGACGTGGACGCAGATGGCGACGTTGGCATGGGTGACGCAAGTGACGGTCCCACTGGTCCAATCCCGCTTCCTGAACCTGCTCAAGAGCCTTTCATATCGCTTCCGACAACCCATCCGCCTCCACCACCTGCACCGGCCTCCGTCGCTTCCAGCACATCTACATCGACGAGGAATTTGGGGTACTACTACCCTCACGTCAAGGACAAGAACCTTGGCTGCTCATACGCTCTTCTTCGGCCTGTAGTGCTTAAAATGGATGCAGGTGCTGTTGTGCGCAAGATGTGCTGGGGTTTCGGACGCTGGAGGCAGAATGCGGGGGCCGACGGCGGATGCAATGATGAGGAAGATGAAATCGAGGATCTCAACACAGAGGAACGTGAGGATGGCGCGACAGACGAGGTAGCTGGGAATGCGAAGGAAAAAGACAAGGAGGCAGGTGGAATCGAGATTAGTGATGCCGAAGACTTGCACCGGCCGGCTCCGCAGAGAGCCGATGGCGATGGCGATGGCAATGGCAATGGGGGCCAAGACAATGTTCGACCATCAAGACAAGTCGAGATGGGCAATTCACGAGACCAACCCCGAGCATCGTCATCATTCACGCCCAGTCTACAGACTGACTCCGCCGCAGCCAGAACGTCCGCGGACATCCACGAGCAAAGACCACGCAGTGTGTTTGGAGACGACGTCCCACCTACACCATTTTCAGACATGAAACTGGGCCCCGGACAGATCAAGCACATCAGCCGTCCACCAGACTATGACGTTGACCCTGACAAGCCGAGCCCGACCGCGTCCCACCTAGACCCGGATAAGATAATAATAGACCGGGAAGACAACGCCAAAAACGCAAGCGTGCCCAACCAAGCGACGACAACGCCAGGCCTGGACCACATCAGCACGGGATCCCCGGACTCGAAATCCAAATCCCAAACCCAGCAACAGCACGAGCAACAGCGCAAACGCAACCGTCGACGCAAGCCACGCGTGAGGATCGCTGAGAACGAGCTCGTCGTCATGACTGATCGGGGCATACAGATCTGGGATCTCAGCTCATGGGGCCGAGGCCGGCGGCTCCGAGACGAGCTTCTTTCCGATAATGTTCTGCTGTGATGACGGGACGATAGGGTAGGGTAGGGTACAGCACTACACGAAGTACCGAGTACACTTGGCATATCTCTCGCTCTTGAGCATGAGTCTCCCTAGGGCTGGCGAGGAGGTGAAGCCGAATAAGGAACAGGACGATGATGCCATAATGGAAGGCAAGGCGTTGCGTTGCGTTGGCTTCAATGAATTACAGCCGCTGGAGCAATGAATGCTTGGATTGAATGGAAATATGTAACGCAGATTTGCTAATACGAGTCAAGTGGCGATGGGTCATCATTTTCATCCATTTCGGGGAATTTTCATTGGTATTGAATGGATGGGTTAATAGCGGGCTGGTGCTAGATCATCGGGATGGGGGTGCGAAATGTCTACAGTACGACGATGGCAATTTGTAGCCGAATAGCATCATAGGGGACGGAAGGGTCATTGGGATGGTGAACGGGAGGAAGGAAAGGGTGCATTGAGACTCTGGTCCGGTGTATGTATTGTGTTTTACTTGTTGGGTTTATCGCGCCTTGCCTCCCAGCTCGTAGCTTGCTCTCCGATCCTCCCTCTACTAGCCGCGGGTTGTTTGCCTCTGCTCTGATTCCCTAGGGTCAATACTGATTTTGACTTGGCCGCCCATCTCATTGCCCAAGGCCTCGTGCCTCTTTGTTCTTGATAGAACGATCGAAAGATTGTCAAACAGAAAGGCGGCGTTCATCACAGTGTTACTCGTGTTCCAGCAGTGTGAGGCTGATTTGAAAGTTGCAGAATGGCCTTCAGCCACGTCAAGAACCGGTCTCGCTGCCTGCTTGACCTTTGAGATCAGCACTGTCATAACAGTCGTCCTGCAGTTTCAGTCCCGGTGCCAAGTGTCTCTAATCCTTATGGTGTAACTCCGTTGTCCACCGATATGGAGTTGTTAAGGCTCGAGGAAATGCAGTGGCTTCTCCCAGCTGGATGGAACGCATGGTCTGATACAGGTGTAGTATTGTTGTCGGATGGAGGCGGGGCCATCTCACCGAGGACAGACCATTGAGACGGAGCTGGGTTGACCCCGGCGGGGCGCAAGAGGACAGAACTTCGCCCTTGATATCTGGGGGCACATCTTTGGGGCGCACTGGCACTCTTGCGCGCTGGGGACATGAATGTAGACTTGGGCCTCAGATATTCCATCTGTAACTAGTTCATTTCTCGCCGCCTCCGCCTGTCATCATCAACATTGTGGCGATCAAGAACACCCACCAGTACTTCTGGAAGAAGCTCTTCTCCTGTTGTTCTTCTTGTGGAATCTCCTTTCCCTCGGCATCGACTTGAGGTGGTGCTCTTGTAGCTAGCACAGGTGAGGGACCGGGACCGGCGGTGACCAGATTGACTCTGATAGGTTCATGCAGAGCAGCCCGAGCAGCGGCTTCTTCTCTTGCTTTCTTAGTGTTTGGGATAGGAGGCGGAGGTGGTATCGGTCTTCCCTTGGCCTTTGCCCTAGCGATTTTCTTCTGATGGCGTTCCTCTTCCGGGGTTAACGGTGGAGGTGAGAGGCTTGAGACGGAGGCAGAGAAGACGGAGCCGTCATCTGGAGACACCCAGAGATCAATCTTCTTGTAGACGTTGTCGCTGAATGTGTCCAGCGTCGTTATCGTCGAGCTGCCGTTCGGTAGGAGAATGCGGAGGAGCTTGGACGAGGTAGGCTCAGGTGTCGTAGATTGGAGTGAGTCTAGAGTCGGAGGAGTCCATGATGACAGTGTATGCTTGGACGTCCTGGGGTCGTAAAAGACAGTGGCCAGTGGCTTCACTGAGGAGGATCCGATCACTTCGTAGGAAAGCGTGACCGACTTGGGCAGTTTGCCAGCAGCTGTGTCAACGGCTGCAAGGACTGTGCAAGCATAAAGAACAAACAGCATCAACGAGAAACCGCGGCCCGCCATGATCCAGGCAGTTGCAGTACAATGAAAATCGGAGAGGTATCTGTCTATTCTTCACTTCTTCCTGACTTTGTTCTCAGGTCACCTCCCAATCGTGACGAACATCCACTCCCTCCACATCCTCTCTACACGGCAACAAAGCCGACTACGGCGAAGCACAGACAGACAAAGCATCACCGGAGTCTATTGCTTCAAGCTTTCTCTTCTTTGTCTCCAGTGAGTCAAGATGTAGCCAAGATGGACTTTCTTCAAGGCTTCCCTGGACCTGAAGGGTCTGAATTTCTTTCGTTGGCTGACATGGACTCCTCAGACGACGAAATGGCGACTCCGGCCGGAACCAAGCAAGAACCCACCAACGACAAGGACAAAATCCATCCTCATGTCCAGGAAAACCTCCAACTTCACCAAGGATTCATGCTCCAGGCCATCGATACCGCCGAACAAGCCCTCAAAGAAGGAGAAACACCGGTCGCCTGCGTCCTCGTTTATGAGGGTGAGGTGGTTGCTCGAGGAATGAACGACACCAATCGATCTCTCAATGGCACTCGACACGCCGAATTTCTCGCTATTGCTGAGTTCTGCAAGAAATTCCCACAATCCAAGCTCAAGGAGACCGATCTCTACGTCACGGTTGAGCCCTGCATCATGTGTGCTTCTGCTCTGAGACAGTACGGCATCCGTTGCGTCTACTACGGCTGTGGCAATGATCGATTCGGAGGAAATGGAAGTGTGCTGCCGGTCAATTCTGACAAAGGTCTGGAGGAAGGCTATCCAAGCTATGGAGGCATCTTCAGAAAGGAGGCTATCATGTTGTTGCGTCGATTCTACATCCAGGAGAACGAGAACGCCCCAAATCCTCGAGCGAAGGGAAACCGAGAGTTGAAGCCGGTCGTCTGAGCAGTGGAGACACTGGGAATTGGAAATGATCCATATTCTAGGGCAAAGCAATTGAGATTCTTCACATCGATAGTTGAATGATGGCGAGCTCGGAGAGGCTGCAATAACAACAGAAGCAATTCAGCAAACCCACCATTCTGGACTGGACTTACCGTCGGGACTCCAGGTCGCCACCTTGTCCACCCAGGTATCTGTTACGGTGACATATGATCTGTCTTCGGCTACGTAGGTACCTACATCGGCGGTTGATCAAAGGTTGCCTTGCGAAGCTGGCATCTTGTCTGTGCGATACCCTCGGCTCTACAGCATCCACAAGCGGAATAAACGGCCCCTGCATTGCATTCAAGAAACACCACGAGGCTATTGTGCAAGCTTCCATCTCGTCTGTACAATTCGTCTCGCGAGGAGACTCATGGCTGTTTCGGACCACTCCAGGCTTCCCATACCATCTTCCAGGTTCTCCAAGTTGTGTCAGCGACGCCTCTGAAAGCCATTGGCATCTCCAATCAAGCTTAGCCAGACTCCCTCAACCCTTGGTACTACCCAGTACGCCATCAGCCGCGTCCTGCACTCCGCCAACCGTAGTGCACCAGTCGCAATCGGCATTGATATTGAACTTACCGTTGCAGCCAAACATTTGTTGATGGCAGCTTCCCTACCGACGTTCTTGATGCCATACAGTCAGTCATGAGATGGCAGCCTACACAAGCGTTGAGCAAAAAGAAGATCCGCGAAAGTTGAGCAAGGGACCAAACGTTGCAGACATCTATGCAAGCTGAGAATAATGGAATCAGCGCAGGAACTGCTGACAGTGGTTGCTTTCATTTACCGTCCAAGGAATACGCCCGGTACGTGCGAAGTCGCAGTACTGCCGGTGTCTTCACTGTTAGATCGGTGGCCCATCCTCAATTACTGACAACTCAAGCAGCTGATTCTCATTTCAGTCTTTTTTTGGCCCACGTCTTTCGGATGATCCGTCTCCTCGGCCGCTGCTCTATGCCCCAGGGCCGAGGACATTGTCCCTGCATTCTTTTCCGCCCGAATCAGTCGGAGCGTCCTATGGGTGCGCCCGTCACGGCCTACCGAGTTGTGCACGGAAGCCCTGACCAAAGTCATCAAATTGTAACGCAAGGCTTCAACCCGTCTTCTGTGGCAGGCGGTGCTGCATCCATCTATGGGCCCCGCCAAATTGGTCAACGTCATTTACATTCACAATCGCTGGAGCTACCTTACCTCCTTTGATGTGGCTCGCATCCAGTTCCGTGTTCTTCTCTTTATCCATGTGGTACTGGCGGCAGACTTCTCTTTCATCCATAGACTGATGCCTTTCGTAGTTTTAGCGGACAAGGCTACTAGATCAACCGTCCTTCATTATACGGATTACTTCGTGTCCGGACTGCTTTCGAAGCGAGTCCAGAGCGCTGTAGTAAGCATGAACAAAGGATCCCAAGCTTCAACAGCACACATGATACATCGCTGAATTGAAATGAGAGCTTTGGCTGGAATGGTAATGTTGCGCCGCTGGTGTCAACTTCGAACAACCTTGAGGCTCTTCCATAGTCTTGGCTGGGAGGAGGAGGCCCCGTTCTGGGTAGGCGTCTATGGTAGCTTTCACTCTGCCTGGAGTTTTGGTGGTGTCAGTCGCAAAGGGCGGCGATGTGTCAACTGATGAAACTCAGTCCGGGACACAATGCTGGCACATGTGTAACCACAAAAGATATGAGGGTGAACTCCTAAGCATCGGGCTGACGCGGTCCAAGAAGTTCTTTCGCCCATGTTTCATTCTGAAGATGGTAATCTAGGTGATGAGCTCGAGATTGCCTGCTCAACGATTCCTCTTAGAATACTATACGCTCTGGCAAGCATTGTATGGAAAGGACAGGAGCCAAGATGAAGCGTGTTTTCCATGCGAGTCTGAGATGATCGGTCAACGGCTTAGTCATTTGGTATTCCTCGTTGGTGCGGAGAGGCGCGCGTTGGGTCGCGTCCAATCACAACAACTGCCTTGCGCTAACAACATTTTTTGTCTCCGACTGCTCGCCTCACTGCAACTGCCCCATCACTGATCTGCCAGTGCCTCATTGACGTCCTCCTCGCTTGTCTTCTTTGTTGCTCTGGTTTCTCACTCTCACAGACTAGGTCTTCATCCAGACTCGTTCGACGTTGCCTTCTTTCTAGGCCAGATCCCAGATCGAGTCCTCTCATTCTTTCGTAACCCGGATCATCCGTCGCGTCAGAATCTCTTTCAACCCAAGATGTCTGGCACCCGTGCCCGAAGAGCACCGCCTGCGGTTGCGACAAAGACAAAGGCCGACAAAGTAAGAGGCGTCAAGAAGATCTCTCCTGAGCCGCGGACAAGAGCCGAAGCTGCGCAGGAGGAGCAGGAGTCGCCGAAAGCAGCTACAAAGGCATCGGCATCTGTCAAAGCTGCCAAAGCTGCTCCCAAAGCATCCAATGCACCTGCAAAGAAGACCACGAAGCGGAAAGCCGAAGAGCATGTTGAGCATGAACCTCAAGTCAACGGCGCGAAGAGACCCAAGGTCGCCACCAAGCCTTCACCTGAAGTCAAAGAGGCCGAGCCGCCTAAACGCCAGACTGCTGCCCCAGCAAAGACTACCGCAGCTACGAAGTCTAAGATAGCGAAGGCAGAAATCAATCACCCTCCCACTGAGAAACTGAGTGTTTTCGTGTTTGGAGAAGGCTCGTCTGGTGAACTCGGCCTGGGAAGCGCAAAAGGGCAGACAGAAGTGAAGAGACCGCGGTACAATCCCAACCTTGGTCCTGATGTCGGAGTCGTCGCCCTATCTGTTGGTGGGATGCACACAGCGGCCCTGACTTATGACAACAAGATTTTGACGTGGGGTGTTAATGACCAGGGCGCGTTAGGTCGAGATACCACTTGGGAAGGCGGCCTTCGAGACCTCGACGAGGACGAAGGCAGTGACTCTGACTCGGATTCTGGTTCAGAGACCGCTGTCAATCCCAGAGAGTCTACTCCGGGCGAAGTCGACTTCTCAGGGCTGCCACAAAATGTTGTGTTCAGTCAAGTTGCCTGCACCGACAGTGCTACCTTCGCCCTCGCAACCACCGGTGAAGTCTACGGATGGGGAACATTCCGCTCGAACGAAGGCATTTTTGGATTCGATCCTACGACACTGATCCAACTTCGACCCAAATTGATCAGTGGCCTCAGCAAGATTGTTCAGCTGGCAACCGGTGCCAACCACGTCCTCGCCCTGCAGAATAACGGCACTGTCTTCTGCTGGGGCTCAGGACAGCAGAACCAACTTGGCAGAAGAATATTGGAGAGAAGAGCAACCAACAGCTTGGTGCCAATGGCTATCGGCACGCTCAAGAAAATCGACTATGTTGGCGCTGGAGCCTATAACTCCTTCGCTGTGAAACAAACCGGAGAGGTGTATTCCTGGGGCTTGAACAACTTCGGCCAGACCGGCATCGCCAAAGACTTTGACGAAAGTGGGAACAGCAAAGGTAACGACGTGCACATGCCTATCCTCGTCAAGACCCTTCGCGGTAAAGGGAAAGTGACTTGTATTCAGGGAGGATCGCACCATACGGTGGCTGTCACAGACAAGAATGAGCTGCTTGTCTGGGGACGGATCGATGGCAACCAGTCAGGCCTGAAGGTGAAAGAACTTCCAGAAGAGGACATTGTACGGGATTCAGCGGGCCTTCCTCGAATCCTCGTGGTACCAACGCAAGTTCCAAACATCCAGGCTGTCACCGCCGCAGCTGGATCGGATCATTGCATTGCTATCGACAAGAACGGCAAGGCATGGTCTTGGGGATTCAGCACCACCTACCAGACTGGACAGGGTGTAGATGACGATATCGAGCTGGCAACCATGATCGACAACACGGCCGTTAGGGATAAGAAGCTACTCTGGGCTGGAGCTGGCAGCCAGTTCAGCGTGGTGGCCGGAATTGCGCAGCCGCAAGTCAACGGCGTGAATGGACACGCTTCTTGATTCAAAGGGTGCCTCGGCTCCAAGGACGACAGGGTATCAAGGGGGCTAAGAAATGGAGACAGCGGGATATTGGTTATTCTGGGGCCTAACGATGCTGAATTGCCTGGGGAGAGGAGGCAGATACACGATTTTTCTTGGGGAAGACCTTTGCGGTACTTTTTCGACAACAATGTTGTACAAATAATCTTCGACGGGAGTGGTTCAGCACGCAGAACAGCGACATTGTGTGTGCAGGCATTGGAAGAGTTTACGCCTTGGTAGCCGACTGCATTCATCAGGCTGAGCTGCAATGGGATGGACTTGGTGGATATGTACTTTATGGGCGTTCAGCATTCGTCAGAGCTTGCGCTGCAAGGGCAGGCTTGTTCTTGTCTTATGGTGCCCTGATTGTGAACTAGGGACAGAGAAGATCAAAAGTAGACTCATGCTCGTTACCGTTCCATCAATTCTGCATTCAGCCCTCATCCTCGGCTATCGCCGCCGCTCAGAGGCCGATGGTCGGCTTCTGGTGTCCGACGAGAATCATCGACCCCTCACGTCTCTCATCTACGATTTTTCCAATGGGACTCCGTAATTCCCCTCACTGTGTTCATGTCGTGCCGAGCTTGATCGCTCTGTCGGGCAGACCCCGTAGACGGAGATGCCAGACAAGAGCGCATTCTCCAATTGCTGATATACAAGAGGTAGGTACGTGAGATTTCTCATCGGTCAGTCTGTTCCGATCACACAGTGACTGCCACATCGCACGCGGGCTACGTCAATCTCTTTCTCTGTTTCCTCTCTACAACCTAACGCGGATCACCTTCGACGAACCCAACTATGGCCGGCCCTCCCGTCCCATTCTCCTCCCTCCCACTCAACAAGTCCGTCGACGCGGCGCGCCTCAACGCCTGGGGCGCGCATGGCGTGACCGACGAGCTCGGCTTCCTCAACCGTCAGACGCCCGAGACCGTGGCGGCGGCGGCGGCGTCGGAGATCAAGACGGGCGTGCGCGTGCCGCTGGACGCGCCGCTCGACTTCCAGGGCCAGACGCCGCTCTTCGGCCGGCAGGTCTTCGTCAAGGACGTGTACCAGAAGAAGCCGCGGATCGTGCACGACGACACGTGGTCGTTCAACACGCAGTCGTCGACCCAGTGGGACGGGCTGCGGCACTTTGGGTACCAGAAGGCGGGCCGGTTCTACAACGACACCACGGTCGAGGACATCGCGGGCACGTCGGCGCGCGGCGCCCAGAACCCCAACGTGCTCGGCATCCACAACGCCGTGGAGCGCGGCGGGGTCATGGGCCGCGGCATCCTGGTCGACTTCCGCCGGTGGATGGAGGAAGGGCCCGGCCGGGACATCGTCGGCGACCAGTTCCGCCAGTTCCACACGTCGGGCATCAAGTTCAGCTGGATCCTCGACGTGCTCAAGTGGCAAGGGAACACGACGCCGCGGTTCGGCGACATCCTCATCGTGCGCTCGGGCTTCTTCAAGAGCTATCGCGACATGGTCGCCTCGCCCGAAGGCGAGGCCGAGGTCCACCGCCTGACCTCCATGTCGCCGCCCGGCTTGGGCGGCGTGGAGCAGTCCGACGAGGTGTTGCAGTGGATCTGGGAGAACTTCTCCGCCGTGGCCAGCGATCACCCCAGCTTCGAGCGCTGGCCCACCCCCTTCGACTGGAGCATGCATGAGGTCCTGTTGGCCGGGTGGGGGTGCAATATCGGCGAGCTGTTGGATCTGGAAAAGTTGAGCGAAGAGTGCAAGAGGCAGGGCCGGTGGAGTTTCTTCGTCGCCAGCGTCCCCTGTTATGTTCCGGGCGGGGTGGCCAGCCCGGTCAATGGTGTGGCTATTTTCTAGCATGTGTTTGTCAGTGGATGTGTTTGTCGTTGTGGGTTCGGTGAAGTTAGGCAAGGTGATGGAAGCGGGATGTAAAAGAGACGAAGGGCGGTGGAAAAGAGGGCATGAAAAGGTTGAAGGGAAAAGGGTGTAAAAGAAGCGATAGCCTCATGAGTCGAAGGGACGGTGAGCTACGTAGAGCACGTGTAGCATTAGAGAGAACAGTGACTGCTGAAACTGAGCATCCGTGAGCCAAAACATGATATGATGATTTGATTGATACTCATACAAGCCGGCTGTCAGTTACAGGAGTAACAAGAGAGCAGGATGCAGTACTGAACTCGGTGTAGATATACAATTGATTGTCAACCGTCCGTGATGAAACGCCAATGGGGCCCATGACAATCTGTTTCCCGTGCCCATTTCCTTGTTATGCAATGCAATCTGGCCATATGCTCGGTGGCTGGCAAATAAAGTGGCTTTCGAATTTCAATTGAAGGCCTTGGTTTCCCTTATGCTGATTAAGACAATGTTCAATCTGGAGCAGGTGCGACCTGCGGTTGCGTGAACGCGTGAAGTTGGGTAGGGCATTATGGCTTGATTTGGTGCCATGGCTCACTACCTCATCGGTGTTGTTACACTGTACCTCTCCTCTCCAGCCAGTTCATCATCATCCGATGTTTCTGGTCTTCATAGGTGTAGGGAGAGGTGGCGGGCTTGGAGGAGCTCCTCCAATGCGGAGCCGGTCTACCGCCGAAGGTCATTCCAAAGTTGGCTGACGTTTGGCCGTTATATAGATCTGCCCTCGGGGTCATTGGGCGGTGCGGGAGATCGGTCCCAGGAGGAGCAAGCAATGACTCTGCCGCGATTGCATTGTGGCATGAATGAGGCCCCAACAGGTGGTGGTGATGGAAATGGTCAGCCCAGACCCCGAAAGGTGTTTTGGCAGATGGAGAGTCGGTGTGGGAATATGTGGGTGAGTCACCGCCGTTGGGCCTCTCGTCTGGGAGGTCAGTCTGGGTCCCTTCAGAGACTACCGGCGTGTTTAGTTGGCCATGATGGGATCCTGGGGGAGGATGCGGCTCTGGTACATTTGGCCCGGACGCCACAACCCTTTGCCCCTCCCCGTCGTGTTGTAGTTGGTTGCCTTCCTCTAGCAGAGGGTGGCAATCTGGGGCGCTGATGATGATAGGTATTTCATGCATGTTTCGAATATCTGAAGTGTTGCATTGTTGAGTTTCGCTCATGCCAAGTTACCCATAGCAGGTGCTACTCGACAATGTTATATAAGATGGGGAGGAAGACTACTCTTACAAGCAGAGGACCCAGTACTTACGTCTCATCCGGTTGGTCCTGCCATCACGGAACTGGTTAGACGGCAGTAGATGGAGGTAGAAGGCACTCGGGCTCATTCGCCGACGGATGTCTAAGGAGTTGAGCAGGAATCCACGTAGACGGCATGATTGGATTGCCCGAGGTGGCTGTACACGGCGGGAGATCAGTCACTCCATTGCTGTCCACGCAATCCATGAAAATGTGTCAGAATAATGCCTTCGAGTCGCGTGCCCTGCCGGTGATAGGCCAGCCGGGCCGCCTGTTGTCGAGACTCACACCATCAATATTTGTCGCGTACTGGGAGAGGCTCAAGGGCTCCCCGGGTTCTATCAGCCGCAACGAGAGTGATTTCCATCTTCCGGACGTTGAAACGCGGGGAGAGAAGTACGGAAGCTACTGGACTGTCAAAGGATGACGGCACGTCGAGTCGAGAAGACGAGTCTCGCCGTGTCTGTGGGATGCAAGCGCATATGGCGCTCACAACACATGCCCGATGAAGAGGAAAAAGCCGGATATCGCACGGCCAGACCACCATGCAGGCACATTCTTGCTTAACGTGAGAGTCGGGTGATGTGTCGGACGACCACATCAAATAACTCAGCACGAATATTGGCGAGACGGCCCGGTCGAGACGGAATACAGGCTGCCGAATGTCGAGTGAAGTCTAAATGAGGACTTTCTGCGGGTATCACGCCACGCGATTGCTGCAGTCGTTCGCTTCTCCGCATCCTGCAACCTGCGGCGGTTTCCGGTAACCTGAGAAGCAAGACCACTGGCTGACTCAGTCTCCTATGAGCACGACCGCCAATGCTCCCCTCGGATGAGACTGATACAGCAGGTTACAGCAATGGAGCGCGGCTTCGACATAAAACGGCTGCATGGCTCAACGAGTCCGACGGTGAATCCAGATCACCCTCATATCATCTCCTGCCTTACAACCAACTGAGACGACTTGACGAAATATCACGACTCACAACATCAACATCGACATCAATCGCACAACAATGCCCTCCCAATCAGTCTCGGTAAGCTGACAACACCTTCTGGCCAATCCTACTTCACCTCGTAATTAATTACTGACGACCATTCCTCACCGACAGGAAAACACTCCCGTTGCAGACGAGGTCAAAGATCGCGCATTTATCTCCGACTACAATGAAAGCGACTACAGCGACTTCCTATACTTAGCCCCACCACTAACGGCCGAGTTTCTCCCTCTGGCACCAAAAGCCACCGACCAAGCCGCCGCACTAGGCGTCAAGAAAGCCAAGGTCCGCCCGGCAGAGACATTCAACACAGGCACGACCCCTCCCCCCGTCACACCAGCCGAGGGGTTTAAGAAGGAGTATTTCGAGGCCACGTTTCCGCCCAGCGGGGCCAGGACGCCCATTCCAGCAGAAGCCCAAGCAGCGGCCGAGAGACGGGAACGAAGACCGAGCTTCGTCGAAGTCACTCCCGTCAAAGTCCACCACGAACACGACAAGCACGGGGCCGCCGTGCACAGAGAGAAGAGGCACTCGAGTTCATCTCACAGTTCGGAGCCGATGAATTGGTGGCCCGAGAGCGAGAACATTGCCCAGCACGAGTGGGTGGAAGAGGGCGCGGAAGAGGAGGATGTCATCGAGGAAGAGGTCTGGAGTGACGCTTTCTATGAGTAAAGCTCCCTCTTCCCCCCACCACCCTCCCTGTCTATGCCGTTGCGCCGCGTGCATTGGGACGGGAAGAAACTTATTCTTGTGCGTGTTCAAAGAATGGCGCCCGATCTGCTTCACCTTGGAGACAGGCTAGGGTTGAGGATGGTATATTGATTGGGCGATGTACCACTATTCGAAGTTACAGAACAGTATTCTTCAATATACGACGTGACGACTTTGCATTTGGCTGTTCGATCCCCCTTACAAACGGCGAGACCTTTGTATTATACGTAGTTATACGTCTGGGTTTAGATTTATTGTCATGTTATGTTATGATGGTCGAGTGTCTGTCCGGGAAGTGCAGATTGAATCTACATAGGGCATTCCGATGTCGTCGTCATTTCTCGATGAAACTCCCAAGGCAATGAATGTTTAGACCACCAAAGCCTACGTCTGTAATGAGCGATCGGATTGCTTAGTTACCAGCCAAATGGGCACCGATCCAAGTCCATCATCCCCGCGGCCACGCTAAAGAGCAGATCGAATCGCAATCACAAATTATTCGCTTTAAGTACGTAGGTCATCTTGCCTTGAGTGCTGCCTTTGTCCCAATCGTCCCATCAAAGTAACCTTGTGCTGCCTTGGCCCGAGCCTCCCATCAAAGTAACCTTGCGTCGTCCTCGCCCAGCGTGCAGCACAAAACCGCCGCGATCCTCCAATCCATCTCCGGAATCAAGGACAGTCTGTCGCGCCGATTCTTCAGTCAAAACAATCTGCCGCCCAACGCCTCGAGATAGCCGCGCTTCTCTGTGGAGGGGGCGGCTTCCTCGGTCGTCTTCTTCTCGCCCTCGCCCTCCTTCTTCTCATGCCCGTGGCTCAGAATCCTGACCGGCACATGGAGGAAGTGCTTCTCCTCCTCCCCCTCCTTGGCCGTCGCGGGATGTTCGTGTACCACTTTGGGGACCACGACCCTGAGGATGCCGGCCTCGAGTTTAGCGTGTGTGGCGTCCCGGTCCACGTCGACGGGGAAGCTGTATGCGCGGATCATCTCGCCCACGAGACGCTCGCGGATGGTCAAATGAGGCTCCAGGAGCTTCGGCTTCGGCGTGGCCTCTTCAGTGGTTGCGGCCGCGGGTTCGCCGTTCTGCTGGCCGGCTTCGGCTTCAGCAGGAGGGGGAGGACTTGCCGCCGCCGGCAGCGGGGGCTCCTCGAGCAGTTCCTCGTCTGGAATCTCCGGCCGGGTGGTCTTGCTGGTCAGGAGCAGGGTGCGGGAATTGGTCCACCGGAGGCGCAGTTCCGAATGTTCCTTGACGCCCGGCAGCTCGACCTCGAGGTAGAAGTTCTTGGTCGTCTCGCGCACGTCGGTCTTGGGCTGGTGCGCGTCGAGGTCCTTGTCGTGGATCTTCGAGTACAGGTTGTGCGCCATGTAGGGGATCGTCGAGATGTGGTGCAGGTGGTGACCCTTTTCGGGGTATGTGTGCGGGATGTGGATTTTGGGGTACGGATCAATGTCCGACGTGATGTAGAACCAGCCCGCCATTTTCGATGTCGATGTGAATGTTGATGGCTGAGAAAATATTGTTGGATTCAGTTTTGAAAGGGTGCTAAGTAAGCTCAGATTGTGTGGTTATTTGTCTCTTTTTTTCACAAACCGGCGCACTCGAGTCGGTCCGCCAGTACTTGTATCTGTGTCGCGAGCGCGTGGCTTCGACCTACCTCTCGTGGATGCCCCTTCGGGTGCGCGTCATGTGGTTGAGACTGGGCAATTCGTTCACCCGGACATTTTCTTGTTGTCGTGGACGCGAAGCGTCGAGAACGCTCGATCCTGGAGGCCAGTACTGTGCTAGGCAGGGCAGGTGGTCAACACCGCTTCCATGCATGCTCGGCATCAGGAGACGTTGAATTGCCAGGTTGCACAGCTAATACTGGACGCGTACTGTGTTGGCTGCCGTTGACACCCCATTGCCTCACGTGAAGACTGTGCGCACACACTAAAACGTGAGGAGAGGTGCCGATGGATCGTGGTGTGATGTTTGCGTATTTTCTTGGGCCCTGCTTGTTCCGGGGGTGGGTCCTCGTGTGGCCAGCCACGCCTGGCCCGAAGGAGGGGGGGTTTCGGCGGGCCCACATGGTTCGAAGCGAGGCTCTAACCCCTGAAAAGTTCCCGACGATTCGTGACCATCGTCTGGACCCGGTAAGCACCGAGCTGCAGGGCAGGCAACGCAACATTCGAGATCTGCCTCATCATACGACTGCAGTCAATCCTTCGGCCCAGCTCAGCCCAGTGCAGCTCGACTCGGCCATGCAGTGGAGCACGAGTGCCAAAATGTACCTCGCAGCGTGGCAGCTATATCTGGACTACATTTTTGCTCCCTCTGGCTAAATATTCCACTCTTTCCCTCTCGTCAGAACAACAGCACCAAACCAAACCACAGTTAAATCAAAGCTAGACAGCGATACAGCGATAGAATCGCCAGACAACCATCAAACCGTCAAACATCAAACCATCAACAATGTTGCGAACAAGAATGCCCAGGCTCTGCTCCACCAGAATCAGGACACCACAATTCTGCCAAGCACAAACATTTGTGACGTCACGGCCATTCCTGAGTGAAGGCGACACCGGTGCCGTACGGCCAGGCGGTACAGCGGCAAGGTAAGACATTCCAGGCTCAGGAAGACGAAGAGATCTCCCACTGACGCAGACACAATAGTGACAGCTTTAATCGCCGCGAACAAGCCTTAGAGAACATGTACTTCAAGCAGCACGAGCTGGAGAAGTGAGTAATCCCCTCGAACTCCCCCATGACATCCGGAGGGTTTCAACGCAGGCGACTGACGATTGGGCTGTGTAGTATTCGGAAAATGAGAGAAGGGCTGGCGAGCCAGCGCAAACAACTAGACGAAGTCGAGAGTCATCTGAATGAGATGGAAAAGGCTGCAACACAGTCGCAGTCGCAACAAACAAAGTTGTGATGGGCTTGTTACGAGGAGTTGACTGCTTGACAAATTCGGTTAGCATTTAGCGAGCTCCAGAGTTGCCGGTTGCGCTCTCTGTGGAGCTCGGAGTTTTCATATGGTATTCCTTGCATTGAGGATAATAGCACACATTTGGGGCTTTCTGTAAATAGCCTTGGAACTCCCGAGCAAATCACGGGTAGCTCTTTCCCCAGAAACTGAGCTTCTTGTTCGATCTTGTGCGGTAGCGGCGCAAATGGATCTCAAAGCTAAAGTCCAACCAACCCTTCCGAAAAAACAGCGAGCACAAAGGCTTTGCCCAGCCCGATGATGGCCAGGTTACGAGTCTGCAAGCTGGGATCGGCCTCAACGACAAACCCTGCAACTGTGCGCATCACACCATGGTCGAAAGGCCGGGCCGTGGTTGAGTCAAAAATGCACGCTGCGGCTGTCCGAAATTATCCTTGTGGCTAGTTTCTCATGTGATTGGGACGAGAGCCATCGTTTGATCCCAATCTGTCGTGTCGAACAGCCTACCGAGCTGTTTTCGTTATGGTCAGATCAAAGGGCATGGTGCGTGATCTCGCTCATTCGTCGCCTGGAGCCATGTTACCGAGCATGTTTCGACACGGCCAGTATTACATAACCCGTTGTTCCGAAAACGACTCACTTCTGTGGTCCGTCACGCCACAACCTGTCCATGGACTGCATTCATGGCGTGTCTGCAACCTGTGGGGAACGCCATCGATCACGGGGGATATCTCAGACTCCGCTCCGTGTGTTCATAAAGACCGTTGCTGCAGGAAACATCGAAGGTCACCAGAAACAAATCAAACCAGGCAATACAACAATTAGATATCCAGAACACTCGAATCGAGCACAGAGCGACATACCATGGCAACCAAAGCAAACGGCACAGAGACCCCTGTCACCGAAAACCTTTACCATGTCCTCCTCAGCACCTCCCACAGCCCAAAAGACCCCAACGGCGCGATAGAGAAGCTGCGAGTTTGCAACACCTTTACAGATCTCAAGGCCGCCAAGGCCGAGGCCCACAAGGCACTCTTTGAAGCCGGCTATGAGCGAGAATGGTTCACAGAGTACGATACCAACCAAGCGGAGTTTGCTGCCCACAACGTCAAACGAAGAACAGGCCTCGCTGTCTTTGCGAGGGCCCAGGACGGGACCGTCTTCCGCAGCTACGTGGCCACGACACCAAACCTGCAGGGTTTCAAGGGCGATCCCGAGGACCACAAGATACATATCCCTCTATATCACGTTGTCGAGACCCTTGTCCTGTACGATGAGGACGACACTGGTGAAGCCAGGGAAACAAACGTGGAAGGCTCCTTCCGAACTTACGAAGAGGCAAGGAAGTTTGCAAGCCAAGTTCTTCTGGCGCCAGAAGACGGCGTGACAAAAGACTCATTTGCGCAGTACGATGAGGCCGAACCGACGGAGAAGGACTGCGGATATGGTGAAAATGTCGTCGTGCACGCGGTCGGTGGTAATGGAGAAAACCTGCTGGTCAGCGTCCTGAAGGGCCAGGAGCTTGAATCTGTGCGGCTGGCGGAGGCGGCGATCAGAATCCGTTCATTTACCTGAGGAAAACACTACTTGGAGGGCTTGTAGGCTACACACAGGTCGGAAGAAGCTCGGCCGATAATACTGTTTCACATACTTGAAAACGCGCACACTCAGTACACAACTTGAAGGTCAATGACAATGGAAAAGTTCGAGCCCAAGTCTTTTGAGGTCCACAGCTGGAAATGTCGTCATAGGCGGCCCTTAGGCCCCACCACCCGGACGCCGAGGTGCCTCCCTCGCCAACGGTCTTGCCTAGGGCCTTCCCCACGGCAGTCCCTCCCAGCATCGGAAGATCCCGCGTTGCCCTGCGAGTTGGATGCTCTGGATCCGGTGGCTCCGTGACATGGCGCGTCTGACTATCACACCACCACATGACCGGCGTCAACCCAGAAGGCCGCCGTACTGGGTAGAATCAAACAGTGCCTGCTGAGCGATCTGGGGTGCTTGGCTCGTATCACGCGCCCCTCCATCGCGACATCCTGTGTGACTCGGCGGGCTTCACCTACCTTCTCGAACGTTTGGCATCCGTGAGTATTTTCTCAGCCATCATGCTTCTTCTTCCTAACACGCGAAGGGCATTCCGCGATTCTCCAGCGTGTTGCCAAATATCTATCACTGATTATCTCACCACGGGGACCAGTTCCGACCACCACGATTGAATGAACTGACCTTTTTGAACATGTACATTCCCAAGCAGCAATCGCTTACCCAGGCGCAGGTCGCCCCCCCAACTCCAGGATTAATTCTCGACTGCAACACCTCAGTCGAGGCATACCCTGGCCTGCCTCCAGAGTTCCAACCTCCTTACAGAACGAACCCCGATGTGCACACCATCGCCGTCTTTATACAGGTTACGTGGGTGCTCTGGTTTCTGTTTATACTATTGATGATCTGGTAAGTCTACACACACAGAGAGGGATCGCGTTCTCGAGCCTAACCGTGAAGCTGAAGTCGTGGCCTCTACACCAAATGCGGCACCGGAGACGATAATTCCGATTCAGAATCCGACGTTTCAGAATCAGCCTGGCGGGGCGAAGATTCCACCTTGCCAGCTCCTTTGGTTGCCTCGAAGCACCGAAAGAGGCTGAAGAAGCTAGAGCAAGTGGCGCCATCCCAGTCGCTACAACATTGGAGGGACACGAAGTCGGTGGAACATATTCAGACATTCGCCACTGTCTCCCTGACTCTAAGCTGTGCGATTTGCCTAGACTCTCTCGAAGAGAACGACCAAATCCGCGAGATCCGATGTGGGCACGTGTACCACGCCAAGTGCCTCAGTCTCTGGGTCGAAAGAGGGCACCATGATTGCCCGCTCTGCAAATATGACATGTTGGGTTTGAAGAAAACTATGTCGAAGGCCCAGCTCTCCGTGAGTCGGAGCGCCACTCGGACCAACTTGAACGCCGTTGCTACCCAGGAGCATGGAGAGGCCGCGGAGGACATGGTGGTGCGTTTCATTACCAGAGCAAAGATAGGGCTTGATCAGAGAGACTGACATCCGCAGATACACATTGACGACGATACAGACGATGATGACATGACTGATGACACTGACGACGATTGAAAGCGAAATGCACAGGCCCAGTCCGACTTTTCCTACTCTTTATCATGCGGAAGTGGGTGTCAACCCCGCTCACCACCACCTCGAGGAACGTTAATGGTGATGAGAAAATACCACGAGCGAAAGCGAAAAAGCTGCAGCGGGCCCGATGGCTGTTGGCTCGATACGTCACCAGAAGCTGTATCATGTCCTTGCCTACATCGAGCCGCTGGACGAGGTCAGTGGTGGCCATTATATCTAATGGCCGTAGGTATGTACGGCCAGATGCTTCCCATGGGGTGTTGCCGTCTACTTCTCCCGTCTCAGACCATTCTCACGACCGGGGGAAAAGGGTGTCGACGGATGCATGGTTGAAATAGACCGCGGCAAAAAGATCTGCACCAAAATCTTTCATGAAGGCTGGATTACACCCACACCACGAACGCCGTGGTTTTAACCAGTCATTATAGGGGAACTTAATTTTCAGATCTGATGGGGGCTCATATTCCGACTTGGGAGCCCACGATATGACTCGAACCCGGTCGATCTACGCATACCTGTCAGACCCTACACATTCAAGGAGTCCCGACAACTTCATCAACCATCTTCCTGAACTCTCGCTGTCTCTCACACAGCTCTAAGAAGACCTTGTATTTGACGCTCAACAATTTCTTCACCTTCTCATCCTCAACAGGCCGAACAATCTTCCCCGGTTTGCTCATCCGATCCATAATGGACCACAAATCCTCCGTCTTCCCCGTAGCCGGATCCGCACTCGCGGCTTTGGCTCCTAACATGGCTGCTCCATGACACACTGCCGCATGGACATACCGAGGAATCAACACAGGCATATCACAAGCTGTAGCCACCAGACTCATCAAGATCTCATTCTGACACTGTGACCCGGACATGAAAATCGAGTTTATCTTGTGCCCTGCCGAATTCATCGTGGAGATGATTTGCCAGGTCTGCAGGGCGATAAACTCCATTGTGGCGTAGTAGTACAGCGCAAGGCCGTCAAGAGATTTGTCGCTTGATAGACCCACGACGGAGCCTGACATCGTGGGGTCAGCGATCGGCGAGCGGTTTCCGAAGAGGTCGCCGTAGAAAAAGAAATGGCGAGCTAAGTAACTTATGCTCGGGGCATCGGATTTCTCCTTCATGTCCTCCAGGTGTTGATTTAGGAAGTCGTAGACATTGCTGTTGGTGGATTCTGCGCGAGACAGGGCTTGGTTGTATGCCGGGTGTGTTTCGAGCACGTGTTTCAACAATTCCCCCGTGGCGGATTGTCCGCCCTCGGCCATCCAATAGTTTGGAATCACGGCGTCGCGGTAGGGGCCCCAGACCCCGTTTACAAAGACGGGATCTTTGGACATGACCAAGTGGCACGTGGATGTTCCCGCCACGGCAGCGAGGCGCGTAAAAGCTTGGGACTGATCGTTCGCAGGCGCGTCCTGGTTGAGGTTATCTGCCGAAAGCTGGACTTTCGCGCCGACAGTTCCGATCCAGCCGGCGTAAGCGTCAATGACACCAGAGCCAACAGCAATACCAGCAGGAAGGCCCAAATCAGCTGCGGCCTTTGGGCACAAATGGCCGGCCAGTTCACCGGCGGAAAGGTATTCACCGTTCTGTAGCAAGATAATTGTCTGTCAGTCGAGTCGAGTTACGAGTGACGGAAGCAGGGAAGGGAAAGATCTCTAGAGTCAGAATAAGAAACGGGACGAGCATGCCGGGGGAAAGAATGCGAAGGGAACAAGCTCACCACCCCATTGACACCACCCATCCTTTTGAACCCATCCTCCGCCAGATCCTCTAGCCCAATATCCTTCAGGAAATCTTCCTGCCATCCCTTCACGGACCCGTCCACCCCGACAGGCACGTACCCCTGCTTACAGACCACGGAGCAGAAACTCCGCTTCTCATTCCCCGTGGCGATGTGCTCCAACGCGTCCGTCAAGTCGTAGAACTTGCACCGATCGAACAGCTCCTTGGGCATGTTATTCTTCAGCCACAACACCTTTGGGATTTCCATCTCAATGCTCATCGTCCCGCCAACGTATCTCAGCAGGTTATGTTTTGTAGCGTTGATCTTCTTCGTCTCCTCCACGGGCCGGTGATCGAGCCACAGCACGACGTTGTGGTCGTTTTGCTTGGTGTCGAAATGCGGCGCCGTCACCGAGACGGGCTCGTCCGTGTCGTGTGTGAAAACGGCGAGCGAGCACGTTGCGTCGAAGCCGATGCCGCGGATCGAGGCCGCGTCGATGTTGCCCTGCGTCATGGCGCGGTGGACCGACAGGCAGATGCACCGCCAGATGTCTGTTGTCGATTGTTCCTTTAAGACGTCGTCAGTTTAATGGCCGTCACCGAACCGTGCACCGAGTACGGGTGGAGCGGCTGGGGTGTCCTTGATTCGAATCGACTTACATAGTATCCCGTCTGCGGCTGCCAGAGGCCAATGTTCTCGGAAGACAGGCCGACGATGTCGCCGGCCTCGTTGATGATGCATGCTCTTGCGCTCCCCGTGCCCACGTCAATACCGATATAATGGTTCTGCTGGACGTGGACCTCGTTCCGGGAATCGACTGAGCCCTTGCGTACCGGCATGTTCACCCCACTGTTGGGACCGGGGCGGAAGGGGATCGGTCCAGACATGGTTCTCAAGACGTCACGCAATTCACCCAATATATATGGGACAGTATTAGCAGGTAAGTAAGGGTCAGGTAAGAAGAGGAAGAGAGGCAGAAAAGAGGAAAAAGAAGAGGAATAAATCTGAAAGCGAAAGCGAACGCAAAATTCACATTGAGTGATCGCTGGCTGACGACTCGTGGATGGTGGATGGATGAGGGGATCGCGATACCTTTTTTCCCTTGTGAACCCCTCGCGAGGCAGGGAGGACTATGTCATCTGTAGATCCTGGAATTGTTGAAGCGCAGGGGTCCTGAGCTAGATGCTAGGCCTGACCTAAGGTGGAGGTAACATCGGGACTGTGTATAGCCTATGGAGCCTCAGCCGGGTTGTGGATAGGTGGATGGAACTGGTGGGAGAGAAGGAAGTCGAGGTGTGGAGAAGATTTACTGCCTCGTGACGAGGTACTCCGAGTACTCTGTACATCTAGATTCCCCAGCAAGCGAGGCGGCCCTCGTCGGCTATGATCAATGTCTTACGTTCTGGACAACTCGGAACTGAGGTGAATTTTTGTTGATTTCTCTCTCAGAAACATTCAGCATAGGTCGCTGCTATCGTGCAATCAGTGTCTCTCCTGAGACAACCCTGTGCCCGGTCGGCCACCTTCACCGGCTTCTGGTGGCACATTCGAATAATATATACAGAAACGATATCAGGACTGCCTGAATCGCAAGACCACAGATCCCTCCAGCATTTGCCCCAAACAGATAGCCAGCCCAAAGTTTTGATTAGAACGCCAACACAACCCACTCCGCGAGACCGCGGATTTTGGTCCATATTGCTCCATTGCCCGCAATTCATTCCCCCATCTCCTTTGGTATAAGCTGGTGTTGGTGGTCATCACGCGTGTCCAAGCCTTGCGAAAGGTCCAAGTATCTTCTATCATTTCGTGACAAAGGAATAGGATGCTGAATCAAACGCCGAATCGACAGGGTATCAGACAAATATTGCACACGTCCCCCCGCGCTCATTTTCTGAACTGCGCCAGCTGATGCAGGATGTTCGTTACATCTGCCGGTATCTTGATCTGCCTGCTTGTAGGGAACGTGACCCTCGCCCCTGTCATAGGAGGAGCAGAATCTTCGGCTGGTTCCACAGGCTCTGGCGGACTATATTCCGGCTCATCACCCTCGTCCTTCACTAAGGTCTCCTCAAGTTCACAGACTGAGAGGGCATCTGGGGGAGCCGGCTGTGGAGTGAGTTGTCGACCCGGCCCTAGAATTTCCGTTGCTACCTTAGCGGTGCCAATGGAGGACTCCGGTGGGCTCGTTGCAACTTTGATGGACTCAACCTCGCAGGTATCCAGGCCCACCTGTGTTTGAGATTTCTCCACGGACGGGGTCGATGCGAGACGACGACTCATGTAGTCTCCCAAGCTCAATTTCTTCCTCGTAGGATTTACAGTGACCATGCCAGCTGTGAGCCCGGGGTGAGAGGCAGACATCGAGGCTGCAAGAGGAGGCGACTTTGCTGCGGCTGTTGTAGTCAGGCCAGGAGTTGTCGCCGAATTAGGTGGCGACGAGCTGGAAGTAGCAGACGGAAAGGCTGGCACAGGCGGCAGGGTGGACAGATTTAGCTTTGGTGCCGGAGGAGGTTTCCAGGGATGGTGGGTATGTGCTGCCTGCGACGGTAAAGGATAGATTGTCGCACCTGAATTGTGAGGAGGACTGGTGCTGTCGCTGGTTGATCGCGGGCTAGTTGCGGCATCAATGCCCGGAATATCTGCACGCTCACTCGTATCTTTCATCTCCACATCCGCGGGGATAGGATGAGCACCGAGGGGTTGTTGCGTCCATGCCGATGGAAATGAGGTCGGGACTGGTGCTTGTTGCCCATGTCTTTCATGGTCCGCGAGTAGCTTCCGGAGCAACCGCTGCGTGGGTGTGGAGAATTTCCTCCTCTTTGCTGGTGGCGGTAGGGGCAGATAGAGCTCTTCAGAATCTGTCTGAACTGCAACACTGGTATACAAAGGCCGCTGGGCTCTTGGCTGGGGTTTGCTTGGAGGTTCCATGGATTTGCCTCGGCCTGCAGGAGCACGTAGCGGCGGTGGCGAGCCCAGAGAAGTATCATTGAGCCTCGATGGTTGTCCACTGGGCGTGTTCGGGTGAGAAGTTGGCTGATGCCCTAATTGCTTCGAGGCATTCACGTTAGGGGTATTCAGCGTTGATCCGCCACTCGTGCGCTTTTTCTTGCGTTGTATCCCCTGGCCATTTTGATCCCTTTTCTCCTGTTCCCTCTGTGCGAACGCCTTTTCCGCCATTTGTATTTTGCGAAGCTCACGAGCGGTAAGTCCGTTTCCGAGAACAGGGTCGGCGTCAAGAGCAGCGACATTGACCGGTGTAATATCTCGGCTTTGTCCACCGCTGCGAGAGGAATCGGGAGTAGATCGACGATCGGACTGGTCTTCATCGTCGAGCGCCTTGGGTTCGCTTCCTGCACGACTGTTGGTGGCATGTCCAGTACTAAAGGGCGAAATGGTTTGGTTTTTCTTACTTTGCTTCTTCCTCTTTCCCTTCTCTTTGGGCGCAGCCTCTAACGATTTGGACGGGTACCTTCGATCGAACGGGGCAAGAAGGCAGGCCGCGCCAGCATCGCATGCGCAGTCACCGAAATTGGCGAGCACGCGGCTCACCCAGTCAAGGCGTCGATTTTGGCCTTGTTCGGAATCCTCTGCTGCGATCATGGCCTGGTCGAGAAACCACGGAGTGGTCAGCTCGGAACCAGCCGGAATGTCCTGACTTGCAACAAAGCAATGTCGAGTCTCATCGTTGTCAGAAACGAAAGTCTTCAGGGTAACGTTCGGTCGACATGATCTTCTCAAATAACGAAATCGAGTGCCGGATTTCCTACTGTCAATGTAGATATCCATGTGCGGGTGGAAGAAAACAAATGGATCCGGATGCCTCAGCTCTTGCCATCTGTTGGACGAAGACTTTTGTTGACAATACTCTTCTAACATGCCGACCTGACCTCGAACTTCGCCAACGACATCGTTTTTCTTTACTGGCGACTGTATGCGCAAGAAGCGCCAAGTCGGGCGTCTGCCATCATATTCGACATCCGTCTTCTTGATTGTCTCGACAGAAACTTGCGGCCACGTACTCTGATCTAGCGGCTGATCTGAGCGCACGAAAGGTGATTTCGCAGTGGGTTGCTGTCCAGGGCTGACCACCAAAGATGGGTCTGTGCGCCACGCAAATAGTGTGTTGGTAGCCTGTATCGTTTGCTCGTTGTCCCTGGCATTTGTGTTTCCTTCATCGCGTTCATAGAGCTCGAGAAAGTCAAGGGTGTACGTAGGGATAGCAGGGAAACGGAAAAGGTCCTGAGGAGACTTAGAAGGGCTCGGGTATGACTGGGCTGTCGAAGCGGCTCTTTTCCGGGTTTCACCATTGGTTGATACAACTGAGCCCGAGGTGCGATGGCTCGTCTTGGGCTTCTTTGAGGGTGGTCCGTCTCTTGCGCTCGTTACCGATTCATGGCGATCATGGTGCCAGCCGTTCACCTGCTCGGGCGTGGCGTGGATGTCCTTATGCTTTTTCTTCTGGGATTTTGAGCTGGCTCTCTTGACTTTCCGGTCACCGCCTTCAAGGGCCTCTCGATGCCTTCGTTGTCGTTCTGTGGCTTTCTTTGTGTCAAGATCTCGGGGAAAGCAATCTGCGCAGAAGTGTTCGTCTGGCACTTTCTTGCCGTGGTAGTAGCATTCAATGTGCTGCCAGGTGTCACACTTGGGGCAATAGACGGTGTTGCCATCGTCATCTGCGTAAATGCAGATACATTTGATGGTGTATTCCTCCTCGTCTTGTATGTTGTCTGAGAGGGAGCCATTGGGTAGAGGAGAGGCCAAAGAGGGAGCGGCGGTGACCGGGTAATGATTGGGAAGGGGATGCGTGGTGAGAAGGGAGGACTCGGTCATAATCTGACAGAGTTCCTCCTCATCGGTGGAGTTTGGGTGTTATCGTGTCTGTTTCAATCATAAAATGACTTGTCGCATGTCGCGCATCGCAAGAGCAACGTGGTCCCTAGATGGAAATGGGACCCCGAAACGAACTCAAGAGGATCGCGCAAGTGATCTGATCGTGAGCATACGTCGGCTGCGATTCCAAGGCAGTTTTGAAGTCCTTTCCTGATCGATAAAGTTGGCTGAAGAGGGTGGGCCACCAGGTCGCCAAAGAGGCCGCACAGGCGCAGAAGAGTAAGGGGTATCGCAGATGTCGAAAACCGATCAGAGTCGAGAGTCGATGATATCGCCGAGAGTCTTGAGCCTAATGTTGGGTATGTGAACCGCTGTCGGCTGCGAAAAGGTCGAGTTGAAGATGTGATTACAAGACAGTCGAGTTGGAGGCGAAAGAGTCGACAAGATAGTCGAACACGGTGACACAACACAAAGGGCAAGGAACCCGCGGGATTGAGGATGGTAGGATCCGGTAGGTGAAAGAGTATGAATTGGCAAGCAGGCTGGTGAAGAAGGGAAGAGATTGTTGACTGAGAAAGAGGAAGACGAAAGGAATAGCGAGAGGAAGATGGGATGGAGGGACCCAAAAGATGCAGATTGCGCAGCCAGCGCGAGTTAGAGAGACCGATTTCACTCAGTCAGTGCAGTCTGCATGCCCTTACGCACCCAACCTTTGGAGGCCCCCAAGCCAAATCCCAGTGAGCCAGTCCCAGGCTCAAGGCAGCCACTGCACAATCAGCGAGGGGACGCTGCTTGAATCTCAGGCCACTGACAGGGCAGAGGAAATACGGGCTCCCGGCTAGCCTGGAAGCAGGAAAGTCGGCAAAACAAGGGGCCCACCTCCTTCGTCCACCACTCCTATCGCGCGCTTCCAAAGGGCCATGAACAAAAGTGGCTCCGGAATGCGACGCCCTGTTCGCAGCTTTTAACTGGCTTCTTCAGCCCACGAGCCTCCTTGTAACTTTTTCACCTGCCCCCGAACTCGCAGGTCGTTGTGAAGCCCGCGGATCATGGCACAGATACAGAATGGTTACAGCACATCTACCTGCAAGCTGCAGCCCAACAACCAACGGCTCGACGCTGCGCTTGCTCAAACTTGCACTGTTTCTCGTAACCGGACCGCGTCACGAGGGACAGAAGCCGCGAATCAGTTGCTCCCGTCAACTTGTTAGTGCTATGCCTGTGCACAAGCAAGAACAAGCCACCAGCTCTTCCCGTGTGGATATCACCCACCCCTTCTCTCACGTCTCACTTTTCTTGCTCCGTTGCCCACTCCTCTTTCCTCTTCTCTTTCCTCCTCACCCTTCGCCCATCACAACTCATCGTGTGGGATTCTCCTATTGTAATGCGCAGCCGTTGTCGATTTGGGCCATCCAGATCCAAGCCTTATTTCCTCTTCAATCCCGCCCAAGAGACAGCGGTCTATGCTCGATTGCCTGAATTTCTGAGCGGCACAGGACAATCAAGGTACTGCTGTCTTGCCGAGGCGGGGTTCGGATTTGAGTAAGAGCTGAGCAGTCACAGGTACTGCGGCAATTCGTTGATCAGCTTCTCTCCCAGTCCACTCCTCTCAAGCTCCATCCGTCACTCGCAGTTCACTTGTTGACTATCCATTGACATGTCATCATCTTATGCAAGGATATCATTCCCGACACTCCTACGTGACTTTTAGGGTTCCTTCAACTACTTCTCATGCTTGATGCATCCTGCTTGTCCCGCCATCGCATCCGGACCACTTGCTCACCTGGCTCCGATCCAGCCAACCTCGCATTTCCTATTCTATGTTTCGCGCAGCTGACCTTCCCTAGTTTCCACCCTCACCGGTCGCGCACAGCTCGTTCCCCTCTATGCTGATATCGCGGCTATTCAGTTCCCTTCTCCAGTCCGCTGCTCTACCTCTTGGTTTGATTTGACATCCCAATGTTTATCACGGTTCGGCGTTTGCTCTAATTTGACGAGCTTGATGGCGGGGATCGTCGAGAATTGCTGGAAACAAAGGCATACAATGCGCGCCTCTGGCACACCTGCCGTAGCACGTTGAAGACCTCTTGCCACCCTTTACTGCGTGCCGACTTTGTGCTCCTGTCCTCCCATGAAGCCAGTCGGGTCTTTGAGTCACTGCTACGAGCAACTGATACAGGCAGTTGCGCTCGGTGGACGGAAGATTTCCTCCTGCAAATGGCTCCCACGGTCACAAGAAATGATATCTCCACTGGTCGACCTTCACAGTCGTTCTCTCTGGCTTTAGCCGATCCGCCGGGACTTCATCGACGCATTCTACCTACGTAGCAGGTTTCCCATGCTGGAAGACATGCCCATCCCATTCTTGAAGAGATCAATTTGAATCATGGCGATAGGGTCGTGAAAAAAGATGGAGACATTGAAGCCACTGTGTCGAAGCCTACAGGTCTTGATAATCTTATTCAGACCACTGACGGACTGATCGTTGAGGTCCTCATCACGATCTACTTATGGTGCCACTTGAGTACATGCTCATCTCAGTGAGCCAGCTGCACAGGCGGACTCGATCAAGATCATGCTACCGCTGCAGGCCGCGATGGTCGTTGAGATTTTGTTCTATGCTATCAGGTTTCCTGGAATAGCATTCTCGAGGGATTGGCGCTAAACAGATACCAACAATTGGTTGCCGTTATGCGCGCTGTTGTCTGGCCCCAGGTTACCGGACGACTGCGAAAGGCAGATAACGTCAATTTTACCTGCCTATACCAGACTGGCCTGGATGACTGCAGGCAGCGCAGCACAAAAGGGTCGCTTTGAAATATACTTTTCAGATTGCATAGCCAGTAAACACTTTGTTACCGGGGTTGTTCGCTATTCTACGCAACTGAAGGGGTATCGGAATGCTCCCCGTCCACTTTTAGGTCAGCAAAGTGGCTGCTCTGCTGTACAGCCCTGCTCCTAGATATATTTTACATATCCCCAATCCCGATGAGCTATGTGTGCGATGGCTATGTCTGTAAGGCACATGGACGAAGTACCTGTCACATGCCGGCATCCTTTTTCCTACATTTTCACAGTGCGCGATGCACATGAGACTCCGCGAAGTGCAAACCATGACACTGTGAAAAGGTGAAACGGGCCTCAATTGTGCCTTAGGTCTCCGTTTGGGGCTCGACTGTCTTCCACTGGAGGAGACTGGTTCTCTTTATCGAACCACTGTTTGAGCCAAGCTCTTTCGGCTGCTTGAAGGCAACTCGAAATGTGCCGGACATTGCATGACAAGTGGCCACATAAGCCACGACCACCTACATACATGCAACCAGTGGTACGAAAGCAGCAAGGCGTACATTTGTCTCTCATCTTTATGGGCCAACCTCTCATATTGTACGCAGTACATTTCTCTGTGCTTCCACTAATATGAGATGGGGAGGTAAGGCAATATGGGCGTGGAGAGCTTCGTGTATTTTATTATTTCTATTCTAAGCAGGTCTCTTTCCTCCTTACTGTAGCAACAATGGCCCAATTTTATCGCGCACATCGGTCTAGCTGATTAGCACTCTCCTTTGCCACTCCATCTGGAGTACGGTCGACTGGATGGCTGAAGGACCAACGTCTCTCCCAGTCCAAGGCCGTGGCTCGGCCCCCGGCATACAGAGTTGTAAGCAATGCATGCGGGCGATTCGTGCTCTCTCTAGCGGAGGAACTGTCGTCGTCGTCGTGACGGAGAGTATGAAACACATTCGCCACGCCATTACGGGCACCTCGTCGCCTACTTCTCGATATAAATCACCTTCTCATCACCCTTGTACTCCCCTTCCTCGTTGTCGATCTCTCCATCCCTGATCTTCTGCTCCTCAGCCCGACGGGCAACCTCCTCGTCCATTCTCTCCCAAATTTCAGGCCTCTTGAGCTGCGTGGCAACTTTATCCCGGAACACGAAGACTGTATCGGACATTTTACGTCAGTATGTACAGCCCTCTCTCATTTACTCGTGGAAGGGTATGGTGAAGGAGGGGGTGGGGGTCAAACTCACTATTTCTATGCTCTGCAAAGTAGCGATCGATGTCTTCGAGCGTCCGGCCGCTCGTCTCCGGGTAGAAGAAGTACGTTGTCGGGATGAAACTGAAGCATAACACCGCCCAGATGATCCAGAATTTGTAGCCCAGGTTGGCGATGCCGGGAGGCGTCACTTGGGCGACCATCTATCTTGTCGTTAGGTCTGCTTCCATTTGAGAAAGAGAAAGAGCGTGGGAGGCAACGGTGACCTGAATTGTTCGCCTTTCACGAATATTGCGCGTTTGAGAAGACTTACGTAGTTCATGATCCAATTTGTTGCCATCGCTAGGGAGGCCCCTTTGCCGCGGAAGGAGATGTGGTTGATTTCGGTGGGGTAAAGCCACTGTGTAGAGAGAGGTGGTCAGCACAGGCGTGTAGTATTGAGGGCGGCTTCGTTCGAAGGAATTGAAAATTCAAAGAATGCCCAGACAAGTCTCTGTGCCTCTTTCTCCCATCACTCGCATACGTGTTGCATGCCGGTGCTCGATTTCTCGTGCTGTTTCCAAGCTTCTTTGTACCCCTTTCGAGGGACGGAAAAGGGATAGTCATGGCGAAGAACACTTACAGGGACACCAAGAACTCCCATTCCGAAGGAGGCAAAAAATACGAAAAAGAACGTCGTTGCCAGGGCACCTAGCTTGTATGTATCGCCTTTGCCATTCTGGGAGAGACCGAGGGCGATACTGATGATGGTCCAGCACATGCAGCAAGCAGCTGCCGAGGTCATCATGACCCGTCGTCGACCGTATCGTTCAATGACGAACCAAGCTAGGAAGCTGAAGATAAGATAGTCGACTGACCCGGCAGCAGCCAGGATTCGAGCGATAAGCTCGCTGAGATTGATCGCGTGGATAAAGATATACGTCTGGAAGTAGCTGGTGACGTTGATGCCCGAGATCTGATTCATGGCTTGCATCCATGCGCCTAGGATCATACGGCGAACGACCCCAGATGGACCACGGCCAGTGAGAAGTTGCCACCAGGTATACGTCTGAGCGTGCTCCTTTTCGAGTACATCCTTGATGATGTCGTACTGTGTACGGACTGTCGCTGACTCGATGGTGGCGCCGTGCCCTTCTAGCGCGGCGAGCACCTCGAGGGCTTCCTCATGTTTGCCTTTGCGCATCAATAGCCGGGGAGAATCCGGAAGGAAGGGGCACGTCAGCCATATCAGCAACGTGAAAACTATTTGATCAGTCAGCCTCAAGATTGAAGAAGACAAAGGAAGGCGGAAAGGGGGCATATGGGTGTCGAGAACTTACAGCATTGGAAAGCAAGTGGGAAGCGCCAGGCCACTGAGCTCTTGCAGAAGCTGAATCCTAGAGTGAGCCAATTTGAAAGACAGAAACCAGTAATGCAGTTTGCCATCTGGATAATAACAAGCTTGCCACGGCTTCGCATCTTGCTTGTCTCGGATTGCCAGACACCAGCCGTAGCAGTATTCATCCCGGTGCCAAGACCAGCAATGACACGGCCTGCGAACATCTGTCCTCTCGAGTAGGAGGCGGCCTGGATGATTGCGCCTAGGGCAATGACTGAGCTGCCGAGCAAGATTGTACGAGGGCGGCCGAGCTTGTCTCCTGTATATAGCGTGGAAAGAGCGCCGCCAAAGCAACCCAGATTATACACTGCAACAACGTCAGAACCAGTCTCGGCCTGAGGAACAGCAGGAGATGAGACGAGAAGAATGAAAAGCACACTGATGCTATCTCTAAGGTGTAGAAGTCTGCGTCTTGGTGGCCAGGCTCGAAGACGACATACCAGAGGTCAGTGTTCCTTGTACTGTTGCGTCGGGGTTTCCCATGGTCTTGAGGAAGTCTTGTCCAACCAGGCTGCAACGACAATCAGACTCCTTCGTTTCCCATGTGAAAGGCTGATCGAGCAACAACTTACACATTTCCGAAGACACCCTGCGCAGCACAAAGAAATTGTTAGTACGACAACAGGGCGGTGAAAACGATTCAAAGCACGGCAAGCGTACCTGATCATATCCATAGAAGATGAGGACAGTCGACGCCGCGAGAGAAATCCAGACAGTGAGGGCGCTGCCCGAACCTCCAAGATACTTTCGACCCATCACGGACAACTCTCAGATCCCTGAATGCGCGTGTTCCGACAAAGAATTCTTCAAGAACACGGAAGAGAACGGAACGCAGAAGGAAAGCAAAGCCTCCAGCCATGGGATCATGACAGAATTGATCGAGTCCTTATACCTAAATCCCATTGCGTATGGGCCCTTCCCCAAGGTTGATGATCGCCCGGCGATCGACCGAAAAGTATCTGCGTTCCTTGCCATCGGTATAGAAGACGGCGAAAAACGCGCCCTCCAAATGCAGAACCGTAATAGTCTCTAGCTTGCTGTAGTCCGAGTGGAAATACTACGTCTCAGCTGCATTTCGGGATACCGATAACGGTAAGTCGATGCCGAGGAGAGCTCTGGCGGCGACTGAACGGTATGTACTTGCAAGAAGCCGTGCTCCACATGCAGCCAAGGAAGATCATCCTTCCTCCACGCGGGGGTTGAGTGACGCCTCCACATAACACATTGGGTGTCCACACTTTCGTGAAGAGATTTTGTCACCATTCAAAGAGCTTCGTTCCATAGGGATGGAGTACTCGTACACTTGACAGAAGTGCGCACCGGTCTCCTGCGTGTGGGGGTTTGCACCTGCGAACAAGCACAGAAGATATGTCGTGACCTTGTGTTATGGTTGGCTCTTGACCAGGTCAATACCTAAAACTGCCCACCGGTTAATAGCAAGGTGAAGGTATATCCGCATCGAGTAAATGGGCACCGGGCCTGGTCAATTTGGCAATCCGTTCGGACGTCCATGAGGGAGATTACGGTCAGCACTGCAGATAGCGTACGAGTAAAAATGGCCTCACATAGCGTTGCTGGTACGAACGGACAGAGCGTCGGTGGGGTCGACGCAAGAAGCCGGCTGCAACAGCATATTCCAGGATCAGACGACTCGGTGAGCAGTGGCGTTGTCGCATTGGATCGCATGTCAGGAAAGAGCTTTTGAAGCAATGATCATCCGCGCAGATCTTCGAGATGGAGCTCGTACTCGTAGTTACGGGATTGGGCAGTGAGCCAAAGTCGACATCGGCGATATTCGGACTGTGCCGCCACAAGCCACGGAACCAACACCGACATGCGCCTTCTTGGAGGGCGATAAAGGCATTGGATACCAGGATCACGCTGGGAGCAAAGGAAAGCCAGGAATTTAGGCAAAAATGTAGTGCGAAACGATCGTGGTTGGTCGCGGATGAGTTTATACCCAATGAGTGAGAAGTGAGTTGACTCTGAACTGACCGAAAAGTACGGAGGCGCAGACGCCACGAATAGCAATATCGCATTCTTCCGGCAGATTCAACCAGTACTGTTGTTGCTTGCGGGTTGTCACACCATCCCACCGAATTTTCTCCAGGCTGCTTCGCCATGCCTTCTTTCTCACAGTCTACTCTTGCTGCTCGGATAGCAGTACGAATCCGCTGCGGGTGCTTGTTAGCCTCCAACGATCCATCAACAACAAGACGATATCAGTTGAGTACTTACAGGACGCGTCCCCGCCTTGGAGACGAATTTGATGGACGCGCAGCCCTTTGAACTCCGAGCCATGCGGGAAGAAGCTCTCGTCGACAGTGAGGCCGCCGTCTGGATTGACATCAACCTTGGCCATCCAGGCGCCGACGTCAGGTTCGGCGCCGTAAAATTGATCATCCCAAGCACCATAGAGCGAGTTGGTGAAGTAGATGCTTCGTCCTGACCTTGAGACTTCGACCATCTGTGGGCCTCCAGAGAGAGGCAGATCAGGCTTTGCCGGATGCGCTTTGCGGTCTTTGATGCCTCCAAGACGAACTGAGCCTACTTGGACTGGGTGCGCCGGATCAGACACATCATATTGCTTCATTTCGCCCGTCCCCCAACAAGCGACATAGAGGAATTTGTCGTCGACCGACAGATCGATGTCCGTGATTAGCGGAGGCACGGCCTTGAAGGGTTTAAGAATCGGTGGCAGTGAGTCCTCATCGGCTGGCTCGGCTGGAATGGAGATGACCTTCTCGGCCTTCCACTTCTCCCCATCTCGATACCATCGAAATATGGCACCAGACAGGTCCTTGGTCGATATGACGACTCCGACATAACCCCAGGTGGCTTCTGGGTCATGGGAGGGCCGGACTTCGAGGGCCATCTGATGCTCTTCGCCAAGGTCAACACGTTCATGATGTTGTCCTTTAGCGAGGTCCCAGAAATGGATGGCGTGGCCATACTTGTTGCTCAGCAACAACTCTGGGACAATGCCGTTCTCAATCATTGATGGGCTTCCCCACTCACTCGAAATCAGGACATTCTGGTTCAAGTGCCACCAAGCATCATAATGGAAGTGTTGCTAATTTGGTGTTAGTCTGGAAGACCTGAAGGACTGGGGACCTGGGTAACCCGGCATGATGTCAAGGGGGTCTTCTCACCGGGCCACGGTCTGTCTCCCACGCACGCAAAACATCAAAGGTGGAATGGTCAAGCAGAGCAATTCCACCAGGTCCGTCGGGGTTGTCTTCGGGACCTCCGAGGCATGTCAGGAAAACGCCATCCGGACCACAGTGCAAGGTGTGTGGACGCGAATAGCCAGCCTTGTCCGACAAAGTCTTCCCGTTGATTTTCTTGACCAGCTGTGGGTTTCGAGGATTCGGCCCCACATCGAAGACGTAGATGTTCGAGGAGCGCAATCCGGGGACGATCAGGAATCGGCGCTGCAGGCCGTCCATGTTGTGTCCTTCATGCTTGAGAGCCGAAGAGCAGGCGTTCCAGCCGAAATGATGGAGCTCGTCTCCCAATGCCGGGACATCGGTCCAGCCCACGACACGACCATACGACTCGGACTTCGGGTTCAGGTCAACGACTGTCAGAGCGTCATGCTTCTGGCCTTGCCTGTCAAAAGCCACTACATAGGCCAACTCTTCCGGCGGTGCGGCGATCGCGTCCGCTGCCGTGCGATAGAATGTCGGGTCCATGCTGCTTTCGAATCGAGATCAAATCGTCTCCGTGAGACTCTCTGACTGTTTTTTTTTTTTGGCAGATTGAACAGCAGAGATACTCCCACCGTCAGCTCGATATTTATCCTGCTTCAGCGGTCGTGTACACGCAATGCTCTGCCCCGGATAGGCAGTGTGATCTTGCCAGGGATTGGTTAGAAGGGTTTCCCAACGTACAAAGCTTACAACATGAACATTGACACAAGCCCGCGCCGCTCTCGAAGTCGGCCTAGTGTCGCTGAGACGACTTGCAGTGGAGAATGATAAAGTGGCACGTCAGCACTGGTTTTCAAGGCGACTGTGCCAGAATGGCGTGTGACACATCGCCACACACACACAGCAGAATGGGCATCAAAGGAGTTCGTGGGCTTGTGTGTCCTGAATGTATCATTCCAACGTCTCAGCTAGAGGATCAGGACCGTCTTGGACCTTCACGATAGCTTTATACTGTCTACAGCCCTCAACCTGATGCCGCAAAGCTACTGGCCGCCGATGACGCAAGAGCTATAAGCAATGGTGTAATGACCGGCCAGACCTTCGGTCGACAGGATGTCTATACGATGTTGTGCCGCTCAACCTTTCGAATGAGTCTAGGGTGCGGGCCTGATTTGCATTCGGCTGAAGAAAAGATTGGACAGGATTAGGATAAGCGAATCGCTCTACTACCCCAACCTTGGCTCCCGTCAGCCTTATCAGCCTTGGTCCCCTCAAGGGGGAAAAGGGCATGTCAATGTTGCCGCCGAGCTTATTCAACTGCCTGTCTTCTGCAAAAGGTGTCTGCAGCGCTGACGGACGGGGGCCCATGTGGTTGAAAGCCGACTACGCCTGAGCTCGAAGAGGAAGTCATGCATACTGTATCGATCAATCTGAATTTTCTTTCAAGACCACACGTAGAACCCAAGATCCGTCCATTCGCACGTACTGTACACCAGTATCAGCCCCAGAACGGGCCCGAATGACTCATCAGACGACACGTCAGTCTACTTTGGCAGGACCGCATTTCGCGCCGCCACGCTGAGGTTCCATGTCTCTCACACTATTCTTCTATTTCCACCCGCTGATCTTCATCGTCCCATTCTCGACCAGATTCTTATGCATGTCAAACGAATTGAAGAGCAAATGTGGCTCGTGGCCCATTCCCTTTCTCAGACACTCGAACTCGGCCTTGTCGAAGTAATCCTGCAGAATGGGCCGATAGTCGGGGTGCGCGCACTGCTTGATGATCTCTCGGGCTCGTTCACGCGGAGACAGGCCCCGCACGTCCGCCAGACCCTGTGTTCCCCCTGGCGTCAGCTCGAACTCTCACGTCGGAGTGCGGAGGACTTACAATATCCGTCACGATCACGTCCAGGTCATGTTCCGTCTGGTCGACGTGCGTGCACATGGGCACGATGCAGCTCACGCCCGTGGGGTCCGTCTTGGTGGGCCGCGTGCTCGGCGTGTGCATGATCGAGTACTTGGACGAGCGGAGGAAGTCGGCCGAGCCGCCCAGCCCGTTGAGCATGCGCGACCCCAGCACGCAGGTGCTGTTGGCGTGGGCGTAGATGTCGACCTCGACCGGCGTGTTCATGCCGATGACGCCCAGGCGGCGGATAATCTCGGGCGAGTTGGACACCTGTTGCGAGCGGAGGAGGAGCTTGGAGTGGTAGTTCTCCCACTGTGAGTGGAATCCCGGGGGTTGTCAGCACAGGTACAGATACGTAGGTGCGTACGAACGGACGGAGAGAGAGAGAGAGAGAAAGAGAAGGGGGGACAAAGTCCGCTCGACGGCAGCTTCAAACATTGGGTTTCACTTACCCCGTCGTAGAATCGTTGGAAGCCACCCGGCGAGAAACGGATCGACGTCGCGGTCGCAAAGTCGAGGTTCCCGCTGTCGAAGAGGTCGAGGAACGAGTCCTGCAGCACCTCGGTCCACACTTTCAGGTTCTTGAAGTTGGCGCCTCCTTTCTAAAACACCGTTCGAGAGAGATAAGTAAGTAACGGATCATCGAGCAGCGAGGACTTGATTCTCTTTCGAGGACTTACGGCCAGACCTCCAATCACCGCGTTGGCGATGTTGCCGATCCCAGACTGCAGGGGCAGCAGATTCTTGGGTAGTCGGCCTTGGTGGACTTCGTGTTCGAGGAATTCAATCAGATTGCGGGCAATCGCGCGCGACGTGTCGTCTTCGGGGGCGTTCTCGGTCGTTTGGTCGGGATAGTCGGACTCGACAATGGCGATCACGCGCTCCGGGTCGATCGGAATGTGTGGTGTGCCGATGCGGTCTTCTGGCGCCATGATGAGGTATGGCTTTGAGGAGAGGCGTCTCGTTAGCGTTGAACTGGCTCGGTCTGCATGAGATTAGATGTAGGGGCCTACCTTTCTGCGGGGTGGCAAATCAGTCATGGTGATGTCGTGGAGGCCCTCGAAGCTCGGGGCGGCGGTGTTGACTTCGATGATGATCTAATACCCCCACAGAAACACACACACATACATCAGTCGACTTGCTCACAAACACTCGCTCTGCAGGGTTGGGGGGGGGGGGTTCGTGCAAACCTTGTCTGCCATCTGGATGATCTCGGGACTGGCGCCGACACTCGCACCGGGTATGATGCCTCCGTCCTCGGTGATGGCGCTGGCCTCGATGATGGCCACGTCCAGTCTGTTGTTGGCCTTGTTCTTCGTGTAGAACCCGTACATGAGGTCGACGGGGAACATGCTGAGGTGCTTGTCGAAGAACTTGATGTTCCCGTTGTTGATGCCCTTGGCGATTTCCTTGCCGACCTGGTGGGGAGCCCGTCGCTCGATCATGTTGAGTCTCGCCCATCGGTTCTCCGTCTCTGCGCCGCTGGAAGCGCCGACAAAGAGGGAATACTTCAGCTTTCCTTGCAGGTTATTTTTCTCGACATGGTCGGCCAGCGCTGTGGGTACTTTTCTGGGGCGCTCGTCAGCTGTGGTGTTTTGACAGGTTGACACAACCGGCCGAGGTGGAGCTACTTCGGATATCCGACGCCTGTAAAGCCTGACCAGCCAATATACGAGCCATGGGGGAAGAGATCGATAAGATCCTCAGCCTTGGCCAGTTTCTGCCGGGGTTGTTAGCTTGTAGGGACAGTTTGACGAGCTCCTGGGCTGTTGCGTTTACGTTGAGATAGCTAGGTCGCCGGACTCGGCTCTTCAGCAGCGCCGAGGCGGCCATGACGACAGACCCGGACGAGACACCAGGAACTTAACGAAATAAAAGGGCACACAGCCGCCTGTTCCTCACGGCGTTGGGTGGACGTTCGACTTTACGGGGCGTGGTACAACAGTTGTGTTGGTCTTTATCAACAACACGTCACGGAGCTTCTGGCCGGCAAGAAGCCCACGCAGCGGCCATTTTCGTCATTGGTCACGGCACCAGATGGAGCTTGTGCTGCTTGGAGCCCCCTCGGCGGACCTGCTCGGAGATGAGATTGACGAATCACGCGGGCGGTGACTCAGGGTTCAGCCCAGTGCAGCCTAAGGGCTTGGGAGGCTCCGCTGGGGGCCCCGAATTCAGGTCTGGAAGTCGCCTGGCTGGCCAATGGTTGCCGACTGCATCATGTCCAAGACTGAGGCGGGAGTCAGGCCACGATCGCCGAGCCATCTCCGTGTGTTTCAACTGGGCAGTCTTGACTTACTGTACAAGGTACGGTACGGAGTAACTACTGCCACAAATGTCAAAGATAGGGCTGAGATCCAGATGCTGCGAGCCACGTGGAGGCGACGCCGAAGAATCTCTAGCTTAAGTTCCCGACAACGATACCCGGCCGCCTCCCTTGGTCCGTGAAACTGTCATTGCCGCCCTACTGTGTACATCCATGAGCCCGTGAGCAAGTTTGAGATATTAACATGTTTGTTTTCCCACCGCCACATTAAGCCACCCTCACTTAAAGAACAGAGACTGCGGCAAATGGTCGTACTCGACCTGCAAATTCTGTCAGCATGTGATGGCTTTGAGTGGGATGACAAGCCAACGACATAGTCCTGTGGCCATGATATTGACGTACCTCTTCCCATGGATCATCTGGATCGGCATTATGTACGGGCCCCATGGCACTACGGTCGAATACCTTCTCACTCACGTTGATGCCGCCGGGGACAACACGAACGAGCCTCACCTGCGGACAATCCGATGTCGACTTCATGGTTCTCTCCAGGTCCATGAAATACGCGCAGCAGCCTTCATGGGACAAAGCGATTAGGTTGTCCGGGAGGTCATTCTGAGGTCTCGACCCGGCGAATATCTGCACCGAGGTCGCCAGGCGGACAGCGTCGGTCGCGTTCCACACATTGCCGTACACGAGCGTGAAATGCGTCGTCCAGTGCAAGCCCCGCGCTTCCATCCTCCTCGCCACTTGGCTCTGGTAGAAGCTGTAGATGCCCGATCTGGTAGGGAAGAACCGCGCGGTGACGGCCATTCTTGACAGAGCTAAGCCCAGCGATATGATTGTCTCGACCAAGACCGCGAGACAATATCCGTGATCCGGCGGATGACCCTCCCGGTCCGGCCTCACTTCGTCCTTGGAGGTGCAGATGCCACAGTGACAGGCCCTGCGTATCTTGCTCAGGCTTTCAACATACGAAGCGGAGGCCTCGTCGTGGGTCAGTTTCAAGGAGCGTTCCATTCGGCCTTGAAAGCGCCTCAGCTCCGGCAGCCAGTCGGTGATCGTCTGGATCAGCCCAGCGCCGTATGACGCCGTGTTGCTCTGGTTTTGGATGGACACCAGTTGGCCATGCTCCTCATGGCCCTTGCCGTGCGCTAGTCCCTCGAACATCCTGGCCGCGCTGCCAATCATCGTCCCAAACGCTTTGGAATGGTCATGGTCGAGGTAGTGGAAACTCTTGCCGAAAACTCGGGGCAAGAGCGATTGCCATGCCACCCGACCGCCGAATCGCATGGTGTGGAGCACCGGAGAGTAAGTCTGGTCGACGAGAGATAGTTCCTCGAAGCCTCCTCCATTTTGATGTCGCGGTTCGAAAGTGGCCTTGAGGCCCGCCTCCGTCACGTATACCAGATTGACTTGTGATTCCTGATCCGGATGCGTCACGCGTAGTTCCCGCCCAGCCGAGTCGTAGACTGCTATGCGAAGATCGCACAGCCACTCGGCGATTGCCCCGAACCAGGAGATGATGCCACTGCCAGTGAAAGTGACCTGCTTCTGGTCCCCGCGGGTGACGCTCATCAACGCTTGCAAGGCGTTGGCCACTCCGCTCGCCGGGACGACCGTGTCAGCGCTCACGCCGACCGGAATACTGACTGGATACGGATTCAGTTGGAGATAGTCCTCGACCAGGAGGCCGAAGTCCGAGGCAGCGAAGATGCCATTGCAGCCATGCAGAGCAGCTTTCCATTGACAGAAGTGAGGCGTCACGTCTTCAGGACCTGCTGCCGCACGCGCCAGTGCCATAAGCACTTTTGCTCCATACTGTGTATCTCCATTAGCAATTACGACCATTGACCAAGGAGTTCCAATGGGAGCGACAATGACACGATCCTTCGACAACAGGAGAGAGGACTCACAGGCTCGTGGAAGGTCTCGCCCAGCGCTATCATCAAGGCCAGATGCTCATACGAACCTTCGTGGACAGCCTTATCGCGAATCACATTCGACAGACCCCAGCCGAAGGACAGTCTCTCGTCCGGCGCCACCGATAGATGAACAGGAAGATTGGACAGCGCCGAATTGATGTTTCGTCCTCCCTGGGAAGGTATATTGAGATCCTTGAAGAGCCTGTAAGCGACATAGCGAGTGTAAGGATCTACTCGCGATCCAGATAATTTCCGTAATGTGGCCGTCGGTATCGACACGCTCTCCGGCGTATCCTTTCCGACGATGGGCATGTTGACCAGATATTAAGTTGGACCTCTTTTCTTTTCACGAAGCCGCTTCATACATGTCGAATGATGAGTGTCGACGGCGCAGTCTCATCCCTCTCAAGGACAAAGACAATCCGATATGAACAAGAAGTCGAAGCTGATGCTGGAGCCATCGCATTGTCTTCAACCGCGTGATATCTTCCCAATCCAGGCCTTGCCGGCATGAGCGATACTGACTCAGCATGGCCAGGGCTCGCTTTGACTGCCCTGCTATTGGCAGCCAGGGCGAGAGAGAATGCGAGGTGCGGGGTAGATTCTGACCGGATTGATACGAGTACAAGAACTGCGAGGCGTCGTACAGTTCGCTCGTCAATCAGAGTAAGTCCGCTTCGATTTCGATGGTCGAAAAATGTCTACAATGTTAGGTATGGCAGAGGCAAGTTTGGTCTGTCATTTCGGTTGAGGTCCAAGAATCACATAAAGACTTCTCTGTTCATTGGCCACCTCGACTTCTAGAGCTGTTATTCTATCAATTTCACAACCGTCTACAAATGGCGCAATTGGATTCATTCTTCCAGAGCAATCATTGCCCGTACAGCCAGCTGCCATTTGTTTACGATGGAACATACCGGAGGACCAATTATGACATGCATCAATGCACCCACTACTTGGGTTGCAATCTTCTGCCGCAGACCACCCCTGCCCCTTTCGCAAGATACGTGGCAGCGACTGGCAAAGCATCTGCACGTGCCGGCAGCCACAGCCTCAAGTCTCGAAAGCTCGTCCGGTCGGGCTGTACCAATGAGGCATGAGCCCTATGCTGAAAGAGGTTGAGCTGCCACGCCGGCAGTTTTTGGTCTGAGGGGCTGGACAGCTCAGCCTCATGTCTGCGTTGTCCCTCTCATGAGTTCGCGCAGCTCGAACTGCTCATTTGATATCATTCAGTCCTCACCCTCCTTGAGAGACGCGAACCTTCGACGCTGTTCCAACAAGTTGAAACCGCCTGTCTTCAGTGTCGCCCACAGACACCGGCCAACCAGATTGAATACCAAAGGTCCGACTTGTCCTCCTGAATACCTTGCCTCTCGACCTGTCTCTGTCCAGCCACCGAGCATACTTCACCATTGACCATGCCTAACCCTGAGGACTATACCGTTGGTTGGATCTGTGCTATAACTACGGAATATGTTGCCGCACAGGAATTTCTCGACGAGGAGCACGACCGACCCGAAGGCGTCTCTCACCATGACGCCAACGACTATACACTGGGCAAGATTGCGAAACATAATGTCGTCATTGCTGTCTTGCCCGAAGGCGAGTACGGCATAGCCTCGGCTACAGGCGTTGCCATGAATATGCTGTCCAGCTTCCCTAATATCAGGATTGGTTTAATGGTCGGCATTGGTGGTGGCGCGCCAAGTAAAAAGCATGATATCCGTCTGGGGGACATCGTGGTCAGCGCTCCGCGCGACGGGAACGGCGGTGTGTTCCAGTACGACTTTGGCAAGACGATACAAGACCAGTGCTTTCGGACAACCGGTTTTCTGAATCAGCCACCAAGCGTGCTGCGGGCGGCGGTGAATGGACTCAAGACACAGTACAAGAGGAAAGGCCACCAGCTCGAAGAGAACATCAACGGTATTCTCAAGAAAAACAAAAGACTCCGGAAGGATTATGAGCGACCTGATCAAGGTAGCGATAGGTTGTATCAAAGCCATGTCATCCACCCTGCAGATGACGAATCAGCCTGTGCAACAGCTTGTGGTGATGAGCCAGGAAACCTGATATCGCGCCCCAAACGGACCGAAGAGGAAGATAATCCGGCAGTACACTTCGGCGTTGTCGCATCTGCAAACCAATTAATGAAGGATGCTTTGGTTCGGGATAAACTTGCTTTAGAAAAAGGGGTTCTTTGCTTTGAAATGGAAGCGGCAGGACTGATGAACCGATTTCCTTGCCTGGTGGTTCGGGGTATATGCGATTACTCAGACTCTCACAAAAACAAGGACTGGCAGGGTTATGCAGCAATGACAGCTGCTGCATTTGCGCGGGATCTTCTGCGCCGAATACCTCCCAATAAGGTAGAGGCTGAGAAGAGAATCAACGAGCTTCTTCATGATGGTTAGCTATTTGACAGTCTCTGATAAATGGCATTATATGGTTCTGACAATGCTACAGTTCTCGATACTGTTTCTACGACCGCGGCGAATGTTCGATTAATGACGTCCAAGTTAGACAGAGAGGAAGACGTCAAGATTCTTAACTGGCTCACGCCAGTCGAATACGGCCCTCAACATAGCGACTTCCTGCGAAGACGACAACCGGGAACTGGGCAATGGCTCTTAGACTCTGATGAGTACCACACTTGGTTAAAATCAGCCAAGCAAACGTTATTCTGCCCAGGTATGCCAGGAGCAGGGAAGACAATTCTCACATCAATCGTGGTTGACGACCTTATTACGAGATTTCAGAACGATACAACAACGGGCATTGGCTTCATATACTGTAATTTCCGACGCAATAACGAACAAAAGATTGAGGACTTGCTGGCGAGCCTGCTCAAACAGCTAACTATGGGTCAATCTTCCCTACCTGAGAGTGTGAAAACACTCTATGATCGACACAAAGACAGACAGACGCGGCCATCATCAGACGAAATCTTGAGAGCTCTCCAGCTCGTGGTCACTCTATATTCGAGAGTCTTCATCGTCATTGACGCACTTGACGAGTGTCAAGCATCCGATGGATGTCGATCGAACCTCCTATTCAGGATCTTCAGCCTCCAGGCCGAGACTGGAATAAACTTCTTTGCCACCTCGCGATCAATCCCAGACATTGAAAAAGCGTTCATGGGATATCCTTCGCGTGAAATCATTGCGAGTGACGAAGATGTACGCAGATATCTTGACGACCACATATTACAACTCCCAGCGTTTGTTTCAAAGACACCTAATCTACAAGAAGAAATCAAATACGAAATTACCGGGGCCGTTGCGGGAATGTACGTACCTTACTGACTCTTAAGGCTGCGACTATTGACCCACGTTCATCTAGGTTTCTTTTAGCACAACTCTATATCGACTCCCTTGGAGACAAGACTACAGCCCGGGAAATTAAGAAAGCACTAAAGGAGTTCCAGAAGCAAAACCAAATGAGATCGGCCGAGGATCAGCAACAAGACGCACTGGCTCAGGCATATGGGTACGCGATGGAGAGGATTGACGGACAGAAATCAGGTTTTCGGGGGCTCGCAAAGAGGGTTCTATCTTGGATCACCTGTGCGAAGCGACCGCTTACCACATTGGAACTTCAACACGCTCTCGCAGTGAATCCTGGCGATGCTAAACTTGACGAAGAAAACATTCCAGAGACCGATGACATTATTTCCGTCTGCGCTGGGTTAGTCACAGTCGACGAAGAAAGTGGCATTATCCGGTTAGTCCACTATACGACGCAGAGTTACTTGGAGACACATATGTTTCATCTAACACCTCAGAATGTCGAGAGCAATGACATTGCAAAGGCTGCTACCCAGAAATTTATCACAGCGATCTGTGTTAGCTACCTCTCATTCAACACGTTTGAAAGCGGCTGCTGCGAAACAAACGAGGAATTCCAGCATCGGCTGGAATCCAATCCGCTCTACGAATACGCGGCCAAGAATTGGGGACATCATGCTCGCGAGCCATCCGTTTTATGCCAGGAGGCGATGGAGTTTCTACCATGGAAGGGGGTGATGGATTTTCTTCAATGCATGTCGAAGGTGGAGGCTTCGAGCCAAGCACTGATCACAAACCAATATCCAGCGTACTCCGATTATAGCCAACGGTTCCCGCGGGCAATGACCGGACTTCACCTCGCAGCATACTTCGGCGTTGAGGAAATGGTTACGGCCTTATATTCAAAAGGAGTCGAAACAGACGCGAAGGACAGTTATAACCGGACACCCCTGTCGTGGGCTGCAGAGAAGGGACACAAGGCGATAGTTAAGCAGCTGCTTGAGAAGGGCGCTGACTTAGAGGCCAAGGACAAGAGATATAGCCAGACACCACTATCATGGGCTGCAGAGAAGGGGCACGAGGTAGTGGTCAAGCAGCTACTTGAGAGGGGCGCTGACTTAGAGACTAAGGACAATGATGGCCAGACACCGCTGTTATGGGCTGCAGAGCTAGGGTACGAGGTAATAGTTGAGCAGCTACTTGAGAAGGGCGCTGACTTAGAGGCTAAGGACAAGTATGGCCAGACACCGCTGTTATGGGCTGCAGAGCTAGGGTACGAGGTAGTAGTTAAGCAGCTACTTGAGAAGGGCGCTGACTTAGAGGCTAAGGACAAGTATGGCCAGACACCGCTGTTATGGGCTGCAGAGAAAGGGCACGAGGCAGTAGTTAAGCAGCTACTTGAGAAGGGCGCTGACTTAGAGGCCAAGGACAAGTATGGCCAGACACCGCTATTATGGGCTGCACGACGGGGATACGAGGCGGTAGTTAAGCAGCTACTTGAGAAGGGCGCTGACTTAGAGGCTAAGGACAACAACACTCGGACACCGCTGTCGTGGGCTACAGCGAACGGGCACGAGGCGGTGGTTAAGCAGCTACTTGAGAAGGGCGCTGACTTAGAGGCTAAGGACAACAACGGCTGGACACCGCTGTCGCGGCCTGTAATACATGGGCACGAGGCGGTGGTTAAGCAGCTACTTGAGAAGGGCGCTGACTTAGAGGCTAAGGACAATGACGGCCAGACGCCGCTGTCGTTAGCTGCAGAGATAGGGCGCGAGGTAGTAGTGAAGCTACTACTCGAGAAAGGGGCTAACTCAGAGGCTAAGGACAAGAAAGGCTGGACGCCGCTGGCGTTAGCTGTAGAGAAGGGGCGCGAGGTAGTGGTGAACCTACTACACGAGAAGGGCGCTAACTTAAAGTCTAAGGACAAGAAAGGCCGGACACCGCTGTCACGGGCTGCACAATGGGGGCACGATGTGGTGGTTGAGCAGCTACTCGAGAAGGGCGCTGACCTAGAGGTCAAGGACAATGATGGCCGGACGCCGCTGTCGTGGGCTATAGAGGAGGGGCACGAGGCAGTGGTTAAGCAGCTAAAACGGGCTGCACAGCTGGATCAGTGAGTTACTCTCACCACGGAGCACTCCTCGCCACGAATATCGTGGTAAGACGCCAGAGGTCTTCACTGCTCCTCGCAGAGGGCGTTCTCGGGAGAAGAGGGACTTCATCACTCAGTCCTCTACCGCAGTATGCACCTCGGACTCCTCTTGTCTACTACATGGGCTAGCCAGGATGATTCCGGCATGTTCAAGGATCTCAGTGGTCGGCTCTCTGAACAGACTGTCAACATTGTCACTAAAGGCTACGGTGGGAGCCTTGTGATCTTCTGGGGGAAGAGGGCGCTCAGCCAGAACTTCTTCCATCTCGGGCGCGTCTAGGTCGCGCAGACATCGCCGTCGAAGCTATGAACAACTACGATACCATCGCAGAGTTATGTCAGGGAAAGATTCCCACCGAAGCGCTCCTACGCTGGAGTCGATGTTTTGATGAAGAACGAGGTAGAAGGAGGACTCAGTCCATGACAGGAGATCAGTACGGATTACTGGCCTTTGCGAAGTGGAAAATATGGACACCACAGCGATATGAAGAGAAGTACACATTCACGTGGCCGGCGGCATTCAGATTGAGACTAACGTTGGCCTTTGGAGCTTTCAGTCTTCTGGCACACATATCATATGTGTACAGTACATGATGTCCACGTTAAGGCTGGGGAAAAGGGGCTTGAATAGTCAGAGTAGACCCGGCTAGCCTCAATGTCTCGCAACTTAATCAGCTGGAATGCACACACCCCCTGGAAAACAAATATCCGTACAGCGCCTCTCCGCAGAGTTGCTATGGGACCATGCTCGCCTCACGATGAGCAGTCGTAGTCGTAGAGGGACATTCTTCACCAATAAACCACAGATTCTTGAGAACCTGGGGTTTCCCGATATTGTATCGATGAAACAAACACAATGCACGGCTCCTTTGTACTACGTTTGACCTGATACGTCTCTTGAATACACCCCCCCAACAGACTCGTCATGATAGACCTCCTCTCCCGCCTGATCTCCTCCTTGCTGTCGTGCTCAGAACGAGCACCATTCAAGTGACAGGTCGTTTGCATGGTAACCGCACTTACTTCGCGATTCATCCCGACCATGTTCTAGTGGCACCTCGCTCCGTACTAAGAGTCAGTATCGTGCACTACTGTATGCTCGTAACGTGTTCAGTACTGTGGGGCGTGGTTTCGTTTGTACAAGGCACTGCATCACTGGCCCGCCTCTACTAAGTAGCTAAGAACGGCCCCTTCCGAGTTTAAAGCTGAATACAGAACCGAGAACGAATTATGCATTGCAGGGGCGCTATCCACCCATCATTCATCTGCATGATGAAGCACAGTAGCTCGGCAGCCTCTATGTCCCTGACTAGTGGGCCGTACTAGTACACATGCTGACGCTAAGCCTGCTGCGCCTTCAGTGTCTCCATGCCTTGCCTGGGTTTCTCCCATTCAGCAGCTCGATTTGTGATCCAATTCAGTGCCTCACCATGCCATGCCAGGCCAGGCCAGGCCAGGCCAGCTATCCTATGCTTCAAAAACATGGCCGCGGAAGCACATTCAGCATCTGCATTTGCCCTAAAGTCCTTGGATTTCCATGATACGTTGCACGACACGCTCGAATGGGGCCCGAGCTTGTTCATCTGGAACATAGGCCTCTCCCGGACTCACGTCCCAAAACCACTCGTTCAGCACATCCCATTCGATGTCCTATGATAGACAGAGTCAGCAAAATACTTCCAACCAGGCTGGGCAGGCACTCGAGCGAGGGCGAGGGGGGGAGTGGATGTTTGGGTACTTACGCAGCACCGTTCCATGCCTCCATCGGGGTGTTTGATCCACACTCCCACGCGCAGCTTAATCCTCAGCTGGGGGATGCTCATGTGCTGAAGGGATCTCCTCAGGGCGGGGAGACCGAGCGGCCCACTCTCCTGCAATCGGAGGAGATGAACGGTGTGCCCGTTGTCAGGGAAGTTGATGAAGCCGTCCGGCCGAAAGCGAGAGCTATGCTGCATCACCCCCTCTTCCTGTCGCGCGCCGAGGATGACATGGTGGCGCAGATCGTAGACATACTGCAAGATATAGACCGCTGGCCAGTACAGCCGTTTGAACTCGACAATTTGTCGAGGGTAGTCGGCGTGGGTGGTTGGCAAGACGGGCGGGATGGGGATATGCCTGGCGGCGCCCAGCTCCTTGAGCTTCGACACCGCAATGGCGAGGAGGAAGAGCTGGTTGAGTGGATGATCGGGCGGGGCCAGTCCCAGGGCGTGTGCCTGGGCCAGTGCGCGAGCTTGCAAGTGCGCTGCTGCACATCTGTGTATGAACGCTTGCATGTCTCCTGGTAGGACTCCTCGCGTCAATGCTTGCCCGTGAGCGCGCCCTCGTGCCTGTGTCAGCGAGAACAGCTGTCGAAAGAGGTCCATGCCCTGCGGTCGCGGCGGCCCGGAGACGCAGACGGTGAACGGGGTGATGCACAGCTCGCGAAGCTGGCGCAAGAGGCCGCGCAAGACGGTCCAGTCCACGATGATCATCGTGTGCAGCGCCATTTCGAGGTACCGTACGCGCGCAGACAGAGTGGCCCCGAGAGTCAGCGCCAGCGGGCGACGGATGAAGATGTCGAGCCACGTTTCGGGACCGGGGATTCGGAGTCTGAAGTTCGCCAGGAATACTTGCTCGGCCACCTCTTTCAAGCGTCGACAGACCAGGAATACCGCCATGGCATGGTGTCTGGGCCGGCGAGAGGACAACGGGCGGGCCGGGATTCTGGGGAGAACAACGCACTGAGCAAAGAGCAGCATGAGGATGTTGCGAAGGATCTCTACCGGCATTGCAACGAGGGTCGGCTCAATAGGACTGTGTTCAGGCGGAGCGAATCTCGGCGAAACAACCAGGATGGGCGGAAGGGAGGGCTGCTGCTCGGGCGCGGGAGGGGTGTCTTCGACTCGAAGCATAGCCGTTCCTTCTTCGACTTGGGCCAAGGCCTTTGCCTCTTCGTCGGGAGAAAGGGCCATTGTTGGAGGGAGAGGGGGGTGCAAGTGCAAGGAGCGAGCAAACAAGGAACTGGTTCTGTACGTGTTGCGACAATGAGACTGCTGCTAAAGGGTTCTGTCCGTGTACTGACAATGAGTCTACTAAAGGGTACGGTGTGTGTAGCGACAATGAGTCTACTAAAGAGTACTGTCTGTGTAGCAATAAAGAAACTGCGTCCTGACTGACTGCGTGCTACGGGTAAAAAGCTACAGATTCAACATGACATCGTGGGACAAGCACCGAGACTGCTTGGCGCAGGAGTCCCAGCCAGGAGGTCAATCGCATCATCGGCGCACGACTAAGCGACTCACGGGGGTCCTGTTCGCGGGTGGGGACAGCAGATCGCGACAAAGAGAATACCGCGAGGGAGGGACATGCAGACTATGTACAGAGCTCTCACAGGGATCAGGGACCAGGGATCGGGGTTTAGAATTGCTGATACGAAGAAAGGGGCACAGATTCTATAATACGAGCTATGCGAGTGTTAGTGTATCGAGCGAGCAGAACGTTAACAGTATACAGACAGAGTGGACGGACGATATATATGAATACAAAGAAGAGGTGGCACACGGAACGGACGAGGCTGAAGCGAAAGGGGCACGCACGGCGAAGCGTGAGAAGACAAAGCATTAATTAATAATCAAAGGCATGGCATGGCGCATTATGATTGTCGTCAGCATCATCAACTATAGTCTATGTATATGCACGGGCTCTTATCGAGCGTCAACAGCCTAACGGTACGTTGCGGCCTTCTGCAGCCCCTGTCTCAGCCGGAAGACGTACCCGCCGTGGTAGAAGTTCTCCTCTACGCCGACTCTGCCCGACGAGGCACCTTCGTACTCGGCAAACATCTCGCGCTTCTTGTCCACCGCTCGTTCAGCCCTGTCGCCTTCAAAGCAGACGGCAACAAGGCCGGCCGTGCTCAGCTTCTCTCGTAGCTCGTTGGTCTCGGACGGGTTGGAGCTCAGCGCCAGCCAGGCGAGCACAAAGCCAAGGATGGCGTACACGGTGTTCAGGCCGACCAGCGTGTATAGCGGGGCCTTGGGCACTCTGGAGACCAGCTTCGTGCTGCGGACCTGTTCTTCCAAGTCCGCCCTTGCCGTCATGACCCCGGAGCCCAGGGCCATGGCAGTCCTGGAGTACGCCCGCGCCCAGGAGTCGGCCATCTGCGCGGTATTGCTGTACTGGCTTGCCGAGTACGCGGCGGTTTCCAGGGCCACTTTGCCGAAGCCGTAGTAATTTCCCGCGTTGAGTAACGTCCCCACTGAGCCGTTGGCCACCTCGGCCGTCGCGTGCTGGAGACTGCCGTTGACGAAATCGTACGTGATCTGGTAGGCGGTCGCCGAGCAGTTGAGGAGCCAGCTGGTCCCGCCGCGCGTCGGCATGACCACGTTGCCATCGGCGGTTTGCTCGTCCGTGGCGCCCAGCTCAACTTTGGCCCAGGCGGCGAGATGATGCGGATTGCTCGGACGTGTCAGGAAGCTCTCCGTGTCGGTGGACTGGTTTGCCAGCTGAGTGAGACCCGCGTCTCGATAGAAGACAATACCGGCGGAGCGGAAAGCGAGGCCGGTCACACTGTCCGTGGCATCGCCGTTGATGATCGGTTGGGCCAAATCACCGTAGAATGCGTCGGTGCAGTGGAATGACTCGGACGTGGCGGACTGGTTAAACCCGAGGTTGCATTGCTTGCCCATTTGCCTGCACTCGGTGTGGACCGCGAGAGATTCTGCACGGTAGTCGAGGTTCGAGGGGTTGTCCGCAGGTCCGAGGTAGGCGAAGTGCATGTCGTTGATATACATGTCGTAGACGGCGTTGGTGGTCGAAGTGTTACTCATGACTCGTGCCGCCTCGTTTGCACCCGTGAGAAAGACACTGGTTTCGGCGAAGTTGATGATACAGTCGCCGGCGTCGAAATCATCAGCTGTCTGGTTTGAGCACGCGCCATCTGGAAGCCCGCGTCCGAGGGCTTGAGACGGAAGCTGTACGTCAGTCAACTCTATATTGACCGCCTCCATGACCAGATGCAGCCAAGTATCTACGCCGGCGATGGTGTATCCCAGGACCGTGAACGTCGCCAGCACCGTCAATGCATTGCGCACGTTCGACGCCATGGCTCCGTCCTTGCGAGGCCACCGCCGGTACGAGAGCGCGTTCCACAGCGGTGTAATGCCAGCGGAAAGACTGTCTAGGAGTAACGAAAACTGAAACGGAGTGGGTAGCTCAGACCCGGACATTTGCGAGTTCGCTTTGAGTGATTGAGCGAGAGGGAAAGAGACCAGGATCATCGCGCTCACGGCCAACAGGGGCGCGACCGTGGATGACCAGGACGCGATGGTCACTAGCGTGGTCGGGTTGAAATCGACATAGTAGGCGTCCGCGTCGAACTCGGATCTCAGGTTCAAGGTCAAGGAGCCCGAAGACCTCCTGTCTACAGGCTTGTCGACATTGTTGGACAGCACCAGGCCGAGCAGCAGACTCGCGAGACCCATCATCGGCACCACAATCAGCGCGAGGGAAGCGAAGATGACTCTCTTGCCGCCGCTGTGCCGCCTCTTCGCTGTCGTCGCTGGCATCTGCTGTCCCGGTTTTCTTTCACTGTGTATGTCCTCCTGCGAAGCCAGAGACTCGTACCGACGGTGCGGTCTTTTGCGGCCCTGGAGAGGGAGCTCGTTCTGAAATTGGAGTCCATGTTGGCTTAGAGTTTGATGATACTGCGACGGTGTCGCAGACTGTAATTGATCCATGAATGAATGTCAACTGAATGAGCGTGGGTTTAAAGAAAGAATGCGATGGAGCAAAAGCGAGTGTACAGCGACCAAAACGAGCAAACAAAACGAAATTGCAGGAGGTGCACAGAGCATTGCATTCAGCTTGCGTTAAGAACATCCATTGTTCATATTGCTCCAGTAGCGTAGGGTGCCTGAAGCTCAGGTCTAGCAGTACGGAGGCGATAGCTTGTTAGGTGCCAAAAGACGGGCTCCGGTCGACAGGGGAATAAGCAGACCAGTGGCCTACCATGCTGGAAACAGAAAGACTTCTGGCATCTGTCGGAGGCCTGAGGTTTTCGGAATTTCCCAATCCAGCGGTGGGTACGACCAGGACAGGCCTACGGCTCGATCGCGGTGGTTGTGGTGGAGTCCAGCAGCCCTGAAACGAGGCCGTTTGCTGACTTCTGGGCATCGCCAATGCTGCTATTTTCTGGAAGCACAATCTCCAACCAAGCCTCGAGCTTGGGAGCTTTTCTGGCATTTTCGCATCCTTCCGGTCTGTGGCTTGACTTCCCAGCGCCATCGTAGATACCGAACTTTGTACAATATCCAATCGCCTCTCGGATGGCCACGCGCAAAGTTCAATTTGGTCCTGTGGAATGCCGGTTGAGGTGGCATGGATGAGAAGCCGCCAAGGTTGTGGCGCGATTGGCTGAGATGGAAGGTGCTGAAGAACAGAAAGATAAAGAAGAAATGGAGCACAAGGGTAAAGAACGCCAGAAGCAGGAGGAAAAACGTGGCCAGAAAACCCGGTAAACAGCAAGTCCAGTAAACTCTAGGTTTGCGTCCATCTGCTGCCGAGACGCGGTCGAGCAAGTTCGGGCCGTGAGATTTGGTCGTCGACAATACCACCAGAATTGAGATTCAGCTTCTTGCGCGCCTCACGATACAGGCTGCGACGCGCAGGCCACGCCGTCGTTGGCTGTGGACGAGAACATTCCCGGTAGCCTCATCTTCTTCCACAAGCTCCTCGTTCGCTGCTGTCAAGTGCGAAGGTCCTTTCCATTCTCTGTCTCTATGGGCGCAGCAACCTCCCCGCGAATGACCATACTGCACCTGGACCACTCATCCCCGCCGCCTAACCTTTCCCACCGCTCATATCTGCCCATGTCATCCTCCTTCCGGCCCAACGCCGCCACTTCCTCCGGTCCATAGCACATCGCCGTCTCTCCCTCGCTGTAGGCGGGCCATGGATCCCCGCCGTTGACGAAGGTTATCCAGTGCCGTCCCATCTGCTCTGCTGCCTTCGCCAGCTTCTCTGGCAAGAGGTGGTTGTACGTCTGGAAGAGAAAGAGCAAGTCCACGGCGTGGTGTGCCAAGTTCTCAAACGGGCCCGGAAATGGGTTGCCATAACGCATGTGGTAGTAGAACGCCTTCTCCCCACTGAACGACTTTGCAATCTCGTGGATGTCGCGGCCAAACTCGGCGTCGCTGCAGAAAGGTTCCAGGGCGGATACTGCTTGCTCGTAGGAGAAGTCTGAGAGACTGTAGGACGAGATCATATGCTCAACAACTTCGGCAGGGAAGTAGGAAGAGAGCAAGGAGCGGATCTTGCCTGGTGTCCAGCCGAATTTGGCAATACGCGAGCCCCAGAGGATACCCTGTCGCAGAGGTCAGATGTGGCAAGCAGAGTCAACGAAAAGAAGATTAGGAGCGAGAGTTTACTTCGTTCTCACAGTCACCAATGATGATTCTGCGTACATACGGGTCATACTGCTGGGTCCCTATCGTCGACGACCTGGGAAGTTCATCCAGCAGGAATCCATCGACTGTGGCTTGCCAATTTGGGAGCGGAGATCCGGTGGCGATGTATGCGTCCAACAGCTCATTCGCTGGTACGTCCCGCAAGCGCTGGACTTTGTCCAACGCAGGCATATCAGAGGGAATCTGCAGGTGTGTAAGAATCTTCTGGTATATGCCTTCTTGGTGTTCGAGGCTACGAGTCGTGAGGACGGCATTGCCCGACATGATGACCGCCTGGCTGAATAGCTCCTCGCGTGCAGCCCAGGGCGACAGCATCTGAATCTGAATATCGCCTGCTCTCCATATCAGTACATCGATTCCTCCCACAACGCAAGGTCGGAGCAAGAACTAAATACGGAAAGCAAAGAAATCAAAGAAACTCACTCCCACCCGCGCTCTGACCCACCACCGTCACCCGCTCCGGATCACCACCAAACGCACCAATATACCGCTTCACCCACTGCATCGCCACGATCTGGTCGTGGATGCCATAGTTCCCGACGCCGAGGTCGCCGGCTCTCCGATTATCTGCCTCAAGATCAGCCGATGCCAAAAATCCAAAAGCTCCCAGTCTGAAGTTTATGGTGACGACAACGATTGGCTGCTCCATGCCCAAGGACAGGTGCACGAGGGGAGCGCCGTTATACTGGGCTGCAGACCCGGCGCCCATGCAGTTAGCGCCACCATGAATGAAGACGAGGACGGGAAGTTTCGCAGCGGGAGCATTGTGTGTGGGTGCCGTGATGTTAAGGTTGAGGCACAGGAACTCGTCGACGGGAGGAATGGGGTTTTCGGCCGGGAGGCTGGCGCCAACGAGGTTGACAGAGGCCGCGAGGGTAGGTGTGGGCGAGACTGGGCTGTTGTGGTCGTTGTAAGCACTGGAGACGCCTGAACCTACAGAACTGAGAGTGACGGTATGGAAAAAACGAAGAATCCAAGATTATATCAGACGTACAGTGGCAAAATTGCATACGTACCCGAACCGGCTGGCGTCGAGAGCCTTCGTGGACCACTCATCCACGATCTTGGGCCTTTGAAACCGCCGCGAGACAGCACCGTAAGGTATCCCCCGGAATTGTGCTACGGTGCCGTCGAAGTACGTCTTGTCCGTGTTGACGTTGCCGAGACCTGCGATGTTGCGCTTGATGAGCATGGCTGCTCTTCTATGTCGGTCGAGATCGCTTCAGCTATCGTTCGCTGCCAGCGACAGTCCTTGCCATGAAGGAGCGCTTTTGGTTGCAAGGCGCGGTGTTCTTCGAAATGGTGCCATCATCAAGAGGTATGGTCATGAGAAAGCTTGCTCCGTGGTATGTCCATTTTTCCGCCGAAAGCTGCAAAGACCCGGCCTTCGAAGAAACAATGACGGCACGGTCTGAAAGGCGGCGCCACAAGTACGTACATGTGATTCAACGCAGCATTGTTTCACAACAAGAGGCTCCTAAGTGACCATCCTTCCTGCCACTGGCTTGATTGCTGGGCAAGTGACAGATGCTGGGAGGCAGCAGAGAGGGCGGGGGGAGCGGGGTGAGGATCCGGGGGGTTACGCACCATACTCGGTACCCCTGTCAGAATTCCAATGTTTCGCCGACTCCCCTGGAACGTCTTTGGGCAGAGACTACCACCGGCACAGTCTTACCCCGTGGCAATCATGCGGAAAACCACCGCCAGGTTTGGGCTGGGATGGATGCAGGACGCGAGTCTCATGTATGCGTCCCTCGGCCCGGAAGTGGTCTTGGAAACTGCCATGCTGTCGTGAGAAAGAACAGCACGGCGTATTACATGAGAATCCCTTTGACACCGTCGACATCATGCCAGGGCCAGTCGAAGAGCCAGTTCCGACCTCCAAGAAGGCACAGCAACCACCGGTAGACATTCAGAAAGTCTTCCACTACACCGACCTCGACACATCCAGGCCCACGCGCGTCGACGACCCCTACGATTACCAATGGGGCTTCGGTAATCGCTTCCAAAGCGAAATCATCCCAGGCACACTGCCCGTGGCGCAGAATCACCCCCAGGTACCGCGTTTCAACCTGTACACCGAAGGGCTCACGTCGTCCGCCTTCGCCGCGAGCAGGGCCGCCAATGCGAGCACGTACATGTACCGCTGCCGGCCATCGGTCGCGAACCATGGCTTCCAGGACGGCGTGCTCGAGTCCAGAGCGCATCTGGAAAGCTGCTTCTTGACCGTCAACCCAAAGGTCAAGATGAACCCGGCGCAGATCGAGTGGGCGCCTTTTGATCTTCCCCTGGAAGGCGAGGAGACTGATTTTGTGGACGGCCTGCACTCTCTGGCGGGATCTGGGGACGTCAACATGCGCGATGGGCTCGCGCTGCATGTGTTCATGATCAACGCCCGGATGAGGTGGAGGGCGTTTCTGAACGGCGATGGAGAGTTCTTGATCGTCGCCCAGCTGGGCAACCTGGACATCCAGACGGAGATGGGCAAAATCTACCTCCAGCCCGGCGAGATCTGCGTGGTCCCGCGCGGCATCAAATTCTGCCTGAACCCGGCGGACGGCACGCGAGAAGCGCGAGGGTACGTCCTGGAGGTTTGGGGGTCCCGATTCGAGTTGCCCGACCTGGGCCCGATCGGGGGGTATGGAAACGCCAACGCGCGCGACTTTGCGTATCCTGTCGCGTACATGGACGATCTGGAGGAGCTACATCAGCAGTGGTGTATCGTCGAGAAGATCAACGGGGAATACCATGTCTTGATGCAGGACCACAGTCCGTTCGATGTCGCGGCGTGGCACGGCAATTGCCTGCCTTACAAGGTAATGACAGTGAACCCCCCTAGACTTCTGTCACCCCCACCCAGGAGATATAAGCATATATGCTGACCGTGCGTCCCGCCGCTTTGCAGTACGACATGACCAAGTTCGTGGCGCAGGGCAGTACATCCGTCGACCATACGGATCCTTCGATCTGGACGCTTCTCACCGCCCGCTCGCGCGACCCCAACGTGCCGCTCGTCGACTTCATCTGGTTCGGCCCGCGCTGGGACGTGGCCATGAACAGTTTCCGCCTGCCGTATTTCCACCGCAACAGCGCGAGCGAGTTCATCGCGAACATCTATGGTGCGTCGGGCGGGAGGAGCGCCAACTTCCGACCGGGCGGAGGCGTCTACGAAGCCGGCCACACCGCGCACGGCGGCTTCGGGGACATCTACGTGGCTGAACGGAGAAAGAAGAGGAATGAACCGAGGATCTTGTTCCAGGGTATGTTCCGCCCCCTTTTTTTCCCTACCCTTCCCCGGGCTGTCGAGGCGAGGCACGCTTCCCAGTGTATCCACGACCAACACAAAAATAGGCATGATGACGTTCATGATCGAGTCGTCACGATCACTCCTATTCACTGAATGGAGTCGCGAACACAGTACCACCGACGCCACGCCGGCCTCGGTCTGGGACTCGGTGCCAGACCAGTTCTCCACGGATCCCAAGGTGCGGGCCCTTTTGCAGCGGGTGAAGAAGCAGAAGGCTGAGAGGAAGGCGGAAGACGAGGCGTACCATGACGATGAGCGGCTCGAAGAGCTTCTGGGCAAAGTCGCGGTCGCTGAGCAGCAGCAGAACGGGACGGAGGTGGTGAACGGGACTTCCGTCCATGCCTCTGCACAGGCGATTGCTTCCTAGGATAGCGATGGAGTACGGCTCTCCTCGAGATACGTGACAACTTAGTCCAGTGATGCTGCCTATCGCGGGTGATTAAACTATGCTACGTCGAAGATCTCACGAGCGGCTGTATGGTCGAACGTGCAAGACAATAGATAGCAAGTCAGTGCCATTTCGAGGTGCTTATCGTGGCTATATAACACGGTTCACTCCTAGTCTTCCGACATCAATGCTCCCTGAAATACGCCTCACATTCAGCCTTCGAATCATACCCAAACAGCCCGTCGTTCCAGTTCTTGGTCGGCTTGCCCGCCACGGGCTCCCACTGCCACGCCCTCACGCGGGCCGGGTCCTTGAGCCTCTCGTCCCGCGCCCGCTGCTCCGGCCCGTCCGGGTAGTGGTTCTCGGTCTTCTGCCTGCGGGCGTTCTGCTGGATCTGCGTGGCGCGGGAAAACCGCAGGTCCTGGAACGCGGCCCCGACGCGGTCGAGGGGCAGGTGGGCGAGGCATTCGGCCAGGACGGCGCCGTCCTCGATCGCCTGGGCTGCACCCTGCGCCAAGTACGGGAGCATGGGATGGCATGCGTCGCCGATGAGGACGGCGCGGCCGCGGTGCCAGGACTCGAGCGGGTCGAGGTCCTGGAGCTTCCATTTGACGATGGAGCCGGAGTCTGCGTGGAAGAGGATGGTGCGGACACTTGGCAACAAAGATTGGTCAGTCAGTCAGTCAGTCTTCCTTGGACTTTCGAGGAGCGTGGGGGAAGGAGTCAGAAAAGAGAAGAGAGATGCGACGCACGCTGGACACCAGTCGCTGAAGTTCCGGCGCAGTTCGTCAACGTCCGCTCCCAGTTGCTTGTGCTCGTCGCCGAGAGAGCCGTCGTCGGGGAAGACTGCGACGCAGTTGAAGAGCCTATCGCCGCGGCTGCCGCCCCCGTGCTGGATCAGCATAATTGTGTCTTTTGCACGAATGTATGTATGTATGTATCGATCTCGCTCGCGACGCGCAACGCACTTACAGCAGCGTGCCGATGACATGCCTGCCTGGTCCCCACCACGCCGTTGCGGCGTGGCCTTCGACCAGCGGCGCAATCACCGGGTCGTCCTTGTACTGTTCAACGTCCAGGGCGAACTGGAAGGCGTAGTCTCCGGTGGGCAGCGCGGGCACGGGCTTCTGCGCGAGTATGTCGCGCATCTTGCTCCTGACGCCGTCCGCGCCGACGATGAAGTCGCACCCCAAGACCTCCCCGGAGGCGAGGGTCACGCTCGCCCTGGCCACGTCCGCGTCGACCACGCGGGACCCCAGCCTGACGTGCATGCCCAGGCTGCGCACCTTCTTCAGCATGGCCGTGTGGAGATCCGCCCGGTGAAGCATCCACACGGGCGCGCCGTACTTCTTGAGCGCGAGGCCCGGATCCATCGCGACCTCGCTCAGCACCGCGCCGTTGTCCCAGCGCAACACCCTCGAGACCCGGCTCTGGACAATGACGGCTCGCAGGTCGTCTTCGAGGCCCCAGCGGATGAGTTCGCGGGTCGCGTTGCTTGAGATCAAGACGCCGGCGCCGATTTCGCGGAGCACGGACGCGCCTTCGACAATCGTGACGCGGTGGCCGGCGCCGTGGATCGCGAGCGCGGCCGCCAGACCAGCGATGCCGGCGCCCACGATGATCACCTCGAGCCCTTGCTTGCTGACGGCGTGGGGAGACATCTTGAAAACGTAAACACGAGGCTTGAGGGAAGTGACACTGCTGGGCGCGCTCATCAAGCTGCCGCGCCTGCCATGCTGGCCAGGGTCGCGAACTATCGATTCGGCCTTGTGGCTAATTACACCACTGCGCCGCCCGTTCTGTCACATGTCCTGATCGGTACAGGTTCGTGTAAGAAACTGCACGGGGTAATATTGTCAAGTACCTTTGTTGTCCGGGGGAAGTCGCCAGCCGGAGCAGTGTTACACGGTCGTTTTGCTTGCGGGGTTAAAATTATGCCGGCAGTACGCTACCTTGCTCTAGACGATCTACTGCAATGAGGATCCGGCAAAACACTATTCTGCGGTGGACTTGGACGGCAATCATGCAGGACCGGTGCCCATCAATGGTATGTTGCGGTCGACAAGGGGTGGGTGTCTAAGCTTGTCTTAATCCTGGACAAGTCAAACAATGCAGCGCGGCCGTCATGTCACCGTCGCGCCCTGAACCCTCGACCAACCGCCTTCGCGTCGTTGTTGTCGGCGCAGGACTAGGCGGCCTCGCTGCCGCCATTGCCATCTACCGGACTGGGCTTGCGGACGTCCAAGTGCTCGAAGCCGCGTCCGAGCTCGGCGAGCTCGGTGCCGGCATCCAAGTCAGCCCAAATTGCTCGCGCCTCTTGATCCGGTGGGGCGTCGACAAGTACCTCGGCGACAGTGTGGTTCTGCCTAGGTACGGCAGAGTGGTCAGATGGCAGAACGGCGAGGTGTTGAGCCAGGCGCCCATGATGCCGCAGATCCAGGAGAAATACGGCTTCCCTCACTGGCACGTCCACCGTAGTGACCTGCACGAGGCTCTCCGGAAGAAGGTGGAGGAGCTGAAGATCCCCATCAGAGTCAATGCAAAGGTCGTGAGTGCGGATGTCGACGGGGCCAGCGTCTTGCTGCACACGGGCGAGAAGATAGACGCGGATCTGATCGTGGGCGCCGACGGCCTACGGTCGACGATGCGCGAGGTGGTGCTGCATGGCTTGGAAGCTGCGCCGCCTTTCGTGACGGGTGACTACGCCTATAGATTTACAGTCCCCACAGACGACATGGTGGGTGACCCGGTGCTGGCGGACTGCGTCGAGGTGCCCATGGCCATTGGATGGTGGGGGCCGCGAATGCACGTTGTGGGATACAAGCTGCGGAACGAAACCATCTTCAACGTCGTGGCCGTCTTTCCCGACGACGGCACCATGGACAACACATACAAGATGGAAGGTGAGATCGAGCACTTGAAGAAGCTGTACGACGGGTGGTGTCCGCAGGTCAAGGCCTTGATCGACCGCGCAAGACCGGGCACGGTCACGAAATGGAAACTGATGGATATACCGCCATTACAGAGGTGGCATCGAGGCAGGTTGGTGCTGATCGGAGGTGTGTACTGTACTCCGTACCACAGTCTTGTGAATAATGCGGACTTTGACTGATGGTATAACCACAGATGCTTGCCACCCCATGTTGCCATACATGGCCCAGGGTGCCTCACAAGCTGTCGAGGACGCCGCTGCCCTGGCAATGTGTCTGCGACACTTGCCCCTCTCGGACGTCGGTTCCGTATTCCAGCAACTTAGATACTCGCGAGCCACGCAGATACAGAAGTACGCCCGGACACAGCGGGACAAGAACCACATGCTCGACGGTCCGGAGCAAGAAGCCCGCGATGCTGCAATGAGGGATGCCAGTGCAGCAGCCAGATCCGCGTACGCATGGAGTTGGGAGGCTGAGGATGGCGAAGTGCCGAGACCCTGGAACGAAGGGTTGTTTGGGTACGACGCAGAGGAGGAGGCATTGAAAGGGATCAGGAAACTTGGATACTCCGTCGAGGTCGAGTAGAAGTAGAAGTAGAGGCACTGATTAATAGATTGCGTCCCTGTCTCTCGAAAACGCTTCGTATTATAATACAGAATACTGCGATATTGACGAGGAGATGCCATCAACACGACACACTAATTATCTCGATACAACAACGACGACGGCGACAAGATCTCGCTCGAAGTATCTTTCTCTCAACTAGACGACAATGCCTGTGTGGTGGTACATGTGAAAGGCAATATACTGTAGGCGACGGCGGCCCAATTCTGCACCCAACATTGTGCCGCACGTGGCCGGCTCAACATTGCAATATTGCGCCGGGGGCTGGAGAGCCCACCATGTCCGGGGAAAATCTGGAGTATGTACATACATGTACCCGTCTGGGGCCCCGGATCCAACCCCACCTTTCAAAGACCAGGTGCAGGTGGATCAATAGTTTCCTGATCCTTCTTCAGTCTGCTAATTCCTGTATCTATCTCATCCTCGCGAGGGTAGGCAGCGTACCACCGCTCGGGCCTTCTCGACAAATCCTGTACCCCCAGAAACCACAATGGCACGCTCACAAAGCGAGAGTCTTGCGGCGAACTGGAAATGCTTGCTGGCATGCCTGCTCATCGCAATGGGACGTGAGTTGATGAAATCCCCTTCATTGTTGTGTGTAGCCCAGTTGCGAAAGCATTTCGATGCTGACCCGGAACAAGCGTTTCAGTATGGTGTCGACTTCGGTCTCATTGCTGGTATTCAAGCCATGGTGGGCTTCGACCAAGTGAGCGCCGCCTCCCGACTCCGATGGAGAGGCTGTAATGCTGAGTCTTCGTCTCAGGTCTTCGGCCACAAGGATCCGCTGTCCCCCACCGGATGGAATCTGAGTCCAGTCACGCAACAGCTCATCTCGTCTTTCATGACCATCGGCGCCGTGGTTGGTTGTGGCTTTGTTGGTGTGTACCGTCTTGCTCCTGCTGCTCCCTGCCCCATCCTTGTTGCCACTTTCTGTGCATTGCGAGGAAGGAAGATATGTATGGATTATAATGCTGATGTGCTGATAGGCCCACTGTCCACCAAGTTTGGAAGAAAGCAATGCGTCTGGCTTGCGATCGTATGGTGCTACGTGAGCGACGCCATCATGATGGGCACCACCAGCGTCGCCGCCCTGTATGTCGGGCGCATCTTGATCGGCATTGGTCAGTACACACTCTTCGAGACGGGCATCCGGCATGGCAACATGTACTGACACCAGGGGAAAAAGCAAATGGCTGGTTCATGACCTTCCCCCAGCTGTACCTTCAAGAAGTCGCCCCAGCACACCTTCGCGGATTTGTCTATGTCTTCTTCCAGTTCTGGGTCGCGCTGGGCTCTCTGATCGGCAATATCGTTGGTAATGCGCATACAGTCCAAATAGCATCCGCAACAATCCAGCTGACCCCCCTCCGTCGATAGATAACTTCACCGAATCGAAACCCGGCAGGCAATCCTACCTCATCCCTCTCGGCATCATCTACATCGTACCACTCATCCTCGGCGTGGGTATCATCTTTATACCGGAGTCGCCACGCTGGTTATTGGCCCACGGCCGAAAAGAAGAAGCCCGCCAGGCCCTCCTGTGGCTCAGGCCGGAAGGTGCCAACGTCGATGCCGAGATCTTGGCCGTCGAGATGGCGCATAACCTCGAGATGGAGAGTGCGGGCAAAAGATCGTGGACCGACATCTTCACCAACAAGATCGAACGTCGTCGGACTCTGCTCTCGCTCGGCTCCCTCACCCTCCTGTCCGCTCCGGGCGCAATGTGTAAGACCACCACCCTCTCCACCTTCATTGATCACAACTAACGCCGGCCACGCACAGTCATGATCATGTACGGCACTTACTTCTTCCAAATGGCCGGGGTCGGCAAGCCCTTCGAGGACAGCTGCATCCTGTCCGCCCTGTCTGTCGTCGGCATCCTCGCATCTTCCCTCGTTGTCACTCGCGTGGGACGCCGGACCATCCTGATGTCCGGCATGGTCATCTGTGGCTTCATGCAGCTCATCCAAGCCTGTGTGTACAAGGCCCAACCCACCGCCTCCTCGACCGGCAAGGTCATTGTCGCCATGAACATCATCTACATGTTCTTCTATAACGCGTGCTTGGCCGCCTACGCGTGGCTCGTTGGTGGTGAGATGCCCAGTTTGCGATTGAGGTCCTTCGTCTTCGGCCTGGCTGGCGTGGTGGGATTCTTCTGGCCGTGGCTGAGCGTCTTCACCGCCCCGTACTTCATCAACCCGGACAGTCTGAACTGGGGTCCCAAATACGGGTTCATTTGGTTCCCGAGCGCGATGGTGGCCACCGTCTGGATCTACCTGTTCCTCCCGGAGGTCAAGGACCGCACCCTCGAGGAAATCGACGAGATGGTGAGTCTGCCCTCTCTCTGTCTGCATCTCTGCCGTTTTCTCTTTTTCCGACTGCGTTCGACACAAGTCATCCGTCCATCACTAACCAAGGTTTCGCCCCGGTGCAGTTTCAAGCCAATCTCCCGGCTCGCAGGTTCAAGGGCTACGTCTGCACTGAGACCACGTTCAGTGTTCAACAGAAAATGGGCGCAGAGAAGGGCGATCTTGAAGTGTCCGCGATGGAGGTTGAGACGATCGAGCATGCCGCCCCACTGCATACATGGGAATAAGAGGATTCCGTGGCCTTCATACATGCATTTGGTTTTCCAGGACAGTTGTACATACCAGAGGAGAGACTTCGAGTTAGGCGTTCAGGGACTTTTGCATCGCTGCTGTGGTCTTCCACTTCCACGCTATGGCGCGCTTGCATTGTCAGCATCAAGCATTGCGGCCCTGGCGTGCTTTTCAAGGTCCAATTTTGCTACGATCGTAAAGTCATGCGTAGAAATTCTCCGTTGGCACGCACAGTGCTTAACTCTGACGCGACAAAGGAGGACGCGAACTTGGGCGTTGTCCATTCTTCTCTCACCTTGTACAGCCTGCTGGCACCCATCCTGCAGCCTGTTGCAGCGAGATCGTGATTTTGAACACCTCGGCCTCCGAACTGTGTCGTGGAATGAGTCAGTGAATCCACCATAGTTGCCATACTGGAGAATCTTTCGAGAGTCGACTGTCTCCGAAATGTCAACATGGGTTAGGTAGTCGTTGGGCCGGCGTCTCCAACGGTTCTGACCCTAGTCCCATCGTCCAGTCAAAGATGTCACTGGAAAAAATCGCGGCGTCCATGGTACTCGGCGACGGTCCCGGATTGGATAGGCTCACGTGCGTGTTGCCTGGGCTTTGGACTCCTCCAATGGCTTGTTGGTCGCCCAGAGCGACAGCGGCGGCCGCTCCAAAGGCGCCCCAACCACCGCCATTGCTTCCAACGGGCCGTCTTGGGATGCTGGGGACGAATTGTGCGGTCTTCTGTCTTGACACTGGTTGTTTCGTAGCGGGGATGACGTGAGTCAAAGGCTCTCCGAAAGGCACGGTGTTGGCTTCGATCTTGCCGGCATGTTCGGTCAGTTTCTCTGAATCAGCACCACACTAAAAGTCAGCGGCCTCATTTGATTTTTGCAATCGTTGTGCGAGTCAAGTCATGTCACGAGCAAAACATGGACGGACGGACTGACCTTGCATGCCCCAGAACTTCCCAAACGTCAACAGCGCCTTGACTATCAGATCCATGTCTCGGCCTCTGTAGTGGCCCTTCCGCTGGACTAACTCCAATAGTCTGACGCGCGCAGCCAGCACGACAGGGTGAGGGAGGAGATAGTTTCCAGCATTGGGCACGTCCAGGATCACGTGTGCGACGTCGAGGATTTCTTCTGCCGAAGCCGTACATCGGGTTTTGGAGAAGCCATGCGATTCTTTGCGCGCGATGGGATGGTGGAGCAGGAGAAGAGCACTGTTAGAATCAGTAGGTGACTAAATAGGTACTTTCATTCTGCCGCCTTTTCTTTTCTTTTCGGATATTCGAAGAACTTTGAGCAGAGAGGGTAGAAATGCCTCGACTAACCTATGGGCAAGCGCAAGTGTGGTAGGGTCAAGCAGATATTCGCCCTGGAGCTGAGAACTCCGCCAACTGTCGGGGAATGAAGCTAGATACGCTTGAATGATGTTGTCTATCTTGGACAACTCCTCGCCGTTCTCACTGCTGCTTCGCATTCGATACGTCTGGTTGAAGTCGCTGACCTTGGCGAACAAGCCGAGTGCCTGCACAAACCTGGCAAACGGACCTGCGTCACACGCGGGGTGGAGAGAAGTGATCGATTCGGTTACCGGCCTCGAGGCTTGCCTTAAAGATGGCTGCGTCCGTCAGTCGTCGTCGTTAGTACTCCAAACTCCCACCCCCTGAAGTACTCACATCGGCAAACCATGCCTCATCACTGATCGGTAGCATAACGGTGATCTCCCTCTTGACCGGAAAGCCCATCTCGCGCTCTTGGATCGCTGCCATCCAGCGGCCGAGACTCAGAACCATCAGGAACGCCCTCCTTCGGCCCTCCTCGTCGATCCAGTCTCTTGGACGCTCCATCCACCGATTAGGCTTGCTCTCACCCTCCTCCTGCTCCTCCATCCGTAGCAATTTGAAGGCGCTCGCAAGTGAAAGAGCGGACCCCACGGTCGTTAAGGCATGCACCGAAGAGTTGGGCATCCCGATCTCGTAGATGGCTTGCAAGATCAACGCAGTCAGGGTGCTGATGTCCGGATTAATAAAGGTAGCTTGTATGGTTTGCTTGGCGAGACTGTAGAAGATGTCGGACTTGGATGCGAGGGAGGGGTTGTGTCGGGAGGCAAGTGCGAAGACGGACAGAGACACGTGTGCGTCTTTATCGACGCTGAAGCTGGGCTTATGCAAAATGGGCACGAAGGGATGGCAACGGGCGAAGTAAAGGGTGCAGCTGTACGACCGTCAGCAGATGGTGCGGTGATGTACGAGCCGCCGTACAGATTGTTTTGATCCTCTGCTGTAAGAAGTTCTGAGATTGCGAGTCTAGCAATATCGAAAGGATCCTGCATCAAGATATCATGGTCGGAGGCCGCGTAAGGCGATGTCTGATCCAGGAACCCAGATGGCACGGTGTCGTCGGATGGAAGATCGTATCGAGTAGCCGCCTGAGCGTGGAAAATAGGGCTGCCACCATCCGTCTTGCCTTGCAAGTTGCGGAGCTCGTCATTTTCGGCTTTGAGAGCTTCTGCAAACCAGTCAGTGCGACGAGGATGGCTCCGAGATTGGTAGATCCATACGTATCTGAGCTTCCAAGGTTCGGACATAGCCTCGGGGCAATCCAGTTTTCTTCCATTCGACATACTTGCATGACGGCTGGCCATCTTCCTGGCATTGGGAGCAGGCCGGTCTCCGGGAGTCGCATTTTACTTTCTTCCTCCGACATGCCGCACAGGCGATCGTCGTGGGCTTGTTCCCATTCTGTGTTGACTGTCGACGAGAAACAGGTGGCCGTCCTGCCTGCGGTGGAAAGATCTGGTGGTTGGCGGTCGAGGTCGGAGAAGCCTGCATCGGTCCAGCGAGGTTAGAAAACAGCGTCCAGGTCGAGATCGTGCATGCGAACACTACAGTGGAAGAAGAGGAGAAGGTGAAACTTGGTTGTCCCATACATCACCTGCAACCCCACATTTGCCCTTCACCACTTCCACGTACTCGGTAGAGGAAAAGCGGAATCATACTGCCGAATGCTCGCCTGGTCTCCCCACATTCGATGCCGACTAACGAACGTTCATCATTGACTCTTTACGGATTCAGGGCGCGCAGGACTCGCCAAGCCGCGTTCAGGATCGCAACTCCAAACGGCTTAGTCACACCTCAGGTCAAACAGCAGGTGTCGCCGCTGAGTTTATTCTGATTTGGCTGGACCTTAAGGGATGGTTTTGCCAAGTTGGTATGATCGATAAGAATGTAGCTAGAAAACTGGGACAATACAGTCTCTCCTGATGGCATGTTTAGAGTCTATTCTAACACGGATGAACGAGAGGACCAGTAAGGGAACACGCCTGCTCCGTCGACGTCCCCGTGTTCTGGGCCGCTATATGTGCTGTGGTTCCGGTGACGCTATGGATGCCCGCCTGGACGTCGACCTCATGCAGCATGGCCTCTTTTGACGGCAGGTTTACAACTTGAGGTCTGACCTATTCAGGCCTAGTCGTTCACGACGTCGCGTCCCCATATCGCAAACCTCAGCTCGAACTTCCTCGTTAAAAGCGTGTTTCTGTCTTTGCCTTCTGGCCGTCAGCAATACAGAGCTCATCCTATACAGTAAGCGACTCATCTCTCACCCTTTTCCATTTTTCCAATTCCCATAGACACACAGAAGCTGCGACGTATCCAAAGCTGACCAGTGCTTCTTTCGAAACTCCACTCACCCCTACTGTGTTCGAAGTTTGTAATCCAACTGCGAAACATGCCATACTCCGTCCAAGGGCGTGCTCGCTCACCAGACCCTCATCCTTGACGATACGGTTGACAATATACCGCAAGGCGTCGCGGAAATTCTCTCTGAGACTTTTGGAGTTTTCGCGTTGAGTTTTACTCTGAGCTCCGGCTCGGCCCAGGATGTTGCCTATGAAGACTTCGCACTCACTGAGAGGTTCGGAGAAGGAGTATCCGTAGTCGACAGCATAGTCGTGAACAATGGATTCGTATCTGATCGCGTCAGTCGAGGGACTAAAACCTGGCAAACAGTCCGGAGACACATACTCGTCACGGATCCCAACTGCTCTGGGGACGTGCTCCCTCCAGTCGACGAAATGACACCACTGATACACGTTGGCCCAGACAGCTTCCAGCACCGACTGTGGCCGTTGGGCAGAATGCAAGTGTCCTGCTCGAGCGGCGCTCTGCACAGTCGAAAAGATCTTGCGTTCATCAATGGCTCGAAACAGCTTTCCCAAGACCTTGTCACTCTCGTAGTATCTATATATCTGCTCATCCTCGTCCTCATCATCGCGAGGCTCTGGTGGAGCTGCGAAACTTAGCGGTTTCGTCTTCTCTATGACCACGTTCGGCCCTGGTGCCATAAAGTCAGGTCGAAACCGGTTCGAGCGTGGCATTTTCGTCAAGTCAACCTATATCATCAGCTGTCTAGCCAGACACGGACATTCAGAGTTGACAAACCGGTATTCCGCTTTTGGAGTAATCCACTGCGGATGAATGCAGTTCTGCAAGCTTGATACAGTCGGGGTCCAAAACACCAGCGTCACGTTGGTCAGCCAAAATTTTATGTTGATTGGCAATTCTGCCCAGCTGGTCGGTAGCCATAAAGGTGATGAAGAAGTCCGTCATATCTTCCCGCCGAATTGGTCGTCCGAGATCGATGGGCTCTGGTCTTGGATAATCAGCAGGTTCGAAAACATATTTTGGCCGGGCTTTCGGGTCAAAGAGGATCTGGTACAGGTCCCCGTCAAGATCTCCACCACTGAGTTGACTTGGTAAATCCCTGCTTCCTTTGGAACTGAAGCATACGCAGTTGCGAAGTGCCATAAGTGGCGAGGAGGCGGGCACGGTGACTCCCGTAACGCAGCGCACATCGCCTGGGTGCAGAGCGGGAGAGCGTGAAATGACCAGGTTCTCGCCTGCGATGATTTTGGGCAACCCGTTCTCCTCTACTATGCAAAAAATCTGGCCCTCTTCAAGGAGGCCGGTTTCGTCCATAATCCCGTAGAGAGTGTATCCATCCTTGACTGGAATTCTGGCTTTGTACTTCAAAGCTCGCAACTCTGTCATGACAGCCATTTCGACGACGTTGCAGAGGAAGGCGTCGTCCAGGAAAGAGATGTTCATCTTCGACAACTGCATGATGAACCAAGGAAGATGGATACTGTCACCAATGGAGTGAGCTTTGAGGAACTGAGAGGCTCGTCCAGGGCTGGAAGTGGTCGATTGGAGACGCTCGAGCTCCAGATTTTGGTGAAAGAAGAAAAAGCTTTCGTCAACGCCCATGTCTTCAAGGATCTTGATCGTCTGTTGATTCAGGAAATACGGCAAAGGCCGGTAAGCAGCGTCGCATATTTCGATATCAAGTGAACTCGGTGCAGGAAATTTGACCATAGACTTTCTTAGTAGCAGCTTCTCGCCAGTGAGTCTGGTATCCACTGACACCATTCCCTTTGAGCCTATTGCACGGTGAGCCTCAGGTACATGCAGACTATGTCAGAGATTTGGGCTACATTACGACAGCGCTAAAGGCAGAAATGCAAAAGGTGGTAAATAGAATAGAGCTGCGGATAAGACATACCGGAGAAGCGGGTCTGATAGACGCTCGGTTTGAACGTTGTTTCGGGTGGCAATGCGGGCCAGATCCTCTCTTCCAGTAGAGTCTTCGACATCGTCCCGGCACCATCGCTGTAAGTCCGGCCATTTCGCTCAATGTCATCGACCACATGAACCACGTCTGCTGGCACGGTAACAGCGATAGACGTCTCTGAGAAAGCCTGCCCGATCCTGGCAGCGCACTTTGCTGGGCATCGAATCTGTGAAAAGTCGCCTAGGCTTTGGATGAGTTGACGGTCGTACAACAAAGAGCCATCATGGATAAAAGGAGCCATGAACCAGCAAGACTGGGTGCGCAGGGAAGAATGAGAGAACCCGAGGAACGCAAATCGCTGTCCGGCTACGCTGAAGCCTTCATTCAGTATCTTCTTGAACCTCGAATAATATATAGTGTCATTGGACCAATTGGCGTTGTAGCGAATCGCCTCGCCATTTTCGTCACAGAATTGAACCCGAATGAAGGAGTCATGGTTCGCAAAATACTTCCGAAGCACTCTGTTGTTGCTGACGGGGTCCGGACCGTAAAGATACATCCCGGCAGGCGTGAAGATCACTCTATGAATAAGCGCTCGGTTGCCGGTGCTTTGCATTGCATCCGGAAGGAAGCCACCTTCTTTCACCCGAGCCTCGGTTTGCTGCAAAATGGCTCTTGCTGCAGGGAGGCCTGCGCTCTCATAGTCTGTTTGGAGACATCGCCTTGAGAGCTCATGGGACAACCTCCTGATCGCGTAAGCGCAGATCTGGGGGCCAGCCTGAGTTATCATGGCGTCGATATCCCCAAGGAGGGCGCATATGAGCCTTGGTGAGAGAACCGCGTTCTGAGCAAGTGCTTGTAGCTGGAACTTGACGCTGAAAGGGAGAGCTGCAGGGCTGCGGGTCGTGGAGACAGTCTCGAGGCGATCCAGAAAAGCGTTCATCTCGGCCTTGTATGACCGCTGCGATTGAATAACCTGGACAAGTTGCTGAATGGGTGACAAAACTCGACGCGCTCGACCCATTGCCTTTGTCTGATGTTCGACGCTGCTGCCGCCTTCGAGATGAATTCGGTAAACCAGACATGAGCCGGCCATTGTTTCATGCCGGGTGTCCAGACTGGTTATCCTCGTCCGTTTAGGATCATGATGGTCTCGACTGTTGATACCCAAGCTCGCCAGCGCAGTGAACATTTCGTCCACATCTGGCTCCAATGATAAGTGGCTGGGTGTAGAATCAAAGAAGAGGGGAGCTACACTCAGTGTCAACGTTATTGCAGGATGCGGTAGACCTTCGATGTTGGTCTCCACGATCGATGCGAGCGGTATTTCCACCCTTTTGCCGTCTTCGAAGCGGAGAGTGGCCAGCCTTTTACCAAATTTCAGTGTGCCTCTGTGGACCCAGTCAAAATACCGGAGGAAAACCGCCTGTGTACCTTGATACGCCCACGTCCCGCAGGAAAGGAGGTTGACATTCAAGAGCCTCTCATCGCCACTATGGTAAGAATCTGTTTTATTCCGCCCACTTGAAGCTTCGGAAGCCAGCCTTGCTTTGGACTCCATTCGTAGGCTTTTGAGTGCCAAGGGGTCGGGCGGCCTGTTACTGCGCGTGCAAGAGAGGGGCGCAGCGAAATACATGAGGCGGGTACTAGAAGGAGGTAGATAATCTCTTCCAAACACATTCTTGGCCTGGCCGTGACGAGCGAGGAAACGCTGGCCATCGCTGACGTTGAGGAAGGTCAAATTGGCAAATGGCTTGCGCGGGCGCTTCTGAACTTGCCAGTCGTAGATTTTCAAGTCCAACAAGGCGGGTCGAATGAACTTTGCGAATTGATTCTCTGTTACTCTCTCAGGCACGCCTCTGATGAAGACCTCCATTGATCCGGAGGATGCGATGGTGATACCGAACGAGAGGCGAGACAGCTGCTCTGGCACAGGGGACTTCACAGCGCAGTAATGAGATACTAGGAGGATGCGGGGTTTCGACACTGACCTCAGGCATTTCACAGCCGCATTTATTGAGAGTGCTTTCTCCAATGGTCCTGCCGCACGCAAGCTTCAAGCATGCAGCCCTCGAGGTTCGCATACATCGTGGGAGCAAACAGGGGTGCCAGCAAACCAGCTCAACAGGTATCGATAGGCGGCCAGTTGCGCCCCGAGGCCCCCCACCGTAAGCCTAAACCGTTCTGGTCTTAGCGCAATGTCATGTCGCGGCTTGACACGTTTTTCCGTATCGAATCCTGGTTCATTCAAAGCCACTTCCCCTTCAACTTCCCCTTCCTCCTCACCTTCCTGGACAGCTGCGTTAGGCTCCGGGAGTCTCTGGTCATACGAATGGCGATATCAGCGAATCAACGCGGACAAATATGTGGGTGACGAGCAATTCCCAGCATTATGTATTGGCCGTGCAGTGTGCCACAAGTCTTCGCCTACCATGGAAGTAAGCCACCCAGTCAAGACCACGGGAGACAAGTAGAGCCCAATCAGGAAGGGCACTTGGACGAAGCCTCTGCTCACAACGGCTTCTCTAATCCTGACGCGATAATTGACGTGCAAGTCGCACGCCACGACCATCTCTTTGCCACGGTCACCTCCTGCCAGCTGGATTTGTGGTCAACTCGCCCTGTAGTCGTCCTCGCCTCGATATCTCGATCAGCAAAATCTCTAGAGTCATATGGCAGGAACCTTGGAGTCGCCTTCAAACCTGACGCCAGCACCCTGGTTGTCCGCACCACTGAGAGCTATTTGATGCTATATTCCGTGGAGAGCGACCAGAACGCCCGAGTGCTGCAGCAGCAGTATGGCTACAGTCAGGCAAAGCGGCAGAATGTCGTGCGAAGCTTCGGGGTCGATGAGGCTGCGGGCGTGGCAGAAGTGCTGCTCCGGTTCCGTCGAGCCATCAAAATTGACGCCGGAATCAACTCCATCAACGCGCTGGATTCAGAGTTGGTAGTGGCGACCACCAAACCTCAGGCTGTGCAGTGCATCAAGTGGGACTTGCAGAAGGATGGTTCCAACGCCGTGACCCAGACTTTGAACAGAATGGATTGGGTCACCCAGAAGTCTGGCATATCTACCATGGTGCACGACCGAGCCATAAATCTGTCTGTCTGGGTCTCGCAAGACGGACACGCGTACGCGGTGCAGCGTGTCAAACCACAGATGTCGCGAGCGCCTTCCTCAGACGATTCTGTGCCTTCGTCCAAAGGCTCGACCAGTCCGTCGACCAGACTATTCGACGGATACTGCTTCCACAAGCCCGAGTCATCATCCCATGCAATACTCACCAGTATCAATGCGCGTTTCTCGCTCATTGCAATAGCCACGCTGGGCGGCGAGATTGTCTGTTACGCCGCCAAAGATTATGTTGGCAATATCCCATTCTCGCATGTGTTCAAGACATCTACCTCGCCTTCTTCGAGAGGAGCAGTCACTTGTCTCAAATGGTCGCCCGACGGCTACTGCCTGTTCGCGGGTTACGAGCACGGATGGTCAACATGGTCAGTGTTTGGGAAAGAGGGCGCCTCGACTTTCCACCAAAACGTCACGCATGCGGAGTCGAACAACGAGAGCTGGCTGCTATCCGTTCATCGAGCAGTCTGGATCAGCGGCGGCGCCGAGATCCTGCTCGCGTCTCCTTCGCAGGAACGCCTCTGGAAAATGGAAATGTCGCGGAGTGCGGCTATGGGCTGCTTCTCTTGCGCGAACCTCGTGCGTGCCCTTCTCCAGACGCCCACAGAGTTGACCGTCTATCGCGGCCATGAGCTTCCCGACTTGACATCGATCTCGAATGAGGCATCGTTGTGGCATCATGCACAATATCCGTCCGTCTATCTCCACAACCAATGGCCTATTAAATCCTGCGTCGTGTCACAAGACGGACGATATATCGCCATTGCTGGCCGTCGAGGGTTGGCCCACTACAGCGTCCAGAGTGGGCGCTGGAAGACTTTTCTTGATATATCGGTGGAGAGCGCGTTTGCAGTCCGTGGAGGCATGTGCTGGTTCAATCACATCCTTGCTGTTGCAACCGAGAATGCCGCAGGGTACGACCTCCGGCTGTACTCCCGCGAAGCGGACCTTGGCCGCTTCCCTCTGCACACCGAAGCATTTTCGATGCCGATCGTCTTTGTCGGGCCATCCGGTGAAGATTCACTTCTGGTCTACACCTACGAGAACATCCTCTATCACTACATCCTGAACATCACCGAACGAGGCGCCCAACTTGTTCAAGTCGGTCAGATTGCGTTCCATGGCATTGTCCGCGCACCGAGCCGGGTCCGCTCTGTAAGCTGGGTCGTGCCCGACTCCCAACTCCGCAATGGCGATCCATCACGCGACGTCGAATTCGCTTCTGTGCTGTTCCTCGTCGACGACAAACTGGTGTTGCTGCAAGCCTCGAGGAACGAGAAGGACGAGCTCAAGTACGACATGCGGGTCATTGCGCAACACGTCGAGTACTACATCCTGATGCGCGACCAGATCTACTTCAACTTCAGCACCGGCCCGGAGGAGTCGGCACCTCCCACCCCTTCGCCTGGCTCGGCGTTCACCATGCGAAGTCAGCAAAACTACTCCCTTCGCGACTCGCTCTGGATCTTTAGTGGCGAGGAGCTTCGCCTATGGCCGGACGTCCGCGACCTGCTCCACCACGCGGCAGGAGACCTCAGCACCGCCCCGGCCCTGTCAATGTCGGTGGATTTCTATCCCCTATCAATCCTCCTGACCAAGGGCGTCGTCCTCGGAATCGAATCCGAACTCCTCCAACGACGAGACGTCAACTTTGCCCAATTCCGCTCCAGTATCCGAACCCAGCTTTTCCTCCCGTACATCCTGCGGCATCAGCTCTGCGAAGCCAACGATACCGCCGCGGCGTTCGGCCTGGCACACCAATACGATAACCTCTCCTACTTCCCCCACGCACTAGAGATCCTGCTCCACCACGTGCTCGACGACGAAGTGGATCGAAGCCCCAAAGATGATGAGAAAGACAACGACGATGAGTCCGAATCCTCCCGCGGCCGGCGGCCCCTTCCCGCCGTGCTCTCCTTCCTGCAACTGGTCCTCCCACCCCCAACCTACCTATCGACCGTGGTGCAGTGCGTTCGCAAGACGGAACTCTCCTCGTGGCGCACGCTGTTCGCCCACCTTCCCCCGCCATTGACGCTCTTCGAACAGGCTCTCTCGCTCTCCGACCTCAAGACCGCCTCGTCCTACCTCATCGTCCTCCAGGGGCTGGAAGAGGCCGACGACTCCTCCGAGTATACGTACGACGCACGCAAGTTCGAGGGCTACGTGATTCGACTGATGAAGCTGGCGCGCCAGAAGGGCGACTTCGAACTGTGTGCCGAGCTGGCGAGGTTCATGATGGGGATTGATCCGCGAGGCGACGCCTTGAGGCGCGTCATCGTCGGCGTGGGCTTTAGGGAGAAGAGCACGCATCTGGAGCCCCAGCGGACGTTGGTGGCCGGGCATACGCACACGTTGCAGATCCCTCAGAGCCGCGGGAAGGCCAGGGAGCAGAGTCCCGGTGGAAGTAGCACGTCGAGCGTGACCAGAGAGAGTCCGATTGGGGGTGGAGATTATTTCTCCAGTTCGCCAGGCGGGTATTGAGTTCGGGGTGCAATGCAAGAAAGATCGGAATGTCTGCTTTTTTGGTTCGTGTCAATCGACGGACGGCCGGTACATTCGCCTGGCATCGTATGTAATGTACATCCACGCTTACCACTCCCTCTAGGATCAGATGGCGTGTCACCATCAGATCACGTCTATAGAGAAATGCCCGCGTGAGTCGCACCCACCCGGATACAGCGCTCGTAAATAAACTTATGTAGCCCTCGTTCGCGACTAACCCAGCCTCCTGACCTGCGGACTCCTGGTCCCTCCAAACTTCAACCTCGTCCCGTCCGTAACCTTGGAAATCAAGGGCTTGATCATCCTCCCCTCCGTGCCGAGCAGTGCCTTCTGGAACGCCTCCCTCCCGGGCCCATATCCCCTCAGGATGACCTCGATCCCCGCGCCCGCGGATCCACTGTACGCCGGCTTCTTGATGCTCGACAGCGTCAGCCACGGCCCTTTGGAGTTCGCGCCCCCGAGCTTCCACTGTTTCTCCGCCATCTTGCGGAACGTGTAGGCGGCAAGTTGGAAGCTCGCGTCGTAGGAGGCCTTCTGCGCGTTGCGGAGGCCCAGGTTCCCGCACGACAGGCTGAGGATCGGGTTGCGGCTCGGCTCCGTGAACGTGATGTGGGTGTTGTGTCTGTGCGCGTATACGTTCAGGTGGTAGGGTTCGTCGGCGTACGGATTCGGGGCTCTGGTACTCGGGCTGGTGCCGGTAGAAGATGAGGCGTCTTCGCCGTTGAAGAGGGAGATGGTGCGGAGGTCGTTCTTCATGCTGTTGCGCATGGCGTTGTTAGTGGGTGTGGCGGCGGGTTGGAGGACTTCAGAGAAGGCGGCCAAAGGGTCGACGGGCGTCCTGGGCGCGCGGTCATCGTTGTATTTGATGCCGAAGCGTTGGGCCAGGCCGCCTCTCGACGGTCGCTCCGGGTCTTGCGAGGTGGAGGTGGTGGAGAGTGTGCGGCGACATTGGGTGAGGCGAGATTGTCGACATGAGCGACACATGGACGACAGGAGGAGAGTCTTGGGACGCGCCATTGTGGACGTCGCGGATTGACAGGAACTGCAGAAGCTCTACTTGGTAGCGACAATTGAGATGCGTGCAGATTGAGAAGCAGATATTGTACGGAGGAGCACAAGGAGCCGAAGTTCGGCCGGTGCGAAATTGAACTTCTCTCGGATTCTCAAGAAGCGTCTTCTGATCATGAAGGAGCTTCTTGCCATAACGTCCTCACTGCGCGTCGCTCCTTCCACGTACTCCTCTGTCGTTATCTCTTGCATAGCATGATTGTACCGCGTTGTGCGCCTGTTTACGGTGTCCGTCATTATGTGACGACCACCTCCGCGCTCGCCACAGTCCGACAGGCGCAACATGGAAGAACTGCGGCCTACAGACGGTTACTGCCATCCCCTCTAGTTCACACCTCACGCCTTCCTCCCTTCTCACCTCGCCTCACCCTCTCAAATCAACAGCTTCTCCGATCACTCTCCACCTCCCGAGCCCAGTCCCAACAACAACCCAAAGCCGCCCCGAAAGAGGAAGTGCGAGACCCGCCACGGGACGAAAAGCCTGAACAAGAAGCCTCAGGAGAAAAGGACCAGAAAGACGAAAAGTCGGAAAAAGACCAGAAAGATGAGAAACCTCCTCCACCGCCCCATGGCGACAAAACTCCGTGGCAGGTCTTTACCGAGACCCTCCGTTCGGAATTCAAGGCCTCCAAAGAATGGAACGAATCTACCAAACAGCTTTCCGGCTCCGTCCAGCAGTTCACCGAATCTGATGCTGTGAGGCGAGCACGAGAGGCGTCTGAAGCGGCAACGAAGGGTACTTCGCAAGTCTTAAAGAGCACAGCTAGTGCCATCGGCTCGGGTGCGGCGTGGACTTGGGAGACTCCTGTCGTGCAAGGCATCCGCAAAGGCGTCAATGCAACGGGTCGCGGTATTGAGAAAGCAACTCGACCAATCCGGGAGACAAAAGCCTTCAAAGACGTGTCAGAAGCCGTCGACGACGGCAGCAGTTCCAGATACGGCGGCTGGATCGAAAAGGAAGAACGGAGGAAGCGAGAAGAAGCGCGCAGATTGAAGGAAGCCCAGAATTCTGGAAAGAAGCAGGAGCAGATGGTTGAGGATCCGAAGTAAGTGCCAATAAAGGTAGTCCTACCTTCCCACATACTGACCGTGTATTTTAGTGCCGGAACCAACATCACGGTCCACAAAGACTCTGCGTGGCGCGAATCCTGGACCAATTTCAAAGAAAACTCCAAGCTCATGCAATCGCTCTTCAATATGAAAAATACCTACGAAGAATCCGAAAACCCAATCATTTCCACCGCGCGCTCCATTTCCGACCGGGTCGCCGGGTTCTTCGCCGAGAATGAAACAGCCATGGTGATCAAGAAATTCAGAGAAATGGACCCTTCGTTCCAGATGGAGCCGTTCCTGCGGGATATGCGCGAGTACATTTTGCCCGAAGTGTTGGACGCGTACGTTAAGGGCGACGTGGAGACACTCAAGCTGTGGCTTTCGGCAGCCCAGTTTCAGGTGTATTCCGCCCTAATGGAACAGTATACCAAAGCTGGCCTGAAGTCTGATGGACGGATTCTGGACATCAGACACGTCGATATCCTGAATGCGCGACTACTGGAGCCGGGCGACATCCCCGTCTTCATCATCACTTGTCGAACGCAAGAGGTCCACGTCTATCGGAATGCCAAGACCAATGAACTGGCCGCGGGAATGGAAGACAAGGTCCAACTTGTCACATATGCCATCGGCGTGACAAGACTACCTGAAGAAGTGAATAATCCCGAGACCAGAGGATGGCGGATGATTGAACTGCAAAAGGCCGCCAGGGATTACATTTAAGGCGCTCGCCGACTCGGTGCTGGCGACACTTGGTGATAAGCCAGTGGCTGCCTCTCTTGTGTTTCTAGCAATATCATCGGGGTCCAACTCACCTCGATCATGATGTGCTTGTATTTTCAAAAAGCTGGTTCAAGTGGATATTGGGAGCCCCTTTTTCGAAGCCTTTGTACTCTATTTTCGACCATGAGCTGGGGATCTTTTGCTAATGACGACGGGGCCAGACATGCATAGCGTTTGGGCGACGGCTGCTAACATGACCAGCCGCACTGCCCGTAGAGGCGCGCTTGAACATAAAATGCATAATTCTACTCTTCCAACAATATCATCGGTTCAGCGTTCCGGTAGCCAGCACAGGCACTGCGCACGCCCTCTACGGAGGACTACTGTAGTACGAGACCGAGTCCTCGAGCTTAGGCCGCGCAAAAGCCCGATCACCTGTTCATGCACATTACTTGGCTAGCCCGCCCAGTGACGCAGGACAGGCTTAACGCTGCAGTTGAACGACGTCATTGCAACATCGTCACCATCCACATACGTAGGTATGTCACATTCAGGTATCAACACCAGGCATCACCCAAACAGACACAAAGTACAAATAACGAGGACAAGGACCAAGCACCAAGGGAAAAGGTTTTCGTTATCATTCCCAACCTTCCGTTTTTTAAAGATCTCTTGGACTCGACTTCCTCACGAGCACTTGACTTCCTCTCAACTGTAATTCAACTCGACGATTTCCCCGTGCAACAATGCCCCTCGTCGTCCCCGGCATAACCTCCTCCGGGGGCACCGATTCCTGGACCACCAAGCTCATGGGCAAGACGCTCGGCGACAAGCACGACGAGACCACGTTCGCCAAGAAAGATCTGCCGGGCAACCATCGCGTCGTGGACAGCGACGGCGGGATGATGACCATGGACCACAATCCTGACAGGTGAGTCTCCTTTTGCTAGTCCCACTGCTCTGTCGAGTGGATGAGGATTAATGTTCGCCGGGGATGGATGAATGAATGAAAGGTGGACTGCGAAACTGGCTGTCGACTCTTGGGTACTAGCATTTGCATTAGCATTGGCATTAATCGTTGCTTGATGAACGCTTGATTGCTGATCTACCTCCCTGTGGGTGCATTAGGCTGAACATCCACGTCGACAAGGACGGGACGGTCAAGAAAGTCACCCATGGATGAACGATACTGGCCCAGTCCCGGTCAAGACTCAGATCCAGATCAAAATGGCTTGACGAGGTCGAGATGGAATAGACGATCTGGTTGCATGATGAGCGAAGGGCTGGTCGCATGGACAGTAGTCAGTCAACACGCCCAGTACCAAGTACATGGGCTGATATTATGGAAAGCATGGCGTGCATGATACAGACCGAAGGGGACTGCAGGCCTAGATGACAGCGAGAACGAGATAGCGGAAGACATTGACTATGATTCATTCACAGATACAGAAGAAATAAAAAGTGCTCTGCTGTTCTATCCTGCACATGCACAGCAATGCCAGGAGAATCCTACTGCCCCGGCTGACCTGTCCCTGCAGCATCCTTCCGTGTATACTGTACACCCCATTCGCCTCGTCCTAGTAAGCCAAGCACAGGATAACATTGTGTCCATTTCCAAAACCTGTTGCTGTATTACGCCCCCTTGAGAGCCCTCATCTCTCTCTGCATGGCTTTCAGCCGTTCCCGCTCCAGGACTACAGTCTGCCTGACCATCCTCTTGACCTCCTCTCTCCCCCAAATTTCTCTCCAATCGTTCCACCCTGCCAACTCTCCCACCACAACCTCATTGGTATACCTCAACTCGCGTCCGAGGCGTTCCACCTCTAGTCCTCTTTCCACCACTTTCCGCTCCGTGTCTTTGACAGCTTTCATCCGCGACTCCTCCGTGCCTGGAAATGGGAGATTCATGTTCTTCAGAAGCCCCTTGCGTGGCACCGAGTTATTAGCCAGATTCGACCGATCCCTTTCAATCTGTTTCTGCACGGATGTGATTTTATCAATCAACGCCGAGGGCTTCAGCAGCGCCGACTGCACAGCCGCAATCGTAGACTGGAAACTCTGCAAGGAACAGATGTAATTCCGCAGTGGCGACGATGCAGCTTCCGTGTGCATGAGACTGGCGAACCGGAGGAACGTGTGCACAAGTGGTTCTGACAGAGTTGTTGCAGGCGCGGCGAGGGTGGCGAATGCTACGGCACAGAGGGAGTGAGACTCCGCAAAGTCAGCCTGCGCTTGCACATATGTGTGGCCTTTACGGATGACCGAGCGGGTGGCGATGTTGATTTTGCGCACCATATCGCGGGAGTGAGAGACCAAGCCGTCCACGGCATTCATGTCCGCCCTCGATGTCAAAGGGTCGTATTCATCATTGATCTTCTCCTGGGCCAGTTCCCCCTTGAGTCGAGCCCGTTCGGCCATCTGTTCCTGCAGCATGTCGGGCACGAGGAAAAATTCCCAGAGCATCTCATGCGTAGAGAATGTCGGGTGCTTCATCAAGATCTTGAGAAACCGGTCTAGCTGTGATTGGGAGTCATACAACACCGCCCTCGAAGGCCGAGAATGCAGTTGGAACGGGTTGCGGAAGTTCGAGGCCAAGATGGTGGGCATGTACGAGGCCGGCGAGTCCATCGAGAGCCATTTAGCCAGATTTTCGAAATCGGCGAGGGCGCGACGAGAGGTCGTTATGGTGTACGTCGTGCTAGAAACGGTGGGATTGGGTGCGCCGGATTTGAGGATGAATCGCGTCGAGCCATCCTCAACGAAGAAGGAGCGGACGATTGCCGTGATTCGGCCAGTTGCGTCGGCTGTGTTTGTGGGCGAAAATAATGTCAGGTCGTCTATTCGGTTGCGCACCTCATCGTCTTTGGCCAATTCGACCGCTGTCAACCCCCGGAAATCTCGCACGTAGGGGTTGACTCTGGGGTCACCGAGAAGTATCCTGACCATGTCGACGCGCCCGTACTTGCTTGCCAGCATCAAGGGGGTGAATTTCTTGTCGTTCGTAATGTTCATATCAACCTCGCAATACTGGAGTAGTCGTTGCATGATGACCGAGTCGTTGATAATATGTAGCAACGAATTTCCTTTGTTATCAACATGGTCTTCAATGCGTAGAGGACTGTCATCTTGTTGAGCCTCTTTCGCAGCTATCAGTGCTTCAGAGACCATGCTGCTGTAGTCTGGATGATCGTACGTGCGGCAGATAGCAAACAGAGGTGTATGTCCGATCTTGTCCTTTTGCCGCCAGGGCAGGACGTTTGCGAGTCTCTTGATCAGTTTAGGCGTATTGAAGATATAATGCGCCACGCTTCGGCCTCGAGAGTCCTTGGCAGCAAGATACTCCCGGAATTTGGCCTCTCCTGCATTCTGTTCGACGTAATCGAGAATGATATCGACCAATTCAGTGCTGGCAAGCTGGACCGCGGCACTCAGCAAAGTCGCCCCTTCCTGGTTCACATCCGCCATGACATCCTCCGGTCCGTAATGCTCGGAGAGGCTCAGCAGATAACGTAACGACTGTGGCTGCTGACTTTCGACAGCCATCATGAGGACCGAGTTCCCCACCGCGTCTTGGGTCTGTGCAAGACTTTGCACGGATGTGTCACCCTCTATGCCGCTCAATGATGTCTCGATTGTTGCTGCTCTGGACAAGCCCGAGTGTGCAGAAGAGATCGACATGCTTCGAGCGGCCATCTGGACCTTCTTCTTCTGCTTAGGGATCGAATTCTTCTTCTCCGCTACTTGAAAAGGGAAGACGTGCGAAAGGCCACCTTCGCTGGATGAGTTTCGCGACAGCGACGGTCTGGCACATGCGTCGGTTGACTTGTTCGATGCCGTGGTCATTCTCGACAATGGAATTTCCAAAGGTTCCTCAACCAGGTCGTCATCCATGATAGCGGACTCTTCAAATATTGATCTGATCTCATCGACCCTTCCACTCTTGACTGCTTTCCACAGCAACTGATTCTGCTTGGATGCTTTCCGCAATCCCCCGGCATCTCGAGCCAGATATGTCAGCACTGCCTCAAGAGTGCTCAAAGAGTACCCGATTTCGCCGCTTTCGACGTCGTCGATGTAAATAAAGCGCTGCATATACGACAATCGCGCCTGGAGATGTCTTACCGACGCCCGGATGACCACAAGTAGAAGCATCGATACTAGGACATCGGCGTTGATGGTCATTGCCGCCACAGCCTTCTTCTCCTCGTCCGAGATTCCGGACGGCTCTGACACCACCTTTTGGGTTTCGAGTAATATATCGAGCATTTCTTGTGGACTACCAGCGACGCCCATCTTTCGAAAGACACCAACTCCGCGATTGATTCTGTTGATGAGATCTCGTTTGCCGTTCCGACCGTCTTCTATAACGATTCCAACTTGTGACACGTCCAAGCAATCCATCTGCCGTATCCGCCGGTCGAGTTCTTGGTCTTGGGCTTTGTGAAATGCACATAAACGAGGGAATAGCAGCGAATCGTGTACGTACTCGGCAACGTATCGCTCAATCAGCTTTTCGACGTCAGGACCAGTCAGGTCAGTCGTCGCGCCCAGATTTGACAGTTGCTGCTTGTCAACTCCTTGGAACAAGTCAATGGCTGCAGTGACAGCCGTTTCGAGCGCTCTTCGCATGAGGTCCTCCTCGTCCTCGAAATATGCCGGAGAGTTAAACGGCAATCTGATTGAGCCATTAGACTTGATAGACCCGTTCTCCGAAGCTTGAGTTGTTCCGTCCCATTCAGAAGGCGGCGGATGGGACGAGGATTGTGAGGGCGGCGGCGGTAGAGGCTTCCCAAGTTCCTTGCCGAATTCGTTGAACAACCTCTCCAAGCCGGCCTGCATCTGTCGCTGAATCATGGGAAAGTTCTCAAGCAGCTGCCCAAAGGTCTTGATAACTTTCTTCTTAGGCGTCGGGGGGTCGGAAGACGATGAGGCACCAACTGAGCCGGGCGCGGGCGCGGTGATCTTTTTCTCTCCGATGATGGCGGGCTTGATGGGCAATGCCTCGAATAGGCCGGTCAATGGCTTGGAGATGTAATATACGAGCCATTGTTGCATGTCATCCCCTTGCGAATAGTACAGCAGATCACTCAACAGCGGCGCCTGGTTCAAATGTTTGAAGCCCTTGTTACTATACACGACATTCTCCTTAATGATGACTGTGCGCCCGTTGACGGTGGAGTAGTTTTTTGCCTTGCCACGACCGTCACGAACATTTCCCTCCTTCGCGGCCGTGTTGGGAATGATGCGCAGGATGTGGCTGCCGAGGAAGTCTTCATCTTCAACCTGGTCGGCATATCGCTTGTTCGTCTCGCGATCCTGGCCGTACAAGAGCGATTCGGTGGTGGGCACGAGGAGCACATAGTTTTGCGAGGGGAGGGCGTGTCCTAGCACACTACTCTGAAAGAGCGCGCGCAGAAAAGGGTTCAGGACGGGCATCCAGGCACGATGCGCCGAGTTTGAACAGCAATCCGATCATCGAGCCGTGGCGGGTTGTCAGCTGGAGCTGAGAGATCGTGGCATGGGGGAAGGTGTGCGCGCGAGAATATCAGTTTGTGAAGCGTTGGAGTCGAGGCCGCATGTGAGATATGAGAAAAGAAAGTCTGTGCCTACGAGGAACTGAAATGCCACATGCACCGCACGTTTCGGGCTGCTCCCTGCAACTTGGGCTTCCCCGGAAATCGAGGGTCGTCAGCCCACTCCGGCTTGGCGCTGCATCTCGCGTAGAAACACTCCACCGCTGCCCGAGCACGAGGCTGAGGCAGAGACCAACGACAAGGCTGAGGTTGGAGAACTGGGAATCCCCGCAGCTCTAGCGAGTGGTAGGCACGCACGCGAACCAAATAAAAAAATTATTGTTGGCGATCAGAACCACTTCTTACAAACTTCCATTATGGCCAGAGGAGCCCGCCGCCGTCAAACCCTGGGTCAGGGATTGGACAGAGAGGCAAGTACTTCCGACCCCGTCCAACCCTTTCTCTCCCTAACAGTCGCATTCCGCAGGTGTACCTAGTTGTCCGCAGAATCATCGACGAGCGTGCACAGTACGAGGACGCGCCGCCCAATCGCCCTACCTTCGCCGTTGTGTACGACGAGATCCGACGCTCCAACTCCAGTCTCAACAGACGGCCGAAAAAGCTCCTGGAGGATAGTATTGAGCGCGTGCTGGTAACTCTCCAGCAGGACAGCGAGTCTGACAGCGAGGCATCGATCGAAATTGCGCAGGAGGAGCGCTCGAAGCACAAGTCCACGTCCAACAACCTCAATAGAAGCATAGTTAGTGCGTGGGCCACTTCGGCGGCCCCCTCGGGATCAACGACACCTAAGCCAGAGTTGGCCGCCATGGAATCACCTGCAAAACCAACACCTCTCGTGAACGGCGAGCCTCCGAGGAAGAAGCGCAAGGCCGCACCTGTCATTGACAGGTCGCCGCCGACGGGGATCACATGGGACTCTCTAGGGGGCATCGACCCTATTATCCAGCAATTCGAGGATTTGGTGGTCATCCCGATGACCAAGCCTGAGATCTACGCGCAACACAAGGTCCAACCCCCACGGGGCATCCTGATTCACGGTCCCGCAGGCTGTGGCAAGACCATGGTTGCCCACGCAGTCGCAGCCGAGCTGGGGGTTAATTTCATCAACATCTCCGCCCCGTCCATCGTCTCAGGCATGTCCGGAGAAAGCGAGAAAGCGCTCCGAGAACACTTCGAGGAAGCAATGCGCTGTGCACCATGCCTAATCTTCATCGACGAGATCGACGCCATTACTCCAAAGCGCGAATCCGCCCAACGAGAGATGGAAAAAAGAATTGTTGCGCAACTTCTGATATGCATGGACGATCTCGCGCTTGAGAAGACCGATGGAAAACCAGTGATCGTCCTCGCCGCCACGAACAGACCTGACAGTCTCGACCCTGCGTTACGGCGAGGCGGCCGCTTCGACAAAGAAATCAACATGAGCGTTCCCAGCGAGCCTGTCCGAGAACAAATCCTTCGAGCTCAGACGCGGGGCATGAGCCTGGCCGACGACATAGATTTCCCTCTCCTCGCCAAGCGAACCCCCGGCTTCGTCGGTGCCGATCTTAATGACCTGGTCTCCACAGCCTCCGCCACGGCGGTAAGACGATACCTGAACCAGCTCAAAGCCAGTTCTGAAAAATACACCATGGACGTTGACATGGACCCCAACAAGTCCCCCACCAACGCAAACGGTACCGACAATCTTCCCGACCTCATCTCCAGCAGCTCCTCCGAAACGATAAGGTCCTTCCGCCGCCTCGTCAAATACGCCAAGGCCGCACAGCCAGAGGACAAGGACACCAACGAAGCCGTCCTACTAATCACATTCGCCGATTTCCTCACCGCCCTGCCCCAGATCCAACCATCGTCCCTGCGCGAAGGCTTCGCCACCATCCCCAGCACGACCTTCTCCGCAATCGGCTCTCTGAAGACACACATCACGGAGCTGCAAGAAACCGTCATCCAGCCCATCCTGAACCCCGCCCTGTATACAAGCCTCGGCATAACACCCTCCAGCGGCACGCTCCTCTGGGGCCCACCGGGCTGCGGCAAAACGCTCCTCGCAAAAGCCTGCGCGAATGCCAGCCACGCGAATTTCATCAGCGTCAAAGGCCCCGAGTTACTGAATAAATACGTCGGCGAGAGCGAACGCGCGGTGAGGCAGGTTTTCACGCGCGCGCGGAGTTCCGTGCCCGTGATTATCTTCTTCGATGAATTGGATGCCCTTGTGCCCACGAGGGATGGTGGTTCGGGGGGTGGTGGCGGATCCGAGGCCAGCGCCAGGGTTGTGAACACGTTGCTCACGGAACTTGATGGCGTAGGCCACAGCAGGGAGGGGATCTATGTCATCGCGGCGACCAATCGACCTGATATCATCGATCCCGCTATGCTCAGGCCCGGTCGGCTGGATACTCTGCTATACGTCGGGTTACCTGACGCGGAAGGTAGGGTGGATATTCTGAGGACGCTGTGTAGAAAGGTCACGGGCATGGTGTTTGACGACGCAGTCGCCGCCATCGCCGAGGCGTGTGACGGGTTCAGTGGTGCCGACCTGGAATCCCTCGTCCGCAGAGCTGGTTACAACGCGATACGCCGCGGCGTGGCCTCAGGACAGGCCGTGTCGATAACAACAGCGGACTTCGAGCATGCCAGAAACGAAGTCAGGCGCAGCGTCGGCATAGATGACATAAAGAAGTACGCAGCGCTTCAGAAACAGTGGGGCAGGTGATACAGAATCGTGCCCGGGCACACAATACCAAGAGTGGGCAGTAGCAGGCGCCTTGCCAAGGGGCTCCTGAGAGCCATTATCATCATGATTAGCGCAGTGTTGATAATACTGCTATTATGTCGTTGCCAACCTTATTTCGCAATATCAGGTAAGCACGGCGATTACTTCCCAAGACACTATGGTTATACCAACAGACGCCCCGGTTGGATTGGGCCGCCTCTCAAAAAGGAACGGAAGGCTCTGCAGACGTTTGCACATCCAAAGCCACAAAATCTATTCCAACAACACGTCCGACGCACTCAGAAAATCGGTAGGCGAAAGCTGTCGCTACTGAGCCGCTGGCTCTTGGTTGAGCTCCGACTTGCAGAATCTGATCTGGTCCGTTTCTGCAGCTTCCTAGGCTTCTTTGGTGACCCCGAACTCTCATGCCAAGTACCAAATTCTTTGACCTTGGGTTCTTTCTCTAGTGTGCCGGCCGGCAGGACTTCGAATCCGTCGTTGACCTTTCGTGACCGGGTATTGGCGATTGACACAAAGTCTGAAGGGGATGACGTGGGAGCAGTTGCGGATGTGGTGGAACTTGTGGAAGAATTTGCGGTGTGACTTGATGTCTTGGATGTGGTGTCGCTGGCTTTAGAACAGGGAACCTTGGCCTCTATTCTAGCTTGAGTCCTGTCGGTCCATGCTGAAGGCGGTGGCTTTGTAGTGGGTAAGGATTCGACAAAGGCTCGGAAGGGTACTGGAAAGGGACCTTCCATCCTTTGGACTCTGCGGGATAGTTGCTTGCCCAGATTCATCGTGCCCTCTCGAGCCGGCCAAGATAGAGCACGAGAAATGGAGTCGTCGCTGTCCTCGCTGTCTGCCGTGAATGAAGAAAGAGGTATCGTCTCAGCCATCTCCGAGTGTCGACGGTCTCGGGGTTGTAATTGACCACTTTCTGCGGAATGTAACCGTCGGTGAGCCTCCATACGCTCCAACGGGTTGATCTCAGACTGCACTTCGACCCTTTGGTGCCGGGGCGAGTTCCGTGGTCGACTCCCTATCACAAACTTGCGTGAGCCAGAGGACGAGAGGTTGGTGATCGGACGGAGCTGCATTTTTGACGGGGAAGGAGTCGATCTCTCTACTGCTGTGGAAGGGCCGACATCTGTGTAACGGGGTCAGTCTCAGGTCCGCATTAGAATACGAGGTCGGAGATTGCTAGACCTGTTACGATCTCGGCAGCTTCCGATCGCAAATATGGACCCTTGTAGCTGATAACTAGGGTTTTCCCCTTCTTTGGAGTTGACGATTTGCCCGGCTCAGTGACGAACGTAGTGGTCCCGATGAACGGAGTGAGAGCTTTATTGAGTTAGCAAGCCCATATATGACTTCTGGCTGTGTAATACCTGTTGGAGAGCCTAATCCAATGTCTGCTGCATCATATATCGTGGTGGAGGAATTCGACGAGTGTTTCGGGGGTTTGATCGTCAAATGCGAGGCAGAAGGACGAACACCGCCGTCGAGATGCATTGGAGTGGCTTCGCCAGAGTTCCACACGCCCTCGACTTCTGGGTCTTCTAGCAGTGCGCGTATACCAAAAAGTGCATCGTCTTCCTGATCGGTGACCAGTGTCATTTCGCCGCGTTCAGCTTGTTCCGCTGCCGCCCTTTTCGCCCTTCTTTTGTCCCTGACCCAATTTCTCAGTCTCACAAGAAAAGCTAGGATGAGAACCACGCCCTAAAGAGGTTAACAGGAGAATGATTAGGGTCTGGCAGATGTGAAACGGACAAACGTGCAACCCAAGACCTGGCGATCGAGTCAGTGGAACCGACCTTGAACTTGGATGGTTGGACTCACGAGCGCCAAGCGGGCCCATGTTGGCCACTCCAAAAAGAACACGGCCCCGTCGGGGAAAGGATCTTTCATAATGTCGGAGGCTGGTATTGTAGCAATGCTAGACGCGAGGAAGGATGAAGAGGTAGAACCCCATCTCTGAAGAGCAATGGGAACAAGCACCAAACAAACAATAGAGCAGCTTGGGATGTGGTCGACTGAACTGCTAAAGATGGACTGGAGGGAGATCCGAGAAGGAGGAAGGGCTAGTAATAGAGCGCTGCCAGCCGCGGTCGAACGGGCGGTGGTGATGCTGGAAGACGGCAGCACCTGCTTCAGTCGTGCGCAGAATCGAGCAGGTACTGTCTGGCCCATCGTGGTTTCCGGTTTCTGACCTTTGAAGTGAAGCTTTACTTGAGAGTGAGAATGAAAGTGAATTGACCCGCAATAATGAACATTTGAGCAACGCGTGGCTTATCAGGAGGGCGGGAACTTGATTAACCACGACTCACTGTAGAGAGATGGGAAATGTCTACCAGCGATGATGCTGCAACAATCCGTTCATCGTACAGCAACCCACCATAGTACATCTGTTCTCATAGCCGCTGCTCCAGCCGAAGAGTGCCTACCATGATGCCGTCAGAATCTTCATCGCAAGGACAACCGCACCATTGCGGACATTTTCATGGTGCTGATAACAATAACATTGCCAGTGACACGGTAACTGAGTCGGGGAAGTATCAACCAGGACAGCGGGAGGCAGCATGACAGATGAGTTTTGGACGCAGGAGTTGCTGTGCTACCGTATCGACCTGGAGACAAAAGCAAAGGGAGTCGAGTTCGAAATCAAAATGTGAATTGAGGCTGAGCGACTGGGGCCATCGATCATGTCATCAATGGCCTATCCGAAACATCGGATGGATGGCAGTTTCAGTGCCAGAAATGGCATGTCTCGACGTCATGAATCACGAGATGGCGATCCTGGCAAGTGTGGAGGAAGCTCTCCGTTGTAGCTCGTACGGAGTACTCGCACTCGTGGGAGATCTACATTTACTAGGACGGACGACATCGTGGGATAGTCGAGGCCGCATTCGGCGGATGAATCATCGGCCTACCGTCGATTGTTGGTTGACTGTGCAAGATGTGAGAAATTTTTGCACTCTCTTGTACCTGCATGCAAAGCGTAAGACCTAATACTCCTTCAAGGAGTGGTTCCGGGCGGCCATGCGACAGCTGTGTGGTTGTGGAAGGTGGATGACTGGAGTTGACAAAGCCAGGTCAGCGTCGCCTATTGGGCGTCGTAGACCCTGGACGGGGAGGTGCGCCGCGGTTAATGATCGGCGCCAAAGGATGCCCAATCGCGCAGTGGAGCTTGCTCCATGGAACTCTAACAGAAGACGATTCCGGCTTCCCGAACACCTAGCCGGTGGTACGCCGTGGCGCCGCTGCCCTGCACGACTGGGCATGGAGGGGCTTGTTCTTTTAACACTGCCCTCTTCTGCCGGCGGGCGCGCAACTTGCAATTCGTACTCGTGACATACCTCTTTCACACCACTGACATCCGTCTCACAACATATTCTCTGCGATACATAGACGTTGCAGCGCTCCTCTCGTATTCTATCCTCTGTCTACTTAGAGCGGTGTGGTAAACAGACAAACACCTCGTATCAGTTGCCACCATGCCTCCATTCCGTATGCCTTTTTCCTCGAGGCGCCCTACTCCTAATGCACCCATTGAGACAACGGACGAGAATGCGCGTCCCAACTCCTTTGATGGCAATGTCAAGAGCCCTTACGGCAAAGACAAGCCGTCATTAGCACTCGGAATCAAAGAGAAGAAAATCGAGCCCAACGAATTCAAGCTGAGTTGTATGCGACATCAACCATTCCTCCCAGACATTGATCCTGGGGCTAACACCGGTCAGCCGTGAACGACAGTGGTGAATACCTTCCTGTATGCGATGCCAGTTCTCCCCCCAAGATGCAGCGGCTGACAATTCAATAGCCGTCGCCCACCGAGAGACCGTCCTTCTGGTCAACCAAATCGCCTTCCTCCGCCAGCGCCAGCCATCGACAATGCTTCAACGACAACGAAGCTTTCACAATATCTCGCGAGTCGTTTGAGTCATACAGAAGATCATTTGTGAGTATATTCCCAGCACGGGCGCGCGCGAGAGCCTGACCTCGTTCGCAGGACATTTCCGGCCGCTCCCCAATCCTCCAGTCCGACAGCTTCAATTCGCGCTCATCTCTCGACTCAAGACCGGCAAGCCGCTTTCCCACTCGCTCGACGTTTAGCAGCAACACATTTGAGAAGCCTACAGCCGAAGAGGACCCGGCGTTCGAAGAAGTGAAGCTAAACGACGAGGCGAACAAGAACCAAGAGCCCAAGAAGAAGAGCTTCCTGTCTCGATTCGGCGACTCCAACGCCGAGCCGGTTGCACCAGCAGCAGGCAAGGAAGAGGGCAAACATCATTTCCACTTTCTCCCTGGTCGAAGACGAGGCCAAAGCGGTACAGGTAACGAGCTAGGGGATATCCCGCGACCACAAAGTCGAGGCCAAGCGGAGGTAGCAGTACGGTAGTCCACAGGACATGCCAGCACAGAGACCCGGAACGGCAGTTATCGTTCGACGGCATGCATTACGAAGATTTGGATGTGATGAAGCGGTAATCGGTGGTTGGAGTTTATCGACAACATCCAGTGTACGCTTGAATTATTGCGACGTGCATTTTCAGGACAAAGACGCTTCAAGGAAGAAACGAATCTGGCATCTAGGATAGAGGACTCGATCGTAGAGTGATCGGGGACCATGAGGGAGTCGTCCATCTCCAAGAAGGAGCATGTTGCCATTAATGGAGCAACAGGATAGTCTAATAGTAATTCTAAGAAGAACTTGAACATAGCGAGTGCCTGTCACTTTCTGTCTGGCTCACCCGACGCTGTCTCGCGGTCCTGTCGGTTTGAGGGTTTGTCAAGGGTCTCCTTTTCAGCATGGCCTCGCGTACCTCGCCTGATCCCTTCACCTTCTCATTACGCCCTCGTGAGGCCATTGACATCCTTGCGCCCAGCCTGTTCCTCATCAACCTCTTTCTCCAACTTATCGTAAGCCCTCTTCATGACCTCGACGATCCTCCTCAACTCGTCCTCTGACACATTATATGGCGGACTCAAAATCGCGTGGTCGCCTGTCTTCCCGTCTATCGTCCCTGATCCCGGGTACACCGCCACGCCCAACTCAAAACAAGTCGCCTGAAAGCGGAGGCCGAACCCCACGGTGGGAGGAAAGGGCTCCCGCGTCGGTTTGTCGCGGACGAATTCAATGCCCCAAAAGAGCCCCCGTCCGCGAATATTGCCGACATATTTGGACGAGGCGAAGGTGTCCTCGAGGAGGGGATACAACCATTTGCCCAACCTGGCCACATTCTCCACCAGGCCCTCGCGCCGTACGATCTTCTGCACGGCCAGCGTCGCCGCACAGCCCACGGGGTGGGCCTGGTACGTGTGGCCGTGGTTGAAGCTGCTGGTCCCCTTCCGCAACACGTCGACGACCTTCTTGTGCACCAAGACCCCCGCGACGGGCGAGTATCCGCCGCCGAGCCCCTTGCCCATGGTCATGATGTCGGGGACGACGTCTTCCTGTTCAAACGCGAACAACGTCCCCGTCCGCCCCATCCCGCACATGACCTCGTCCAGGATGAGCAGCACGCCGTACTTGTCGCACACGGCCCTCACGCCGCGGAAATACCCCCTCGGCGCCGGCGTGCAGCCACTCGTCGCGCCCACGAGCGGCTCCGCAAGGAAGGCAATGACATTCTCGGGCCCCAGGGCCTGGAAATGCAGGTCCAGCTCCTCGACCAGCCGTTGGGCAAAGTCCTCTTCCGTCTCGCCGGCCTTCCAGTTCGAATACTGGTACGCGTACGCGGGCGTCACCCAGCTGACGTTGGCGGACTGGAAGTTGGCGTAGGGAACTTTCCGCGGCAGGTTGCTGCTCACGTTCATGGCCCCGACGGTCGTGCCGTGGTAGCTCTGCTTCCTGCTGACGAACCGGGTCCGGCGCGTCTCGCCCTGCTCGAAGAAGTACTGGCGCGCGAGCTTCAGGGCCGCGTCCATGGCCTCGCTGCCGCTGTTCACGAAATACGCCCGTTCAAGACCATATCGCCCCGCGCCGTGGGGTCCGTCGATGACGTGGTGCGCGAGCTCCTCCGCCGCGTCGGTCGTGTAGGTTAGCGAGTGCAGGTAACTGACGCCGCTGGCCATCTGGGCCGTCACGGCCGCGAGGACCTCGTCGTTGCCGTGGCCCAGGCAGGCGACCGCCGCGCCGCCGCACGCGTCCATGACGACTCGGCCATCCGAGAGGGTCAGGTAAATGCCCTTGGCGGACGTGACTTTGTAGGGTTGTTGGTGGAGGGACCGGTGGAGTAGGGCTGGGGCCGCTACTGGTTCCTGTGCTTGTGCTTGTATGGGAGCAGGCACTGCGTCCGGCGCGGAGGCCACGAGTTTGGACTGTACGCCATTGGGGGATTGGTTGTCCGTGATGGCCATTGTTTCTCGCGCTGCAGGGACGCCGCGCAGAGATAACTGATACTGTACAGATATTATGATCGTGCGCTTCCCTGGAATCCTAATGTAGCATTAGGGCCAGATGAGTCAGAGAGGCCTGGGGTAACGTTTCTGGTTTGATTTGACGGCCACAGCGCGCAACAGCCTAGCAGAGTTGAAGTAGTATATATCCGTTGCTTTGCGCAAGGTCTCTTGGTTGATTGATTGACGCAAGGCAGCGATCTTCCATCAGCCGAGGGTTCATGTAACAGGGCGCGCCTTGAAAATTGGATATCAAGTACTATCCAAGATTAGGGTCGAGGACAATCTACCAATCTACATTGGAGTGCGCGGTCTGTTCGCACTATGCGGCCGATATACGCTGAAGTCCGCTGCTGCTTTCTCAAATTTACTTGGCCCCTGGTCGGTTACGACCTGGGCTGACTTAGACTGCGTACTCGGTATTTATACATAATATATTTCTTGGTGCCGGTAGTCTTTAAGCAGCAGCACTTGTGGGCAGACAGACAGTCGAGAAGGAATATTCCCCCGCGAGAGACTCACTTATGGTGTGTGTTGCGTTGTGTTGCGTGTAGATATACATGTAGACATGTTTAATTATCGCCGGGTCAGCAGCAGATCGTCGCAAATCATAGATAGTACAGACAGGTATGAGACGTGAGATGTGAGATGTGAGATGTGAGATTATGGAAGATTATCATGTACGGATCGGCGCTCAGGCTGAGCGTGGCCAGCCAGGAGCGCCGTGGGCCTGCAATTCCTGGTCCGTCCAGTCCCACAACTTGGCCGACAAGGCGTCGTCTCGACTGAGCGGGCCGTCTTTCCCAGCCTTGCCGACCGGCTCATAATACCGTCCGTTCTCGACGTCGTTGCTGAACGCGCACCACAGTTGGGTCTTGGCACCCTCTTCGTTGGACACCCCCGTCAAGGCGACCAGGGGTTTCATGACCAGATAGTTGATCAGCACGTTGACGCCCTTCTCGCCGCCCCAGACGTTCGACTTGACCGTGCCGGGGTGCAGCGAGGACGACGTGATCTGCGGATACCGCTTGGCCAGCTCGTACGCGAACAGCGTCTTCGCGAGGTTGGCTTGCCCGTAGAGTTCGGACCCGGAATGCGTCTTCATGGCGGTCTTGAGCTCGTCGAAGAAGATCCCCGCCTTGGAGGCGAACAGTTTGTGGCCGACCGACGACATGGACACGATCCTGACGTCCGCGCCGGGCAGCTGCGCGGTCTTGATCAGGAGGGGCATCAGCAGCTGCGTGAGCAGGGCGTGGCCCAGATAGTTCGTCCCGAACTGCACCTCATAGCCCTCCTTGGTGGTGTTGTACGGGATCATGGCGACGCCGGCGTTTAGCTGGAGAATGTCCAGTCGGGTGACTTCGCTGGTGACGCGCGCCGCGGCGGCTTTGATTGAATCGAACGACGCGAGGTCGAGGTCCAGAATCCGGATGTCCGCCGCTGCTGCGGCCGCGGAGGTTGCTCGCACGCGTGAGAGCGCGGCTTCAGCTTTCGCGTGCGATCGAGCAGCGAGGTAGAGCGTGGCGGGTTCATGCCGGGCCAGTGCTGCGAGCGTTGCTTCTCCGAGCCCGCTGTTGGCGCCCGTCACCAGGCATACCTTTCCCTGGAGGTTTGGGATGTCTTTTGCGGGATCAAATTTTGTCATCGTGGTGGTGGTGGTGGTGGTGGTGGTGGTTTTGCTTTTGCAGTCCGCGAGTGTCGCTCAGGGTTGATGCCGATGTGAAAGGGCACGTCAAACTGTTGGGGGACATCTCCAGAGGCCGAAGCATGGTGTAGGATTGATATACGTTTTTCTCTCGGACGAGTCTGCGCCCAGGAGGCATCATCTGAAGTTCTTCAGCTTTTGTCTCCGTCATCGGGTTCGAGTTGTCCCATGCCGGCCCTGTAGAGAGCCAAGATCCGATTGTTGGTTCGTTTGGGAATAGTCGTCGTTGGCGAGAAGCGCGATTAAGACGCCTCGCTGCTCTCCATTCCTCGTCCGTGTTTCGGCCCAATTAGTCCTCCACCACACGGCTGAGCAATATTCGCTCGCTGTCCTTGACGCCCGCTATGTCAGTGGCGAGCAGTTGGCCTTCATCATCGACTTGGCAGCCCCTGTGCCTCTCGTCGTCCATCGGGACAACCAATGTGATGCCGCCTGTTCTTACCCTCTGCTCGCGAGTCATCACCAGTGTCTCACCTGTGATTGGTTTGTGTGGCTTAGCCAGAACACCAAGCATGCATCATAATACTGTTCATGAGGTGTCGTGGTCAACTGTAATTATTCAGTTAACCACTCTGTCTCTCCCGACTCATGCTCAACCGACATCTTTTCTTGACACTCAAGCACTGAGAGTATCAAGTCTTTACCGACTGCGGAACCTGTACTCTGTACTCTTAGGAATATCTCACCCTGAAGACAACCCCTTTTCAGTCTTGGGACTCGAGCATAGCCCTATAGCGGACACTATGTGCAACAAGCCTTCCGGCCCGGTCACGAAGACTAGGAGACGAGTAACTCCAGATTTCAGGACGAGACAGAAGCCAAGTAAGACGGATGGTTTACTGACGAAGAAGGGGAAAATGATATGTGTCGAGGATATCGCGACCGTTGTAAACTATCGAAGTCCAGCCGCTTGGAAGTACATGCTCGTACTATTAAACGGCTGCACGGCTTATTCGTAGGATCCTCTTTGACGGAGTATGTATTTGTTTGGTTCAAGCCTCGCGCCTTTGACATACTCCTACAGTAAGTATAGTAATTACTGTAGGTATATACTGTGGCTGCCTCCACCCTGCCTGGTGTGCCATTACTGTTCTTGTACTCCGTTCTGCAATCTGGCTACATAGCTAGCTCTGTGACCGCGGTCCGTTGATTCGAAGGTGTCGATCCTGTGACGATATAACCTGGACGACCTGAAATGGTATGGAAAGTAAAACAAGTGTACCCAAGGCAAATAAATTACGATGGAAAACCGCTTGCTTCCGTAGATCGCCATTCAGACGCTGCCACTCTGCGCTGAAAGTTCGACAAGTTATCGTCGATAGGGAAGTTCGGCGTCCCAACTTGGAGAGGTCATCGTCGCTTCTGGCGCACCAGGTCCCATGACGTGTCCGGTAGACTTCAGATGCTTGCGCAGTTTGTTCGGGGAGTTGAACGGCCGGCCGCACTGGCCACAGACGGTTTCGTCTCCAGTCATGACATACTCGGATGTGTATGTGGTTGTGGACGCTGGTTCGATGACCGCTTTTTCTTCCACATGGTGTCCCGTTGTGCTGAGATGGTTGAACAGCTGGTTCCGCGAAAAGAATACTTGGCCACATATTTTGCAGGTCAGAGACGATGTTGGGTCATTGAAGGCCGGTAGGGATGGTGTGTGTTGGTAACCTCGAAGTTCCGTGACTTTCTCCATTTCAGGCTCTGCTGGCACCACTGTTTCGTATCCCGGACCAGTCTCCGTTCCATGATCAGTGGCCCGCAAATGCTTGAATAGCTGGCTTTTGGACGGGAATTCCTGACCGCATTGTCTGCAGCTGAGGGACGTTGCGCCATTGGAGGCTGGTGGTGCGTATGGGGGTGGGGAGTATTGTTTTACTTGCCCCCTCGTGGCTACTTTCACTTCAGGCTCTGGTACTGGTCCAGTGTCCACTCCATGGTTGGTTGCTCGCAGATGCTTGAACAGCTGGCTTTTGGACGGAAACTCCTGGCCGCACTGTCTGCAACTAAGAGCGTACGCCGCCGGTTCTGGGACTTGCTCGTAAGTCGGGATTGGTTCAGAATGGCGCACTGTTGTGGACTCTATTCCGCCTGCTGCTTGGTGTACTTGTTCGATTTCCACTCCGTGGTCAGTGGCTCGCAGGTGCTTGAACAGCTGACTTTTAGACGTGAATTCCTCGCCGCACCGTCTGCAACTGAGAGAATTTGCTGTCGGTTCTGGGACTTCCACGTGCATTGGAATTGGATCGAACTTGGGCACAGCTATGGATTCTGTTTCCACTGCCGTTTCGTCTTCACGTCCAGTTTCCGTTACATGGCCCGTTGCTCGTAGATGCTTGGACAGTTGCCTTCTAGATGTGAATTCCTGGCTGCAATGTCCGCAACTGAGAGGGTTTGCTGCCGGTTCTTCAAGCGTCGGAATCGGTTCCGTCTCGCGCATTGTTGTGGGTTCTAATTTCCCTGTCGTTTCGTGTCCAGAGTCGGCAAGATGCTTAAATAGGAGATTTCGTGAATCAAATCGTGCCTTGCACATTCTGCAGATCATTCGGTCCGTAAGTGTCTTTATTATTTTGTCGAGCGAGTCCGCCGGTAGGCCTCGCATGCCACGTAAAACGTGCTCTTCCCTCTCTTCAACAGTGTGGAAGCTGCTGTCGTCCCAGTAGTCTGCTATAGCATATCCTCCTCCTGTTTGGTATGAGTTCTTGTTGTTCCCCCGCCACGTCGCCTCATATTCTTCTTCATCTTCATCTTCGTCTTCATCGTCTTCGCTGTCGTCGCAGTCACTGTCATCCCATTGTTCGTTGTTCGAGTCGTTTTGGGTGCGGCGACGAGACAGACGCAGGGCCGACTGAGGGCCTCGGAAGCTAAAGCGAGACTTATTGATTCTTGACATCAATTCTTCGGCAGCCTCGGGACCATGTAGTCGCTGGTAATGCTTCTGGAGGTCGTCCTTGACGTTCTGCAACTCGTCGGTCTTGTCAAGGCCCTGGTAGAGGTCGATCAGGGCTTTCAAGGCGACGATCGTGGACGGGTGGTTGAGCTTTTCATACCCTTGACGCGCGTCCTCGATAAGCAGCTCGGCATCGTCCAACTCATTCTGATCTTGCATGATATATCCAAGGGTGGCCTTCGTATCAATTGTGGCCAACTCATCTTCTCCGCTGTGGGCCTGAAGGTTTCTCAGAGCTGGCTCCAGCAATTCCTTTGCCTGGTCGATTTCTCCTTGCTTGTACTTGAGTCGCCCGAGACACAGGGATGGATGTACTACTCTGGGATCGTCCGGCGGGAGTATGCGATTGTACGTCTGCTGTACGTCCTCGATCGTCCTTTGTATCTGATCGATCTTTCCCTGCTCTGCAGCATTGGTCGGGCCAGGGCTCGCCTGCTTCAGAGATTCGATGCGTACGTCGACAAGCTTGAGCGTGACCTCCAAGGTGATGGGGTCGTCGTGCCCTACGGTGCTGGAATATTCTCGTGCCGCGCGATCGTACATTTCCTCTGCTTTGTCGAATTTATGCCATCCCGTATACACGTCGCCCAAGTCAACGACGGCCTTCGTCCGAAGGTTATGGTTGGGGATTTTTTCAAGGCCTTGGAGCGCTTTGAGCAGTGACTTCTCCGCCGAAGACCACTTCCATTGGTCCTTATAAACCAACCCGAGCTGGTAAGCTGCCTCGAAAATCAATGGGTCATCGGCATCAAGCGATCTCTCGTAACCCCTTTGCGCTCGCTGGTACTTTTGTTCGGCCAGGTCGAACTTCCTTTGTTGACGACAAAGGCTCCCCAATTCGGCGCATGCCTGGAGCGTCTGACGATTATAAGCGCCGAGGAGGTCGTCAAGGCCATCTACAACCTTTTCAAACCACTCGAAGGCGTCCTCCAGGTTGCCCTGCTTCCGGTAGAGACGGCCCAACACGAACGAAGCTTCAAGAGTTCTTGAGGATTTGGATCCCGCCGATGTTTTGTATCCGTCCAAAGACTTACGGATACTGCTCATCGATTCTCCGAGCCGGCCCTGTCTTTCTTGCACCAGAGCATAGCTCTCCCATGCCGCGCATAGGTATGAATGGGGCAATTTGTGTGAACGCTGAAGCAAGTTGATGGCTTTTTTAATGTGTTTCTCCGCGGTATTGAGATCCCCTTTGTTCGCGCATGCCATACCTAGTAGTCGCATTGCCTCAGCCGTGAACATATGGCGGTCACCGAATTTCTCATGCTGCTTGAACCCAGTCAGTGCTTTGTTGAACATCTCCTCGGCCTTTTCCAAGTTCTGGGAATCGAGGTAGCAGCGGCCTTGGTCAAGGGTGGCGAGGAGACTGAATGGATGCTCTGGGTCCATGCGGAACTTTGCCGAGAAGCCATTCATCACTTGGCGTAGCGTCGATTCGGCTTCACGAAATCTCCCTTCCTCTACCGACCAACCCGCCAGCTCTTGCAGGCATCGAAGCGTCATAAAGTGCTCTGAGCCTGCTTTTACCAAGTGTTTCTTCTCAAAGGTATTCCTGAAACCTCTGAGTGCCACCTTGAGCATCTCCTCGGACTCGGCTTTCCTCTTCTGAATCTTGTAATTCATCCCCAGATTCAGGGCTGTGATCAAGGTGAGCGAGTGATCCTCTCCTAAGTCGGTGCTGAACCTCTTGAGAGCTAGTTTGTAGACGTCTTCTCGCTCTTTCGTCCTGGCTTTCCTGAAGTTGAAGTCTTCATAGAGTCTCGGAGCCCACTCGTACGTGAATGCTTCAACCTGATCCAGAGGTTTCTCACTGAAATCCTCCAGAGCAAATATGTATGTCTCGGCTGCTTTTGTCAGATTACCTTGTTCAGCATACAGTAGAGTAAGTCCTGCGATTGCTCTGTCCTCCAGCCGCTCTATTTTGTTCATGCGATGTTCCTGTGTTTTGTCGTTTGCTTCGTGCTCGTTCCCTTTAGGCCCATCTGCGAATGTATTAGACCTGGAGAAGGTAGCAGTATCTGACCTGGAGAGTCCGAATGTGTTTGACCTGGCGAAGGCCATCGTATTCGTCCTGGAAAAGGGTTTCTGGCCCGGGCCAGCTGGAAATTTTGCCTGATCATTGGTTTTGTCTTGCGCCTTTGCCTGCGCTTTCTCTTGTGCCTTCTCCTGGGCTCTCTTCTTTGCCGCTTTAGCAGCTTGCTTCTGCTTCGTCCTCTGGTCTTTGGAGTAAGCCAACACTTCTTGAAACAGTTTCTCGGCGTCCTCATTCTTTCCAAGTTCTAAGCAAAGGGCTCCTAGATCCAGTTTCGCTTCAAAGAACTTAGTTCCCTCTATTTCCCATTCAGCTCCCACGGCCATTCGATACATCTCTTCGGCGTCGCGTAGCCTTCCATGTTCGCGGTAGACATCGCCGAGCAGTTTGGCAAGTTTTGGAAGCTTGTCACGGCCCAAGACTCCCTCAAGATCATGCCTCATCTCAGGCGTAAGATCCACGTTGCTCTTGATCAAGTGACGCACTGCGGCCTGGTTTTTAGATCTGAGAGCAAAGAGGAGATGATTCGCATCCTTCTGAGACAGCTGGGACAATTTTAGCGTGTCCAATTGCTCGTCGATTTCGGGCATGGTTTGTGGTCGAATGTATTCTGTGATGTCGGCACTGTTGGCCCACCATGGCTCGCCTTTTGTTAAAACTTTGGACTTTTGTTGGATCGAACTTTCAATCGGAGACTCCTGGCCGTTTCTGGCTTCATTACTCCTGTCGTCGTTGTCGTCGTCGTCATCGTCATCATCATCGACCTCGTAGTCGAGTATCTTCAGCGCCTCAGGTAGCTCCATCGGGCTCTTTCCAACATCGTTCCCAATGCGGATCACTTCAAGGTCCCATATCTCATCTTCACAGCTTTCGTCGGGAGTATTTGCTGTGACCCGAACCGCTCCTACGTACCGACATTCCAGGCAAGAGTCCTCCGAGTCGGCACCGACAAGGGTGACTAACAGCGCAACATTCACATCCATGCTGTCGTCAGCCTCATCGTCATCATCCTCCACCAGAAGGAGGCAGCTCCTCCAATCGTGAAGTGCGACGCCGATTTTCACTTCCGTGACAAGGTCACTCCCGATGGGAGAAAGTCGCTTATGCTTTATGTCATGTTCACAGACACGTCGATAGGACCACCAGCCCTTCACAGCTCCTGCAGGATCAATTTCAAGAAGGTCGTCTTTGTTCAGAGTCTTATTGGCACTAGACATCATGTGGCTTGACAGATCGATGGGCATATCGTCCAGGGAGGTAGGACACCATGAGAACTTGCCCGAATCACGCAACGTTGGCGTGCCATGGAGGAGACACGAGTGAGGGATGGCCCCAAAAGATCTGAGAATATCTTGTATGAGGTCGCCCTCAAAAGCATTGTAATTCAAGTCACGAATTCCGGCGAGCAGACCTGCAATTTCGACTCGATCTTTTGATTTTGTCGTGAACCGTGGTTTCAGGACCGCAAGAAGGTCTGGGACATTCCCGACCTTCTGGCGCAGCCGGCGAATCAACGAGGATGCTAGCCAGTAGGCCCTCGAAGCGGAAGCTGGGTCCTTTGCAAGAATATCTTCGTCCAGGTCCTTCATCAAGGGGGTGTTTCTGTCCGGGCCCTTGTACAAGACCTTGACCTTTTCGGACATTGCCAGTTCGAGGGCGGCCCAACCTCGAGTAAACCATCCCGAAAGCACGATTGCCAGGCATGGACTTCCGTCGTCCTTCCACTCGAAGTCCAAAAGATACCTGTCGTGGACGACAGTGTATTTGGCATTTTTATAACTGGCATTCATTCTGTTCAGAGCCTTGCTTCGTGCTTTCGGATCAGTTGGAATGGAAAGTGTGTCCCACCACATGCCTTTGCAATCCAACCTCTCCGCTATGCGCGCGAAATAGTCGAAGAGACACCGGTTGACTGTGCCTGGATTCTTGAGACCAATCCCTGTCCCGTCGGCCCATACATGGGAGATGGCGATGTACGGCTCGTCGGCTTTACACAGGCGTCGTTCTTTGCACGACCAGGCCGTCCCGCGCCCAAGTTCTAGGGCAGTCTCAAGAATATCAACGGGAAACTTCTTCTCTTGCTGACAGATATTACCAGGCGGCTCATTGGGGGCGCATGTGTGCAACTGTATCACTTTGGTAGTGTTCATGTAGGTATGGTTGCATTTGTTGGGGGTGCAGGAGTCATGGTCCCTATGGCGAAACAGCCGAGCAGACGGTTTCAGAGCAGCGACGATATCCGGCAGATCTCCCTCCTTTCGGTGGCTCAGGTTCACCAGGCTCCAGAGGCGGGTTTGACAAATGCCCAGGCTTTGAATTGTGCGAAGCGCTGAGGAAATGGGAGGCAGAGTGATGGTAAGCAGGTGTCTCTGTTTCCAACGGCCAATGTCGGTGTACCAGGTGCCTCCAGCAGCTTGGATGTTCACCATATAATAGATGATGTTGCAGACTTCGGCTACATTGATTTTCTCGCTGGCGGGCCCATCAAGTACATCTTCGAGTGGCCTCTTGGCCCTCCCCCACAGGAAAATCTTGAGGATGGAGTAGCAGGCGGCAGCTGCGTGCACGATATGCGTATGGGCCACGCTAAGTTTCTGCTCCTGGGTCATGGCCGCCTGGCAGGACATTGCGACGAGCATCCACCGCCGGAATGGCGCCCAGCCACATGGTGGGACGGTTTCATTCATTCGTTTGTACTTCTGCAGACATGCCGGGTTTCGGCAATCACGCACCTTGGCTTGGATACAGGCGTTTCCAAGTTGAGATAGAAATCCCATCTTGGAATTCATCTTAAGTTTGGGCGGTGACATCCACATGTCTGGACGAAGCTGAGCATTTGAACAGCCTCGCAGTAAACCAGGTAAGGTCAACTCGGTTGCAGGTTGCAGAAGGTAGAGCGGAATCTTCAGTGCTGGCGATTCGCCTTCGTCCTCATTTCCTCCCATTTCATCGTCTGATTTCTCGCCTTCATCCCCACCTGCGTCGTCTTCGTCAGTCAAGCCTTGACTCACATTATCATCGTCGTCGTCCTCTTCATCTTCCTCATCGTCATCGTCATCGTAATCATCGTCCTCGTCGGTGTCGGAGTCTGATGAATCCGACCACTCAGAGGGTTCTGCGCCTGCAATGATGCCCTGAAGAATTTTATGGTAGTGAAATGCCTCGACGACATTTTTGCTAGGGTCCCCTAAAACAGAGATGGACTGCCACAATCAGCATCGACGACAAGGATAGCAGGGGACAGGGCAATAGAGGGAGCCTAACAGAAGGAGCTGCCATGCCCTCGGCGTGGAAGCTGGAACAACCTCCAAGCAAAGGAGGAACAATCACGAACCTCGCGAATTTGAATGGATGATCACAATTGATTAGTGGCAGGACGTGATAGAGCCTGGAGAAGGAGTTGTGTAGATCCGTAAATACCAGGGTGGCCACGGCGAGCCTCACCTTTAAGGATATTTAACTCTTCGATGAGCTCCTCCAGCCGGGCTTCGCAATCCACAAGCTCTCAGAGCTGAGGGTCTAGTAATGCAACCAAAGTGCTCATTGTCCAACCGTTGCGGCTGAGGGACGAACTCTTCTAGTCGGCCCATGATGCCTGACGAACAGTTCGCGCGGGGTGGCTTCAGCTCAGACTCATCAAACCAATCGATTCGTGCGAAAGAAGGAATTCCGCATAGGAAATGCGTTAATATCTGCGCTAGAGGGCTCCTAAGTCTGGGCACTTGCAGATACGAAGGAGTAGGAAGATACATCTGTGGCCAGCTCAGGATCAAGCAACAACCGCACACCAGGTGTGCATAATTAGATCAACCTGATCAAAGATTTCGCGGGTGATTTTACGTGAACGCGCCGGCCTTTAGCGATGACCATCAATTGAAACGACTGTCGGCCTGCGTGTTTGCGGCTGCTGCGGGGTACCCACGCACAGGCCACACGCTAAAACGCGGGCCCCTCCCACGCCCCTCGACCTGTTCTCCAGCCTCGTCCTTGTTTGCGCTGAGCAACATCGGCTGTCGGTTAGGCCCGTCCCAAAGAACTAGGCTTACAGTAGCACCCAGCATGAGATGTGGTCCTAACAGAGGTTAGCCCTGGTCAATCCAAACACATCACCTGTCTGCTGGGAGCATGATGATGAGATAGGGGCCGACTGACTTACCCAGCACACTCAGAACGGGTGCCGCCCGTTCCTCAGCTGGGGACGGGAAATCCATGGACAATTCCTGTAGATTGATCCGCTTCACGATGGACCGACGCAGGAGGACCTACGACGATGCTGCTCATTGAAGAAGTTCTAGAGGTTTGGCACGACTGTAATAGTGCCATATCTATCTATCTTCAGAGGAAAGGGCGCAGTGACTGGGGAGACACGGCCGAGACCACTGCACTTTCGTTCAGTGTGATATTCCACCGTTATGTGATGTATCCGGTATCTCCTCCTGGGTCAATTCGATACGATAAGTTGGCAGCGGTGGCCCCGCCACGAGTTTGATCACTACATGCATCACGGACGGTGTATTCAACGTGTAAGAGGCTCGATCCCGGAAATATGCCCAGGCTGGCTCAACCTTGAATCCACGGCCGTCCACCGCAAGCATTTTTTGCACGGCGCTGGGAGCACCCATGTGCTCCAGTTGCAGCAATTGAAGTCCCACGATCCCATGACACCAGAGTCGGCCGTCCTTGGGCCCGAAGACCAGACTGAAAGCATCGCCATGGACGGCCGTGAATGATATGCCCAGCCATTCACCTTCTGGCACAGGGGGCAAATCCGTGACGGACAGGGTATGTAATTCCGGGGTCTGTGACGACCACAGTCTGCGATGGTAGTGCGTCTTGGGCTCGGCCCCGTCGTACAGCCGCCGCCATCCGCAGGAGTATATCATGTCCCAGCCATGTGGCTCGCAGTTGATATTAGCAGTCAGAACTACCTGCATGTGGCCTGGAGCGGGAGTCACGTCTTGGATCTCAGTAGACATGTAAACATTTTGAGACCGGACATTCTGAATTTTGTCGCTACTCAGAAACCAAAGACGATGGGGGCGAATTCTAGAGCGTCGTAAGGTGGCTTGACTGCCTGTCACGTAAATTCCAACCCTGTCCCCATTGCAGAGACAATCCAACACGGCAACGTAACACCCGTCAAACTGGACGATGGGTAATACCATGGATAGGCCAAGGTTGGTTATCGTGATTGGGTCTGTTGCATTTGAGAGGGGGTTGATGGGTTTTTGTGTGACAGGGGCCACGCGGTCCCGACTGAACATGGCTGGGCTCTCCGCAAGGACGCTGGTGCCATGCAATTCGGTAAAACTGTTTGGTGGGTTTGGCGCTGTCCATGCGAAGATGGAATGGTCATTCGACTCGGCGAGGATCTGCCGTTGCAGGCGATGGAAAGCTTTTGGCCCCTCTCCATACAAGAGTGGCATATTGACCCCGAATATGCCTAGAAGGGAATATGCCATGTCTTCGACCCTGGTCGTCTGCCTCTTCGAAGCCCACGACATCCTCTCTGCGATGCAACTACGCCGGATGGACCGCGGATCCATCAACGCCTCGGGTGGGATTCCCGTGATCTCCACCAGATCCTCCAGCAGACTCGCCTTGGTCCCTATCTCCACCCAGTCACGGTCGAAGAAGACGACGTGCATAGGCGCAATAAGCTCCTGTAATGTCCAGCCACGCTCAAACCATCTGCTCGAAGGAAATCCCCAGACTGGTCGCGGATAAGGAGGGGTACGATTGCTGGAGACGGTGTCATCGTCGCCAGCGGGCAGCAATGATACATCTGCTAGGTATGCGTAACAGACCTGGGCCTGGGAGTACCATTGAAACATGGAATTGATCGCTTCAGAGAGCTCGGCGCTGCTGCGCTTGTCGATATTGCAAGTGTCCACCCAAGCATATCCAAATCCATCTGACTTGGCCTGCTCACAGCATCGTTCAATCTTCCAATATCCGTCTTTCTCTTTTGCCTCTAGGGTCCCAAGCTCTTGGAAGGAGACCTCTCCTTTCCCCCATGTATGTGACAAGATTGCGTACGGCGGCGGCGTTGACTGGAACTCACGTAGTTCAAGAGTCGTCGTGTCGAGGAGCCACATCGAAGCTGTCAATTAGTAGCGTGGAGAGGGCGATAGAGAGGGAAATGCATGCGATATGAGTCAATCAAAAGAAACACCCGAGGCGCAGCACGCACTCGGTCTGGCCGCGGAGGCCGACTTGGAGTCAGGGTGAGATCCTCTGCAGGCTGGAGTCTTCTCGTGTATGCTCCAACGGCCACATCACTGATGATTGCCTACCTAGGTGAGTTATCCATGTGGCGCCAGCGGACTGGCAGACGGTTTGCCCAAAGGCAACTGGAAGTTCTGTTGGAGCAACTACCTTCGGGGACTGTGTGCTTCGCCATATAATTACGGTAGGGCATCCACGGCTTGAGACGCATTATCTCACGACCGGGGCCCCATTACCAGCCGAGCACGTTTGCGTCCTCATCCTCATTCGGACGGCTTTCTTTTCATCAAACGCAGTCAAGCTGTCAGGTGCGCCGGCTTCGGGCTTCAGGCTCGGACATGTCACCATGCTGCCTATTTCCCCTCGACGACAATCCCGCCATCTTGTCGATCGGCATACCGCCGACGCGTCATCGCCAGTTGAGTCCGTCAATCATGTTCCATATCCGGCAGGAGACATCCCCCATCGTTGCAATGCTTGACCGAGAGCTTGTACAAATGCTTGTTTATAAAGCGCCCGCCGGCATCATATCCGGTCACTATAACCACCTTCCCCTATCTCTATCTTCGCCCAGCAGTTTCCTAATATGCATGGAAACCAGTCCAAGCGCCTCAGCGGTGGGCGCTTGATTGCCGCCATCACTTCAGTATGCTCTTCAGGGTTTCTCTTGTTTGGCTACGACCAAGGAATCATGTCAGGCGTGGTGATATCCAAGTATTGGCTGGCTCAAATGGACCATCCTAGTTCACTTATGGTTGGGACAATGACTGCTTTATATGATGTTGGGGCGTAGGTCACCCGTGTATATCGAAGAACGATTGTTGTTGTCGATATTGTGCTGTCGACAATGATTCGAGCTGACCGGTCCATGTAGAGTATTTGGCGCCATTGGTGCTGCGCTAACCGGAGAGCAACTGGGCCGGAAGAGGACGTTGCTATTGGGGACCACGGTTCTGATCATCGGCACGATCCTTATGGCAAGCAGCTACGAGCGGATCCAGTTCATGGTGTCTCGAGTGTGCACTGGCATGGGAATAGGGTACATCACGTCCGTCACACCAGTCTACCAAGCAGAAATCAGTGCCGCCGCCCAGCGTGGCTGGCAAGTGTGCTGTCAACTCACGACAATGCTTGGTGGGCTGATGCTTGCCTATTGGATCAACTATGGCTTTTACTTCGTCCACAGCAGCGCGCAGTGGAGGTTTCCGTTAGCCTTTCAGCTAGTATTTGCCCTTTACATCGTCGCAGTCGCGCCGTCCCTTCCTGACACGCCGCGTTGGCTCATGCGACATCGAAGTCCCGCCGAAGGGCTGGCGGTACTCGCGCGGTTGAGAGGCCGGGACGAGAATGACCCCCTCGTTCAGATGGAGAAGGACGATATCATGGAAGCCATCGCGATGGAAGAGAAAGAGGAGGGCTCCTGGGCAGATCTGTTCCGCGACAACGGTATCTCGGCCAACAAGAGATTCTATCTGGCGCTAGGAATTCAATTCATGCAACAAATGTCCGGCATCAACATTGTAGGTTGTCTGGAAATATTGGGGCCTGCCCTGAGTCCTCGAGACTGACCTGAGCTCTCAGGTCACATACTATGCCCCGACGCTGTTCACGACCTCGCTGAACATGTCACAAGAGATGTCCATTCTCATGGGCTGTTTCTTGCAATTGTGGTATATCATCGCCTCGTTCCTCACCTGGTATACCATTGATCGCGTGGGAAGGCGGCTACTCTTCATCTCGATGGCTTTTGGCATGTGCCTCGTCCTGGTGGCAGAAGCAATCGCAGTTAATCGCATCGAGGCTGACGACTACCACAACACATCTGCCGGCGTGGCAGCCGTGTTCTTTGTCTTCGCATTCGAGGCCTGTTTCACATGGGGTTGGATGGCTACTGTCTGGGTCTATCCTCCGGAGATTTTGCCCCTGAAAATCAGAGCCAAAGGCGCGGCCTTGGCTGCTGGGGCAGACTTCTTGGGCAACTTCCTCGTTGTGGAAGTCACCCCAGGTAAGTTGAGGGACAATTTGGCATCCCATTTGACTGTCAGTCATCGCTCACTCCTCGAACAGATGGAGTCAAGAATTTAGGATGGAAGTTCTACATCGTTTGGGCTGTGTTGAACCTGGCAAACGCCATTATCGTCTGGATGTTCTATCCCGAAACTGGCGGCCAACCTCTTGAAGCCATCGATCCGCTCTTCGTACACGACGGCTACCATAGAAGAGAATCGACGTTGGGTCTACCCGACCAAGACCTTGACGCAGATACCAAAGGCGTGCTCGGCAGATTGCAGTGGAGCATCGTCCGCAAGGCAGATCGCCAAGTGAAAGCATACAAGCGTGCTGGAAGGCGGAGGATTTCCGAAACCACAGTATCCGAAGATGCCACGCAAGGAGACAGGCAGCGAAAGCCACGTGATGATCACCAGGAGATTGTCACGAAGTGAGACGCGGACGTCGGGAACGCTTTCAAATGGACTCCAGCGAGTTGAAGAGGAGAACTCAGTCGGCATGGGCTGCTTCGACTCTTGGGAGGCGGTACAAGTAACAGAGGAATGACCCTGAGTGCAGAGACGACGGTAGTTGATGGACTCTTGTAGAGGATATCTCACCATTCGGGTACAACTGCCCAGCCATGTCCTCCTATCCACGCAACAATTATCGGCGCTGTGGTGGCTGGAGCTTGAAGTTGGCCCCAATGCCAAGATTTACCCACGTCAAGCCTTCGTCTTCTGCTCATCTCTCGCTCACCTCGAATTGGTCCAACCCTGTCAGGTCTCCAGCAATTCTTGAAGCTGTTTCCAAATAACGCTGTGTGCCAGGACGCCATGTAGTCCACGTCTACTTGTAGTGGCGTCAGCCATGAAGGGCGGGCAGTCGTTTTGCATCTGACTTCGATGGCTTTTGCACCATCACCCGGAACGTTCCTCGACTCAAATTACAGCCTGTAGGCGTCCGTTCAACAACCTCACACCATCGCTTGAAGAAGCTAACTACATCGGTTGCTATGTATGTGGACTTCGGGAATCAGCTTTCATCAACGTTGCGCTTAGCCCAAAGGCTCCCTGGGTACATGGCAGCACATACAATTCTAAAGCAAAGTCTGTCCTCGCAAACAGTTCCGCCGTACTCTCACCGATGCTCAGAGATCCTTTATGCCTTGCCGCATTATCATCTAGCGTCAAGCAGCAAGAATCGGCACTTGGCGGCAATATTGTCGAATGACACCTTCAAGCCCATGTGGGCATTGTCAACAAATCTCGTAATGATAAGTTGGGCACACCCCACGGCTGGGCCACCTTTGGAACCAGTATCGTCTAACCTAGCGATTTAAAAGTGCTATGGGGGCTGACCAGACTGATCCTAACAAGGTTAATAACAATATTTCTTGCAAAGAGTCTGGAATGTTGGAAACGATGAGAAGGCTAAACCTCCTACACAAGGGCGAAGTGTCCCTCGTCCGGGTCTCCTTCGGGTGTGCTTGCGTTTACTCGGCTTGCCTCCTTGCCACGGCTTCCAAACGCCCTCGGCTCGAATTGATCATCTCAATATCTCCAGCTACCTCGACGCTCAGTAGCACAAGAAGCTCTCTCGAACCAAAGATAGGTCCCCACATACGGTACGAGCCGGGATGTTTTGCCGGTACTTCTTGTCGTGGCAGCCGTGTAACCGCTGCAACATCGGTGTCAACTCCGACCCCTAGCTCCACAGCCTTACACTGATTCAGTTCAAGAGAAGGCAGACAACAGCGACTCCGATATCATTTGCGCTACAAGGACAATGAGTGCGCATTGCGGCCTCCAGGCACTCTGCAGTGGTGAGGTGAGATGAGTTGAGGATGAGTTTCATTGAACTGAGATGGCCCCATAGATGTGTTCTTGAGGTGCTGCTGGCATCAAGATACTCACTCCAACTATCCTATAAGTCGACCTATACAATGAACATGTAGAGATCTCGCGGCTCGTGGGTTTGTGGTCCAGTAGCAAGCTTTGAGGATCCCGGACACGAGCACGAGCACGAGCACGAATTCAATCCTGCAAGCCTGGGAAAAGGAATGGGAGAGACGGGACAGGATACTTGCACATCTTGACGGAATGCTCAAGTCTTGACACAGTCGCACATTACGATATACCACTCACGGCTACGAACACGACTCACGGCCACGAATTCGACTCGCACCGTGCCGTATCCTCCCCGGCTGGATCGATATAAACGGGGTTAACACGGTACACGGTAGCCCTACCGGCATGCGGACCACAACCCCCCTCAAGATGTCGACGCAGACAGGGCTTCGTAGAGATCGCAGTACGTGGGAAATCTCGACTTCGATCCCATTCCTCAAACGCAATAGAACCGGTCGTTCTGCCTGGAAATGGAAGGTGGAAAAGGCGAATGTCGGGACGAAGCCGGAAGATCCGTAGCGATGCTCCCTCCTCACACATCACCCCCAACAGATGGCGTGGATACACCGGGACAATGTATGGAGTCACTTCCTGTGCAGCGTGCGTTATGTGCAAAGTCGAGTACTTCTCTCACCCTGCGGCACACTCCGCTCCATCAGCCAGGAGTGTCTGGAAGGGGGGCCCGCTTCTTGTTCCGAGTGGAGGAACGGAGTGTAAACTGCATGCGGACAGCCAAGGTCGGCTTATCCGAAGTTTCAGCACGTGGGACGGGACAGAATCCGAACAACACGAGTAGCTGCAGTAGACTGGAGTTCTCTACGGCCCTCGGGCTCATCCCATATCGGGCTCGTCCCAGCGACCATGCGAACAAACAACAACCAGACAAGGGAATGTGGGGTAGAGGGGGTTCGCCCGCCGCCTCCGGTATAGTACGGCCGCTGGCCGGGGAGTCACCGGGATGAGGTTGGACGGGGGCAGAACCTCGGTCCGCCCTTGGCTTTAGCGGCTGGCCTGTGGGCCTTTCCTGCAAGGCTGCATCTTCTATCGGCAGTTAGGAGTTCGTCGTTCGTTCGACCCTCCTCCTTTTTCCGGCTGAGATGCGGCCGGGGCTCCCCCAGGTCAGACACCAAACGCAAATCAAAGGCACAGTCCACACTCCACCGCGAGAGCGCGCAATGGTCCTTTTCATCTTTCTTTCTTTCACACCGCCCCCGACCGAACTTGTCACCTTCGCGTCAAGATGGTACGAAGATACTTGAACTCCTTGGTCGTTCTCGTGCCAGTTGCATGAACCGCATATCACGTGCGTGCGAGACTGGTCTTTTCACTTTCCCTTCCGCTTCCCTTTCTTTTCGACCAGGCAGCCCGGTTTGCTGACACTGGCCATTTGTCACCTCGTGCTGGTGCTCGTGCCCATCCTCCGAGGGTTTACACGTTTCTTCTGACTTGAAGGGGCCTGGGTGCTGCTTACAATCTGAGAAGGCGCTTCGCAGATACTACATTTGTTTATTTATATACCATAATCATGGGATCTGTCGGCCTTGACGTCAACGGTATTGTCAACGACAACGGCGACATCAACGTGCCGGCCACGGGCAGTGCGCCTGCTGCTGTCCTGACGGGGCCCTATGGCGATGTGTACACGATCAAGGAACTCCCCATCGCAACGCCGGGAGTCCATGACGCGCTCATACAGCTCGAGTACAGCGGCGTGTGCCATGGCGATGTGTACGCCCGGGATGGCGGCGGGCCTGCGCCCAAGGACCCGGTCCGCCCGTTGATTGGGGGTCACGAGGGCGTGGGCACGATCGTCGCGCTGGGAAGCGGGAGTCAGGGTGCAGGATCCAACGCCTTCCGTGTCGGCGACATCGTCGGCGTGGCGTGGAGAAGTCAAGTCTGCGGAGCGTGCCAGGCTTGCGCGGCCGGGGCGGAGAACCACTGCTTCGATCAGAAGGTGACGGGGTCGCACCGAGACGGGACGTTCCAGCGATACATCTCGTTCCCGACGTCGCAGCTGGTGCGCATCCCGCCAGGGGTGTCATTGCCGAGCGTGTGTCCGATCCTGTGCGCCGGCGTGACGGCCTACTCGGCGCTGAAGCGCATGGATCCCAAGCCGGGCAGGTGGTGCACGATAGTCGGTGCGGCCGGCGGGCTGGGCCACCTGGCGATCCAATACGCCAAGGCCATGGACCTGAAAGTCCTGGCCATTGACGGAGGGTCGCCCGAGAAGGAAGACTTCTGTCGGAAGATGGGCGCCGACGTCTTTGTGGATTTCACGAAGCCAGGCCTCGTGGAGACCATCATTGCCGAAACCGACGGTGGCGCGGACTACATCCTCGTGCTGAGTCCGCATCAATCTTCGTACGAGTGAGTGTCTCTTCTCTTCTGGTCCTGTCTTGTTTGATCAACGGACGTGCTCTTGCTGATACACTCATCCCACCAGTGCGGCCGGCGAATATGCACGGTTCGGGGCTCAGATCATGGCCATCGGGATTGGGAACCTCCAGTAAGTACCACCACCTACGTACCCATGTCACAAGTCCGTCCACACAGCCCGTGCACCGAGGGCGCGAGCAATCACTGACTGTTCTCCCCGCGCTCCAGCATGTCCCTCCGCCCTCTGCTCAAGAAGGACGTGATCGTCCGATCGAACCAAACGGGCAGCAAGGCCGACATGAAGGAAGCGCTCGACTTTCTCGCTTCGGGAAGAGTGGTGCCAGAGCTGGAGTTGGTCGATCTGAAAGACATCAACGAAGCGCTGGACAGGATCAATCAAGGCAAGGTCATGGGCAAGCTGGTTGCCAACCTTGCTGGTGGCAAGAACGCGTCGTCGAGACTGTGACGAGGGGGGCAGGATCGATGCTCAATCTTGGTCTCACCGACCTTGGAATCGCATTGGCACTGGCATTGGCATTGGCATTGGGGGGGAGGAGGCAGGGCGGCGGGGGGGGGAATGTCCTCGGGGAGTACCTCGTACTGGAGCATAAAGACGCATTAGAGACACGGCGGAAGGGGATAGAGCAGGCTGAAAGGGTGTCATACCCATATCATACCATACCATGCGATACCCAGGCATATCCGGACCATTTGTCGGTATAAGATAGTGGAGCCTCTTAGAATACCACGCCCAGGCCAACGGTTGATATCAGATGTTTGACCTCTGGAATCGAGAACCACACCCATGTTAACCACTAGAATGGGACTGGGACATCCATTCGTCGAAATCAGATATTTGACATCCTGGAATGGAACTACTCATGCACAATTATTATTGCATTCGTTTACGCATTCATTTACACACCCACTCACTCAGTATTGTATGCTATCCTATCCTATCATACCCTATCACCCGCTCTTTTCAACCGGCTTGCCGTAAAGCCTTGCTTACATCCCATTCTGCATCTGGCCGTTATGCCACGTGTTGACGGCCATGCTGGTCGGGTCGGGATTATATTTCATAAAGATGGTCTTGAGCTCCGTGTACGTGTTCAGGCCGTGGAGGGACAGCTCCTTGCCCATGCCGGACTGCTTCCAGCCGCCGATGGGCATGTCGACGGCCCGCACGGGCACCGAGCAGTTGATCCCCACGGCGCCGGCCTCCAGGGCCTTGGCGACGCGCACGGCGCGGTCGAAGTTCGAGGTATACACGGAGGCTGGTTGGGGGAGAGGTGAGCAAAAAAAGTCAGCATGAGTAAGTGTACCTTGAGGGGGCAAGAAATGCATAGAGACGTCCCACAGAGAAATCTGCGTGGCAAGCGAGAGGGGGGGAAGCAATACTACTTACAGAAGAGACCGAAATCCGTACAGTTGGCCTCGGCCAACACGTCGACCTCGTCCTTGAATGTGTTCACGATGACGACGGGGCCGAAGATCTCTTCCCGATACGCGGCACTCTCGATGGGCACGTTCTTCAGGATGGTCGGCTCGATGAAGGCGCCCGTCGTGCCGTGTCGCTTGCCGCCATAGACGAGGGTGCCGTCCTGGGCGCCCGCGTCGACCAGGCGCTGGATGTGGGCCAGTTGGGCGTGGTCGACCTGCGGGCCCTGGAAGGTGGTCGGGTCGGCCGGGTCGCCGAGGGTGACCTTGGCCATCAGCGTCTTGAGCTTCTCGATGTACGCGTCCGCGATGGACTCCTGGACCAGCACGCGGCTGTTGGCCTGGCAGTGCTGCCCGCTGTTGTGGTTGATGCTGTAGTGCGTGTAGCGGGCGGCGGCGTCCAGGTCGGCGTCGGCGAAGATGATGGCGGGGCTCTTGCCGCCCAGTTCCAGCGACACGTTCTTCAGGTTCGAGTCGGCGGCCATGCGCAGGATCTTGCGGCCCGTGGCCACCGAGCCCGTGAACGAGATCTTGCGGATCTTCATGTGCATGCCGATCGCGGTGCCCGTGGGGTCGCCGAAGCCCGAGACCACGTTGACCACGCCGGGCGGGAAGCCCGCCTCTCGCACCAGGCTCGCGAGGCGAAGCGAGCTCAGCGGCGCCTTCTCCGACGACTTCAGCACCACCGTGTTGCCGCAGATCAGCGCAGGGGCGACTTTGAACGCGAACATGATCATGGGGACCTACCGAAGCCAGCCAGTCAGTCAGTCAGTCAGTCAGGGGGGGAACACGACCCCTTTTCAGAAAACCAATATGCTCGGCACAGAGACAAATCACGTACATTCCAAGGTATGATCAACCCGACCACGCCATAGGGTTGCCGAACACTGACGTTGAGAAAGTTGGGCGAACTGAGACTCGACTCTCCCAGGACGTGGTATCCACTGCCGGCGAAGTAATTGAACACGCCCGCCAGGGCAGGGACGTCCATCTTCTTCAGCAACTCGACGGGCCTGCGACAAAACAAAACAGTGGTCAGCGCCCTGCCGGCCTGCTCGCTGGCACTCACGGTTTACGGTTCGTCGCGGCGACACCGACGTTCCTGAAAGACTTACTTGCCCATACACATCGAGTCCAGCTCGGCCAACTGCTGGGCGTCCCTCTGCACGAGCTGCGCGAACTTGAACATATACATTGCCCGTTCGTGCGCGGCCAGGGAGCTCCAATGCGGGAATGCCGCCTCAGCAGCCTGGACGGCTAGGTCGACATCTTCCTTCGATGCTTCATGCACGGAGCAGATCTCCTGGTCGTTGGCCGGGTTGGAGATCTTGAATGTCTTGCCGGTTTTGGATTCGACAAACTAAGCATACCCGTTAAGGACCGAATGTTCGTACGCGGAGGGATCAGATATATACCTCGTTGTTGATGAAGAGTCTGGTCTCTATCGTGCTGGGCTTCATCTTGACTCTATGCGTGCATGCGGGTGCAAGGTGTGCGTGTGTCGGTGTCCCTCTCTGACGTCCTCACAGGCTTACTGGGCTGGCTCGATCGGATCAGCGTCGGGCAGGGCAGCAGCTAGATTCAAACAGGATCAATGCCAGCATGGGCGGAATCAGTCGCTATTGGCACATGATGTACGAAAGGTACGGAAAGATGTCAGAATGGTACTGAGTAAGCCCAGGTCGTTCGGGGAGCCTTGGGAGCCGTGGCCGGGGATACGTAGGCTTCCGAAATAGTCAATTCCGACCACCCCCACGAACGTCGTCGCTCAGGGCCAGCCTTGTGCGCCGGATCAGTTTCCGTATCACGAAAGCAGACTCATGTGAGAAAAAGACAATGTCGCGGACGGATGATCTCGAAGACTCGCTATCGCCGGCGGACTTGCTCGGGTGCGGGCGGCAGCAATGGTGTGGTTTGCCGGGCTGATAACGATTGCAAGAATCAGAACCAAGAACCTCGCTTCCATCCAAGGGTGAACTCAATCTCTCTTTTCCTCTACCGTCCTCCTGAGCAGAGCGTGGGTGTTGGAGTTATACCCTCGCATGGGAGATTGTCCGATCGACTGCAGAAGACCAAAGGATGTAGATGACTGTATCCAGGGAACGCCAAAACCCGTAATCCAATCCACAGGGCTGGGCTGGGACAGAAGCAATCACCATTCCGGACAGGCCTCTTCGCCCATGCGCCATGCGCCATGCGATAGGTACGGTCCTGTCAGTGTACGCTTGAAATGCGCGAGTTCACAGTGAGCGTACTCGGCATGCAGTTCGATTTGGAAAGTGCTAGATTCCAAACACCAGGGAACGGCTGACAGATACGATGAAAGCCGGCCGCGGCAGTAAAGTAATTTACAGTGTAACAAGTACTATGTACTCGTGCTGGAGGTCGGCTGCAAACGAGCACGCAGTAGGGAGTAGAGCGGTCAGAGTCAGACTCCTCCGTGCATACTCTGTACTGTGGTATATACTACGACCGCAGCGTCTTGTGCACCGTCCTGGGTGGATACAGTACTTCGCGAAGGACTTCAAGCCGAGATTCGAGACTCGAGATATCGATCGCAAAACACCCCTCGCACTACGAGTACCAATTCTAATTCCGAACAAGGCACCAAGTTTAGGTCGCCTTTCCCCGCCCACCTACCGGCCACCCGGAACGTACTAATGCCGTACGAGGTACCTAGTACTTGTACCCAGTACGCGGTACTTCGGTAGGCACTCCGCACTTGGACTGTGGATGCGTCCTCGTTTTCTCCTGGTCAATCACACCGCGGCCTCGGCGGCCGCAGTCCAGATCGAACTGCCCGTACTCCGGACTGTGTGCGCGCCTGCATCGGGTCTAGGCCCCCTTCTATTTTGGGAGGAACAAAGTTTTGCTTGCTAAGGGACGATCGTCACAGTCACAGTCACGGTCGCTGTGCATGATTTCGCGTCGCGTGGCTTGGCCGCCGTCTGCTGGTACAGTACCTCCTCGTACCCAGGGTTGGGTAATTGGCGTGCGAGATCCTTCGTGCCTACCCACACATGCCACTGCTTGCATGCTGAAAGTGATTTCCTGTTGCTTACTAGTGATTGTCAGGCTGAGACACCGGGTTTGATATGTACGGATGCTTGTTTCCTGCACACAGTGACTGCGCATCCCAGTGTCCAGATTCCGGTGTGATGAAGGGTGGACGTGTGATGCGCTCTCGGTAGAGTACGTATCGCGTTAAAAATTCCATGTGGTTTGTACTGGAGAATGTCTGTCCCATGGCGAAATCACACGGTAGAACCCTGCTGTTGGCGGACGCGCTAGACCAATTTCCATGGCTGCTCTAGCAGAAGTCGAGGTGCAGGAAGATTGTGAGTTCATGCCATTTGACATTGTAGTATTTATACTTGGTATAGTATTCTTAGTTTATGATTATCGTATGTCCAAACGATAGTCGTAGAGTCGTCAGTGACGAGCGCCCCTTTCGGGGCTGTCTTGGACATCAATTTTGCCGTTCCCATGCAATTCGCTTGCTGAAAAAAAAATCCACAAAGGGAAAAAAAATAGAATGGTAGAAATGAGGGTATCCAGCACAAACAAAGCCATTGGCCTTTCCTCCTCCTCCTCCTCCACCGCCAGTGCTTCACTTTGAAACGAATGGCAATGCGAATACACCACTTAGTAGTTCTGGGTTTGTGTCGAGTCCCGGAACTTCTCCTTGGAGTCGCCCTGTCTCCATCTCCGTCCGCCAACTAATTCCCACACGGCCAGCGAGGCAACAACAATCCCGAGGATGAACAGGGGGATGAGGTTCCATCTCCAGCCTCTCATCAGGCGCAGGTTGTTGTTGATTTTCGATCGGTCGCTGTCGCGCGCAAGTGGCAGATCCAGCACGGCGACAAACCAGTTCTCGGGCGTCCACTTGTCGAGCGGGTACATCAAGGGTTCGGGATTGGCCGCGGCAACTGTGAGGTTGATGCTCTGATCGTCGGTTTGGGCAGTCAGGACGAACGTGTAGATCAGCGCCGCGAGGGTGAGCATCGCTGAAAGGACCGTCATCACCACCCAGAAGATGAAGATGCCGGAGTGCTTTGTTGTTTGTGTCTGAGAGGTCGCCGTTAGCATCCATCCCGTGCCCACCGTAGGGACCTGCTGCAACATACCCTGCTGGTTCGCCTCCTCTCATACCAAATCGCGAGAAGTCCCAGCCAACCGACCAGGACAAGAGCTGTGCCGGCGGCGCCATTGCTGGTGTGGCCCTGATCGACGAGGAGCCCCTTGGGCTTGCCGTGGAGGTCGAATGCTCCGTTGGGCGCGTTGATGGTGAAGAATTTTCCCGCCCGATCATGGAGAAAGCCAACCATTGATCCAACAAAGGCCACCTCGATGACGGCGTCGACCATCAACACCGACATGGCGACGTAGAGAGGTAGATAGTTCGACATGGTGACCGAGGGTTTGGTCTGCGAGACCGGTGAGTAGGCAATCGTGATGGTTTGTGTCCTGGCAAAGGACGACACGCTTGACTCGCAAGAAGGTCAGAAAAGAATTAAGAAGATGCGTGCTAGTGATTTGTTTGAGTTAGCACGGTGAGATTATGTAGTACTGTATATTAAGCCCGTTGCCTGGATGACTAACAACAGCGAACGGTAGTGTGTGGCAAATCCCAAATCAAGTGAAGGTGGGGGGATGAGAGAGCTTTATAAGACGATGCCGTCGGGAATCAAGAACACTGGCAGAAGCTGAGTTTTAAGGCTGAAGCGGGATAGCATCAACAAAGCAAATTGCCTTGCACTCCACAGAAAAGTCGCTGCCCTTGTTCACGGACGAGTTGGCTTGGCTCACTCCATCTCGTATTCAGCGGACTGGGGAGGCATGCTGCTTTTCAGGCACGGTACCGAATAGACTGCACGCGCCGGCTTCTGGGCGACTTTCGGCCTGCCTGATGCTGCAAGCTCGCTGCTACATTTGGCAGGCGATCAACTTCAGCTCGTTGGCACGTTCAGGCAGGGCCCTGGATGCGTTGTTTATTTTGGAAGGCAAAAGCTCACTAGACGGAGCGGCTTTCAGGAATCAGGCCTACCTTGGCCGGAACAAGCGAGCCTTTCAATCTTTTTAGAGTCTTGGCTGATTATCAAACGGGCAACGGCGCCGACGTGTCCGTCTCATTTTGGCTGTGCGGGCTGAACGCGAGCGCAAGCCACGACGGCAGTCGTCACAATTGTTTTTGCCAGCACGCCCCAGAGTCATCGAATGACGCGACGTCTTCTCCGGTCAGCTACAAAAATGTTCAGGACATTTGCCGCCGTCAATATGTGCCGTTCGTCCTATTAATCTAGAAATGCCCTGCTGCCTGAAAGAGGATGAAAAGGCAGCGACGTAACCCTGACTGTGCATCTCGTGGGAGCGAATGAGGCTGGAGCGGGAATTGGACAGTGGCGGCGCCTTAGTGCTTACCGGGCACCTTCATCGACGAAGCCGAAACTAAGCAATTTTCGACTCAGCGTGGCGGGCTTGGCCCAGTCACCGCGAGTCGAAGGGCTGCTCAACGAGGCTGTGCCCCCAGCAAGCCACTCGATCGCCGCATGGGGCCAATGGCGAAGCACTGGCTGGTGACGTTAACAAATCCCAAGCCTTGAGGTGCTGCCAATTTTGTCACGACACATTCCGGCTCCAGATCCAGGACTTGAGATCCTTCAATGCTCTGCTCCACGTTGCTGAGTTCCCGGAGCAGATGTAGTGGATTCAGAAGCGTAGTATTGCATGTGCTGGAACAGCCAAGGGGTTGCGATCTGAAAAGACTTGGAGGGACGTCGTCGAGCAGAAGTAATCAACAGCATACCTAGTAGGATGCGGCTTTGCGAGGGTGGCACAACGTCGTCGCACTTTCCCCAGCAGATGTTCAGTCAACCTCGTGGAGGAGGAACTGCCAGACCAATTCACCGCTCAGCTGCACAGGTTCCTCAGCTGACCCAAGGTTGCCTCCCGAACGTTGACCCGAATATCCTAGAAAGATGCCAAGACAAGGAGTGGGAGTAGAGAGGGACTCATGACCCTCTTTGCACTATTCACATGTTCACGATCCGCTGGAAACGTGTGCGATGTATGTATACCACGCCGGCCGCGCTATGCTTATTGTGCAATGATGCCAGATAACGCAGAATGCCATGCTATGCACGCCACAGTCCGCACTCGCCACGTCTATACACCAGCAGGCTCAATCCTGCCCGAGTCATGACGATGTTCATGGTTCCTCATGGCCATTATGCATTCTTCATCCAGGATTTGGCGTCAAATCCTTCATCCGTGATAACTCCTCCGTGGGTCTGGTAGCCCGGGTCGTGTCTGGCGCTGCTCCGCCTCCAGCGCCACAATCCATTGTAAAATACTCTCATAACACAAAACGAATTGACGTAGGTTCTGCACCATGCTCAGTCTCTGATGACGGAACTCGTCCACAGTCTTGGCCACCAAGTCGACATCGTCACGGTCCACCCAATCGCCAGCATCCACATCCATTCTATCTTTGCCGCCGTCGTGGGAGAGCTTCTGTCGCTTCAACATGTCGATGACCGAATCAATCGTGCAAAAGGTACCTGTCCGTCCGCACCCTGCGCTGCAGTGAACCAAGATAGGTCGTTGTCCTTTTGGAGCGGCTTCGTCCGGTCCAACGATACTGGACGGCGAGGCAGAACCTCGGACATACTTGTTGACCTGTTCCACTAACCCAAGGAGTTCAGTCGGGCTGGCTGGAGCGCCGAAATCGGGCCAGTCCGCATAATGGATTTGAGTAATTTCACGCATCGGCTGGAAAGGATATGCGGAATGGCTGAGAGAGAAGTGCCGGACGACAGCCGTCGCCGGCGGCTTGGACATCGGAGGCTTCACCTCTTCTCGACTTCGTTCGCCCGGGATATTGGCTGTTGTTGACCTCCTTGGTGCCATGGACGGACGCGTGGTGGGTGCAGGTGTGTTTGTCGACTTCTTTGGTTCCAGACTCACTTGGCGTTCAGAAAGCTGTTTGAGTTTCAATTCGCCATACTCGCCAGGCTTCCAATAGACGTGACTCTTGACTTGTCCCCCTTCCGCTTCGGCCGTGAGCATTACGATCACACGAACATCTTGTTCCCAGACCACCCGCCAAAAGTCGTTGAAAGTGGCCGGGATCGGGGCTTGCGTGGCGATGTACCTTCGATTGGAGAATTCTGCCTTCACATGGCTAGCATTGATATAATCGCAGCTTCCATTTGGTACATTCTGCAACCTGACTCGAGTATGATCGTAGGGGAAAATATTGTTATAGCGATTCTTCGAACCCTTCTCAATACCGGCAACCTGGATTTTTTCTGGTTGTTCGACGCGTGGAGTTCCGTACGAGACCTTGGCACTGAGCGCGTCCTGCATACGCTTCTGCTCTGACTTTTCAATGTTCAAGAATTTGTCCGAAACCAGCTTGCCTTCATTAGACTTGGACGCTGCCCTCTTCAGCCAGGATGGCATATGCTTTTCCGTCTCGGATGTGAGCTCAACGGGCTTTTTGATTGGCATTTGGCCCACACCACCGATGAGGTCCATGTTCTGGCGGATATTTCCAAAGAAAGGGTTCGCGGCGGATTTTGTGGTTGGCATGGCGCATCCTCCGGCGACGGCAAGAGTATCTTTCCCAGGCGCTGAGATCGACAGCGGCTGAGAGGAGGCTCCGTTTCCTTGCTGTACAGGACCATCATCGACCATTTCCGGGACCAATTTCTGGAACTTCAGGAAGCCTCCTTTGACGACCAGACCGGTGCCCTTCCACCCCTCAGACGTAAACTTTTTGAGCACATTCAGCGGGGTGACAGCTTCCTTTGTTAACGACGAATTGGCGTCGTATACGACAATGTAGGGGCAGGTTCGCCAGCGCGCAAAGGTCTCCTGGTCTCGAGCCGAAGTAAAAGTCTCGGCAAGCCTCTGGACGTTGTACGCAGGTCGTTTCAAAAGGGTTGTGGGGATACAAAGGTTCAGAGCTCCACGTATCCGTGCCGACGCATACTGCTGATATACTCTTAGATCCAGCACTAAAACGTCCTTGGGTTGAGCCCGGAGGATTTGAGCTATCTGCGTAGGGGAGACAATAGGCGGTGCGTCTCTCTCCGGGCCAGATGGTAGTGTCTCTGAGCGGTTAGAAGTATTCGCCGTGCCGAGAGGAGGAACACTGAGTTCGTTGTTAGGTAGAGATAATCGAGCATGTTGATGATCGGCAACACTGTTTCGGTTGATAGAGTCGGGTGACTGTTGTCTTGGAATATCAAAGAATGAGACATCCTCCATTCGACTACCGCCGTTTGCTGTGGACTTCGCACTTCTTTCAATTGCAGGTCTTTTCGCAAGTGGGGAAGCTGCCGAACTAAGGTCCGAGTTCGTCCTCGACTGCGAAGGTCTGAATGCGGTGTTCAACGCGAACCGATGATTGTGCTCCGACTGTCTTCTAAACGCCTCGAAATCCGGGTTTGATTCGACTGGTACGTGTCGAGGTGTCGCAACATCCTTTTGTGCATTGGACCCAGCAAAATTCCAGTTCTGGCGCACATGTTTACCAGGATTTGAGTCGGCAGGTATTGAATCATCGCTGCCCACCACAAAGCCAAAGTAGCTAGGGCTTGGGCTCTTCACATCCTGAGACTTTGAAGGCGATCGAACGCTGGAAGGGGATAGGTGAGGTGGCATAGGCTGGCCAACTGAGGCGACGGCTGGCTGGACGCGTGGCGTGGTCGAGGGCCGCGAAGAGCGGGAGTGGGAATGTGAGTGCGAGTGAGACTTCGAATGTGTGTGCGAGTGCGAATGGGAGTGCGAGGGTGACTTTAGGGACGCCGTCGCAGTGGCGGACATGGTGACGTTGGCCAATGGCCCCGGCAAAAAATGGCGAGGTTGATGTATTTGTAGCGCGATGGTGTGCTGTGTTCAATGCTTTATCCCTAAAACGCCGCCTCGGAGATTCGAAAAGGGTTTTCCTACGGGCCGGCGAAGGAGGTTGGCAAGGCAAAACGGTGTGATGGTGGTACAGGGCTGTGGATGAGAAGATCAGGTGCTGAAAGTGGATGACAAGGTGCACGGTGTATAGATGTCGCAGCGGCCCCAACAGATCTACGTCATTGTGGTCTGGACTGTGCACGCGACGAGGCGGACAGCGAGCTGGAATGTGGACTCATTGTTCGGCGGCAACAAAGAGATAGGATACGAGTAATGTTTCGGACAGGAAAGCTAGTTCGATGGAAAGCAATAGGGGGAATGAGTTGGGTGAGTGGTGGTGCAGCAGGCCGTTTTACTGCAAGTAAAAGTCCCGTATGCTATCGGCAGGGGATAGGGAGTAGGCAACGGGCACCTTTGGAAATCAAAGCCAAAACTCTGACAATTGACGCAGGGCAGATGACGTCGGTGCGAGAGAAAGTTGGGCGCACGCTGATGGGCGAAGCGAGGTGGGCTCGGGAAGCGATGACTGGCTGCTATGAGGCTATGACTGGGGAACAGCTGCATGTTTACGGGCCACGCCTCAAACCTCACGTTCTAGCCCATGACAGCCCGAAACTCCAATAATCCCGAACTCATGGGAACACGCCATTGCCTGGTCCTCTGAGTACAGGCAGCCTGGAAGGGTACAAGCAGAGCGTTCCTTCCTGGGCCTAGCGTTGGATGGAGGTTTCCGAGGTAAGAAGGAGGTCAGAAAGAGGTCAGGAGGGTCTCAGGGAGGCGAATTTGGGGGTAAGTGTGGTGCGTAGGCGTGCTCCGCAAGCCTGACTCGAAGCACCATTGCCATTGAAGGAAACTTCCGAGAACTACTGTTGTGCCTTGGCGGAGATGTTGTCACTGAGACGGCCTAGAACTCGAAGGAATGAACTATGCAGATGCGTTGGTACCTACGTAGTACGGCTGTTGAACTCGACCGGCATTTAGACTGATCTTTACCATGTCCCTCCCGGGGAATGGCGTGGAGGGTCAGACCCTGAGCAGTGGAACAGAACCTTGATTGGAAATCAATCCTTCAGCACCGTCGCTCGTCATTCGCTACTCTGGCACATTGTCACGCATGAAGAATTGAATCCGTCCCTGATAAGCAGAAATTGCGACATTTCGGCGAGTCACCATGTGCAATTTGGTCCTCATATTCGTCAACACAGATCAGACACAGAGGGCCAGGAGGTGCCTTCCTCCAACAGCAACATCGGCCAAAATAACTTGTCTACACTGTACGAGGTACGAGGAATGCAACCACTTTCCGCAGACCTTCTGGACAGGCGACATCATTTGCAGGCTGTTTTGGTCGGATCTGTGACTGATTACTCCACCGTGGGTTAGTAGTACAGTACGAGTAGGACGGAGGGAAGGGCGGGCCCTACCCCACGCGATAATCTTGCTATCCTGCTTTGCTACGCCATACGATTGAGCCATGTACTGTAAGGTGTACAAAATGGATCTTGTAGGTTTGCGTTGAAAGCCTGGTGTCGCTTATCTTCTACCACCCCTCGGTCACAACTCGCTGTCAGGTCAAGCAGGGTCCAGGAGGGTGTGGAAGTCGTGGCGTGAGCCCCTCCATCCACCATCCAACCAAACCCTTTTCCTGACGCTAGAGAAGGGGTCGAAGTCAAAAGCTACCAATCTGTCGGCAAGGATCGCGTAGACTCTACTCTTCGCAATGCATGTTGTTTGTGTCTGTTGGAGGATCGGCCCTGACCCGGGTGATCCCCGTGGGAGGACTTGCCATGACACTTAACATAAACGCGCAGAAGTCGAGGCCATATGGCTTGCTGAAAAGGTCCAGGCCTTTGCTGGCCCAACTATTGCTCGAAAACGGAAATAGCTGTCGCTTTCGTGTCATCGGCCTGCATGCTTGCCCGACGCCTCAAAGCAATTCCGTCATTGACCTTCTCTTCTTGGTATTGTTTCCACAAGCTCTGCAGCAGCTGCTGCTCGCGCATGACTAGGTAGCTCGTACGGAGGACGAGTAGAGTCTCCCCATCACCACCCAGCCATCGAAATCGAGCTCCCTTTATCTGGATGCTGCACAAACCACGTATTTCGGTCCCGACAGCCAACCACAAGCCTGGACTGACAACATTTTTCTTGCAGGCTGCAAGCCACCACGCGCTTTTCGTTCACTGCCTCGTAGACATTTAATTCTCCGCGCTGTTCTAGGGCAGCGCGAGCTTCGGGGCCGTGCATCCGGCCGCAGCAGTTCTGTCGCTTGTTCGTGACGATGAAATGCTTGCCACTCCTCACCGCCCTTTCTATTGCCCGTCCGCACTTGTGTGAGCCCACGTACAGAATAACTTCAAAATGACAAGGGACAGTCATGCAGCATGGGATTCTGAAGCATTTCCACCCGAGGACGTCTATCGATTACCCGGCAACGGGTACCTCTCCCCGGCTACAGATTGCCGCCATTGTCCTTTTCTCGGCAAGCCTTATCAGGCTCGGTATTGAATAGTGAAGTGCCCACAAGTGCTGTTTCTCAGAAGCCACCTTGTGGAAGGGTCGCTGACCGAGGCTGTATGGGAGTCACATTGAAGCAGCGTTCATGGGTCATCCAGGACCAGTCCGAGCATGACAACTTCGGTAACAGGCCAAGACGACGAACTGTTTGACGTAGCGAGTGCGCTCCCGTGTACATGTCTCTTCGTGACGATCCTAGCACATTCTCTGTTGTCGAGATGTCCAACAGCTGTTGTGGCCGTCTGGTACAACCTTCGTCTCGTCTGCTTGTCGTAGGACTTGTCGTAGGACTTGTCGTAGGACTTGTCGGAATGTGATAAGAAACAGGCTGTGGCCGCCGGTGGACTAGCAATAGGTAACAGCTGTCATTGTCGGTCCGTGCCGGTCTATCGTAGTCTGCCATCGGGTTCACCTTTCCAGCGCTCAACGCGTTTCTGCTCCCAGCTGTCCAAATCTTTGGCCATAAGCCTATAATACTCGTCTCGCTCATTGAGCTCTCCTTTTAGCACTTTTCGCCTCCGAGGATTGTATGTGAGCCCTCCTTCTCCGTTTAGGCCTCCTTTCAATCCCAGTTGCAATTTCTCCTCGTCGGTGACTTGTCTGTTCTTGCGATCGTGCTTTTCGTATCGGAGCGCCGTGGCCGGTGTAAGAAGAAAGGAAGCTCCGACAATAAGCGTCATGAATGGCAAGCCGAACCACAGAAAGGGGTTACGATCCTGTCTGCGGCTGTACCAAGTTGCAATGCGTCCGGAGAGGTCTTTGGCTTGCGCGCTGCTCCGGAAAGGTTTCGCTTGGAAGGTCGGCATGGTTGTAAAAGGGCACGGATGCGACGCAGGGGTTTCAGGAGAGTAGCCCGATATTGTTTACTGCTGCTATCGAATGGGGTGGTGCTATGGTGCACAGCTTGAGAAACCCTGCTCCGCAGACTCGAACTCGTGGCGCGACTTATGACATAAACGCCAAGCCTTTCACTTGCCCTTCACTCGTGCCTCAAGTTCACTTTAAGTTTATATAGTACGCGTAGCTCTCGGTTCACTGCAAACGTGAGTTGTGACGAGCGATCCTATTACAGAATGATTCCTACGCAAGTCTCGAAACGATGATGCCTACAAACACCGACAAAGAGTACCCAAATGAAGTTTGACATGTCCGTTTAGCGTTGTTTCCTCGGCCATGCTCTTACGAGGAAATCCTCTTGGACTACCACCGAGTTCGACCGCACCTTCATAGCGTTGAACGGATTCACCACGGTGAAATCGTAGTGACGCAGGAGCTGTAGGTGAGTCAGCGGAAGCACACTTCGAGAGTGCCCAGCTATATAGCCCACTGACCTCGAAGATAGCTTTACCCAGCTCCATCAGCGCTATTCCCTTACCCAGACAGCTTGATCTGCCTGTTCCAAAGACCAGTTCGTTGTATCTTTCAAAGCCCTTGACAGTCTCCTCGTCGTTCTCAGTCCATCGCTCGGGATGGAATGTGTCAGCATCGGGGCCGTAGAAATCGGCGCGGTGACCCATGGCGTAAGTTGCAATTCCCACCTCTGTCCCAGGCGGGATGAAAACGCCATTTATGGTTACGCCGTCCGGGTAGGGCGATACCCGCCCTGCCAGCCCATGTAGTGGCATGAACATCCGGAGGCCTTCTTTGATACATGCCTGAAGATACGGTAATTCCTGGGCCTGGCTGTTTTTGACCACGGGATAGTCGACATTGCCAGCTTCAACGGCAGCCTCGATCTCTTCTCGCAGCTTGCTATACGCGGGAGGGCTCGTCAGGATGTGTAAGAATGTTGTTCGAAGCGCCGTCGCTGTCGAATCAGCGCCGGCCAGAATCTGAAGCAGAGATTCAACCTCGCACTCTTGCTGAGTGAGACCATGGTTTACAAAAGAACCCAGCATGTCTTGAACCTTCTTTGCATCAGGTCCAAATCGCTCGGCAACCGCCTTTTGCGCCACGCCGACGATGGCTCCAAATCCAATTTTATCAGTTGGTTTGGGAGCCGCACCCTCCATGACTCGGCTGTTCAGGATGGCCAAAACTGTTGGATGATTTGATCCCAATTCCATGATCGGGTAGAAGGCGCTGCTTGACTTGTGATAATCATAGAGGTCTTCATTTTTCACGAGGAAGCCCAGCGCCTGACCAAAGGCAATTTGAGTCAGGATATCGAGAGTGAAGTAACCTGCGAGCTTCGCAAAGTCCAAGGCTTCATTCTTTTGGACATAGTCTCGACGGATCAGGTCAATTAGTTCCACTACTCTTGCATCAACATCTCTTTCGAGGTTGGGGACTTCTTTTCCGGAGTACTAGTGAGGAGGATCAGCCTCCAGGCGCCTCGACACTCTGTCACAACAGATGGGTGCGTACACCTGGCATCACCTTCGTCCTCAGTTCAGCATGGGCCTTTTCATCTGCCATGGAGAGTATATTGTCCTGACGGGGATCGAACTTCATGCCCCTGAACCAGCGACCTCGAGTAAAGGCTGACCGGGGTGCGTTCATTGTTCTTTGTATCACCGGGTCATCACTCGCAATATAGTCAGGGGCAATGCGTACGGGTGAACCTGTCGTCACTGGGTAAGTCATCCCCCGAGGGATTCAGGCGTGCTCACCATATTTCTTGAGTGCATCTTCGACTGCCAAGTACAAGGTACCTTGACAGGTGTAGTAGAACATCCATAGCGGCGAGATCGCGGCCAGCCATGGACCCTTGATATGTTGGAGCTTGCGATATTGTATGTAAGTGGTGATAGTCCAATACACGGCGTAAACACCAACGAGCGAACCGACGACGATAGGCAAAGACAAGCCGAGAGGATCGGTGATCGCCATCTTAAAGCCTCCTGGGAGGTGTTTCAAGCTTCGTTGCGTGTTATGTACTCGGTTGAACGAAACTCAGATGGCAGAGCCACATGGAGACAAACTATGAAGGAGCAGTTCAACTTACTGTGGATATGGCAGGCGGTGGGCAGGGCAGGTGGCATCCATCTGCAGTATGGGGCAGAAGAGCTGAATCGTGGAGCTTGATAGCTATCACCAGCAGGATCCCTTTGGTTCCGTCACAACTACTGCAGTCGAAGGGCACGATGGGAACCAGGAGATCTACCGAGCTGTCCTCATTCGTTCGACTTCTGCAGAACTGTCGAGTCGAAACAGAGTTTACCGGCCCTCGTGCATGGAGAACGCCCATGTCGGGGCAGCTACCCGCTGTGCCGCGATCGACTCCATGCGCCGGCCAAAGGTTGTGCTGGTGGCTGTTTCCAAGCTCCAATGAAGTTGGCCGATCTTCCAACTGCCCAGGCAAGCTTTACTCGAGCTCTAGATCATGGCTTCGAGTTGACCGGGATTTCCTGGATACTGTGTCGCTGTCTGCGGCCACCGGCAGCAGGCTAAGCAACGGCATCAAGGCCCGCAGCTGAAAGGTTGCATTAGAGCTCAACGTGGACCCCATCGAACATGGGCAGGTATCGGCTCCAGCATCTGTGTGTGCCGTTTACCATGATTGTTGGTTGCTTGTCCATCTCAGCAAGTGTTCTGTTAGGTCGTGGCTTTGACTTGTTGAACGCCACCCCCGGCCAACGGGCTGAACTTTACCGTTTCCAGGACGGAGCAAGCTTTGTATCAGACTTGACTGGGCCCTACCGTTAGCTGCCCACACAATATCTTCATCGGGTCCCCCACCGAACCACCACGGATTATCACCACAAATCCACGACGTCGATATCGGTTGCTGCCCTCAAATCTCGGACTCTTGTTCGCTGAAATTACCCCGTTCGACATGAGGCTACTTGGAGCCACCCTCACGGTAGAATTTCCCGCGTCCACATCCAACTATATCCACTCTCGCAGTGACGGACAGGTGGGAGGAGATTTCAGTACAGGTACGCCCGCAGGAGAACTCTACACCGGGGCTTTGGAAATGGGTAGTTGTTCGATCTACTCGAAAGTCATACAGTGACACCGATTCTGGCTACTACGATGAAGACGCATGGGTTTGTCTGCACTGAAGCCAAGTTCCTCTTCTGAAAGACATTACAAGCGAGTCGTCGACAAGGTCCGTGACTGCCAGCATCTGCAATTATGAACAGGCGCACGGACGAACATACCATGCAGGGAGCCCCATGAGCCTTCTCTCCAGCATACCTAGAGGCAAGCTACTCTGTTGCAGTACCACGCTGGCAGTGAGTTCAATGGTCTGCCTCCTCTGCAGGGCTAACCGCTAGAGCATCTATCTTGCCTAATGACGAGTTGTGATATCCAGAGCTGAGGCCATCATCTCACCGGTCCTAACCTTTCGCCACAGGCTGAGCAAGAAAGGTGACAACCAGCAATAGCGTGATACACCATCTCCTCGAATTGACCAACCCGTGCGAGATCGACATGATGTACCATGTGGTGATGTTTTCAGTCGAAGAGAAATTATTCTCTGCACCTCTCACATCGACTTGTGTGCTCGATGTCGGTACGGGCACGGGACTTTGGGCAGTCGATATGGCTGATGAGTACCCCGAAGCCATGGTCGTGGGAATGCATCTCAGTCCGGTCCAACCGAGCTACAGTACGTGCCCGCGAGTTGCCGGTTCGAGATCGCAGATGCCGGTGAGGAGTGGACGTTTCGGCAGAATTTTGATCTCGTCCACTCTCGCATCATCAACGACGCGTCTCTGAGAGACTGGCCTCATTTCTACCGAGAAACATTTGCCTTGCTAACACCGGGCGGCTGGGTAGAGTCCCAGGAACTCAGTTACAAGCGATACTCGGACGACGGGTCAATCCCAGCGGACTCGCGCATCACTTACTGGGAGGACCTGCGGACTCAAGGCATAAACCGAATCGGTCTGCAAGGTCATGGCGACCCTGAGTTGATAATGCAGCAGATGCGCGATGCTGGGTTTATCAACCGTTACGCGGCTCAACTTCAAAATGCCCATTGGGCCGTGGGCAAAAGACCAAAGACTGAGGCGAGCTGGATTGTTCGGATACGGCAATTTATACCATGGGTTTTATGGCCTGGGCGTCAAGGTCTTTCGCAGATGCTGGGGTGGACAGCCGAAGAGATGGAAGTGCTGCTTTCAGAGTGTAGGCTGGAGCTGCGGAGGAAGGATATTCATGGCTCCTGGAAGACGTGAGTGCTCGAGCACCCTCGGATGTCCACTCGGGCGAATCTCTGGTCACGACGAGCCCCAATACAACAATTGGGTCATCTGCGCACAGAAGCCTTGTGATGCCACCGCCGTGACACGAACTTTGACGGTCACTTGCACCCTTGAGGTTGGCTTTACCGGTGACCATTCCCCTGCACCTCTCGCCAAGCACGGTCAATGGTGTGCGACGTCTCCTTCGACGCTCGAAACTCTGGGTTTTGCTCCTCTCCCGCGGCTCGGACGAAAAATTGGGTCGTAGGGCCGTTCAGTGTCGATCGCTGGTTGTTCGGTGCAGTCGGTTGACTGTGGGAAGCTAAACCGAGCACGGACACTCAATGCGAAGTTTCGTTTCAGTCGAGGCGGTCCAAGGTTCAAACATGTGATATTTTCAGCATTCTGACGTAGTGTGGGACGCAAGGGCGCAAATAACATTGGGTTGTGCGCAGCACCGCAGTCGAGGCTACACGGGCAAGAAACCGGCAGATGGGACAAACAGAACGAAACAGACCGTGATGTAGTACTGAGCGTGCAATAAAAACAAGTTCGTACTCCGTACGTGAGCGTGAGGTGATCCCGTTGACCGGCGAACTAAGTCCGAAGTGTTGCGAGGTTGGAGCGGAGCTTTCTCGTGGAGCAGGCGAACCAAGAACTCTGGGCAGCCCGGGTTTTTACGCGACTACCGAATCCAGCTTGGGGTCATATGCCAGGCACCGGAAAGACAGACGGTGACGTCCCCCGAAAAGTCTGATGAACATACGCTCCCAGTTGTTGCTGTGTATGCAGTAAGACGAAGTGGGCGCTGAGTGTTGTCCGGCTCTGGATCTACCGTGGTTGCGGGACTCGTACTGTGTGTGTATGGTGGTAAAGACAGCTGCGCCCGTTGCATGATAATGTATAAATCGCGTACGAGGACCTTACTGTGCGCTGTGCCCTGATGACTACTCGGCACTCATGCAGCCCGCCGCAAGTGGCAGGAACCTGCTCCGCTCGCGATTGGCACATCGGGGGCGTCGAAGAGCCGGATGTTCCAACCGAGCCCTAAAGTGGAGTGCCCCGTCGATCTACGCGGCCCCCCAGCCGGACTCGGAGGACGTGGTGGACTGACTGGTGGTCTGCGCCTTCAACAGCCCAGCAGCCCAGCAGCCCCAACAGCATCCCGAGGCAGACGGAGCAAGTAATGGCTTCCTGTTGGCAGCAGTTGAGACGAGGAGGAGAAGCTTGGCTCCAATGGTGATGGCCGCTCGGAGTTCCCCATGGTTCTAGAACTGGGTGCAAATTGAGGTTCGGGCGCTGTGCCTTTGGAGGAACCGAGAAGTTTATGAACACGACGATGACCTCCAGCTGTACGTGATGCGTCATTTCTGCAACGAGCTGCAAAAACCCTGGCTGCTCTCTCTCGCCGCGTGCCAAAGCTCACCACCACTGATGCTGGTATCGAACCTGATACTCGAACAAACACAATGACTTACTATCAAGATACATTCTTCCTCGACCAGGCATGTAGAGCACCGATGGACACAACCTACCGCTATCTAGCCTGCTAACTCGGAGCCGCAGTTCGGCGATGAAGCATACTATACCGGCTTTCCGCACGGCGATGACGACCAGCAGCAGCAAAACCCCGCGACCGCCAAATGCATCAACACCTGGGCTGCGCCCACGCGGACGCCGACTCGGGCTCAGGCTGAGCCGTACACCTTGAAGTCGTGCTCGTCCGACGACCCGTACGTCAGCCCGTACCTCGACGCGCTGGAGAGTCCCTTTGGCGACACCATCGGCCCGCTAGAGCTCCAACGACAACCGTCCAATGGCTCACAGTTTACGCCCTTCGACCTGGACATGGACATGGACATGGGTCAACAAGCGTACAGCACGCCGCCCGACGACCAATGGCCGACATTCGGGTCGACGAACCAACAACAACAACCACAACTTGAATCCGTCGGCCTGTCAACGTCGCCGGGCGCAGGGTCCACGGAAACCGACTCCCCCATCACGCCCACGTCCGCCTCCGCCGCTGCACCCATGTCAGCATTCACATTCACCTACCCTCAGCCTCAGCCTCAGCCTCGTGCTGCCCGAACGCGCGTGGCACGCACAGCAAGCTCCACCTCTTCTACCACTACCACCACACAACACCGAAAACCCACTTCAGCCACCGCGCTCACCACCGGTCCGACCACCCGCCCACACGCACGCACCCGGAAACGCAACAATGCCCCCTCCAGCTCCTCGTCCAGCGAGGACGACTCGGCCATCCAAAAGGCCAAGCACGCCCACTCGATCATCGAGCGCCGCTACCGCGACAACCTCAACGGCAAAATGATGCAACTCCACCGCGTCCTCCTCGTCGCCGAGGCCGACGAGGCCAGCAAGATGAGCGCCGTCACCGAAGCGGCTGCGTCACCACCGCTGTCTCTTCTCGGAGACGACGCCAAAATACCCCCATCCTCACCCTCGTCCGCCTCTGGCCGGGTGCGCAAGTCCGACATCATGACCCGCGCGATCAACTACATCCACCGCTCCGAGTCTCACATGCGCCACATGGCCCTGGAGCTCTCGCGCCTGCAGGACCAAGTGAGCGTCTATCAGAAGCTGGTCAAGTGCGAGGACGGGTGTGAGGCGTGGGGAGGCGTCGGGCTACCAAGGCTCGGACGGTAGAATTGCATAATATATATTCATATATATATTATTTTTTGGGACTTTCCCGACGACAACAAAAACAACAACAACAACTGCTGCTGCTGCTGCCGCTGGGTCGGATGTGAGGCGAATGCAAAAATTGAAGCGAAATCGGACGACATGGGGTACCCATCTGGGAACAAAGGAACCCGCGCGCTCAAAAAGCAGCTGCAAGCGCCAAGGAAAGGGAAAGGAGCTCTACGTTCCGTTTCAACACGACTGTCATGATAATTAATGTTTGACTTGCTTGGGTGGAATGATTGGATGTGAACGAACCGAACCGAACCGAACGGATGCGAGGACCCGGTCTCCGAGAGTTGGGATATGGCGCTGTCCTACAGCTGACTACGGATTGCATGAATGAACGAATGGCTGGCTGGCTGTGTTTTTGAAATATGATGAAAAGCGGATGGGGTGGGTGGCTCACTTGAACGGCGGACAGCTCCAAAAAAAGCATCCTTCTTGTTCTCGATTTGCAGACGGGGGCAGAAAAGATAGATTGTACTTTTAAGGAGGATCAACTCTTCCTGTCCGATGTGTATGTCTTGGTGGGATGGGGCCGTGTTGGACGGGAATACTTTACTCAATCCGCGTCCTGGCTACGGGGTGTTGCGATTTGATCCGCCCCTACTTAATAAATATGATGAAATGGACGACTGTTTGACTTGAGAGATGAAAAAAAAATTTTCCCTGCCTTTACTCTCGTATGGGAATGGAACGGTTCATATTTCGGCCTCGTCACCGCGAGACACCGCTCGTGCCAATGCCAAATGATAACGCTGTCTGACTGAGTACTCATATGTTCCTCATACAGCCAGGGAGGATCAGATTTGGCTCCTCTTTCGCTCCTCTCGGTACCTTTCCCGATCCCGAGGGACAGAATGTCCCTTATCGAAATACTCGACCATCCCTGGAACCCTCGTTCTTCCTGTTGCCTCTGCTATCACGGCACCTCGTCACCACGATAAAAGGTGAACCAGTCGAACGCCGGACAGCGTGCCGTCATCAACCGGAGTTCGATGACCCAGTAGTTCGGGAGACGTAAGCCGGACTCCGATGCTGTCGTTGGCAGAATTGGTGCCCGTCTGATGCTTCTGAGTGGGCAACGAGCTCATGATGCTCGAAAGAAAAAGTCCACAGCTTGTTGGTGTTCGCCACTTCAACCGCTGTGTCACAGAAAGTCATGTTGTTTCGCCTTTCTGGAGGGAGGCCATGTCTGCCTCACCCTCGTCATCCTCTTCGATAGATGAGAGTTTAGCGCTGTGGTGATCGGCATCGTGCTCCTCGTCTTCAACGCTCGAGACACTACCGAACTCTGTTTCAGCGTCACTGCTCCAGCCGTCATCATCCTCGTCTTCGTCTCCGTGACTGGAGCTTTCTTCCTCGTCCGCGAAGGGGTCCTCCCCTGCTTTGTCGACCTCAATTTCGACTGCTCTGACAACAACAGAGCTCGGTTTCACCAGTACTGGCAGTGCCGGCGGTGAGCTGTCTTTGGACAACAGCTGAGAGAACTCGTTGATGACATCGGCGGCGGCGGCGTCATCGTCGTCATCATTGCCTAATATGAAGTCTTCGACCTGACCCACGTCAATATCGAGTGCGAGCTCTGAAGTGGCTCAGTCCCTCACATTATGATTCTGCATGTATTCCGACACTTGGTTGTAGACTGATAGGTGACCGATCATCTTGGGTAGTGTTGGTTCAATGTGCTCACACTCTTGCTGGAGCTTCCATTGAGAGGCCCAAACCAGTCTCCAGGCCATCTCATCATTAGTTTCTTTGATCATTGCGGTATCTTCCTTTACGATGCGGAATCAGAAAGGTATTGAGCGGTGTATCTCCTTCCTGAATGTCGAGTTGGAAGTGTAGTGGCTTTTTGGAAAGTTAAACTTTGAGGATTTTGTGTTGGCGGTGGTTGATTGTTGCATACTTGAGCCTCCATATTCAAGACCTCCAGAGGCAACATTCGCCGTTGAAATATTTCCTCCGCTGCAAATCATATGTCTTCTAAACCGTCGTATGACAAACTCATGAGTCCCCGAGAGCTCAATAGCTGAAGTGCTTCTAGCTACTTCCGTAAGGACATGTACGTCGATCATGTCGCATGTTCATCGTGGCCTCGTGGCCTCGTGGCCTCGTGGCCTTGTGGTTGAGTGAAACGGCGTTGCCCGCATTGTGGATGAACGTTCGCGGTGGCGTGTTGTATTGCATTGTGTCACGTTACGAACTGCCAATTCAGTCAGCAGGTCGCCAAGGTCCGCGCTTTCCGGGAGGCTTTTGTGGGTCCTCAGGCTACACATGCTCAGTAACTTCTCGATCCGAGAAAGCCGGGTTCGGCTGCTGTGCTGTTGAGGCACGATGTCATACTCAGAAGAGACCGTGCGTTTGGCCAGTATCGAGGGCGGCACTCATTGGGTGAGGCGCTGGGCTGAACTCTCCCCCAGACTTGGCGCGGGCGTAGGGTGATCATTGATACAACTCCAACGTACCTGACAAACCTTTCCTCTCTTCTCTCACAATGCTTCCAGAGACCGACCTGATATCCAGTGATCCTTGGATAGGAGTTGGTAATGGAGTAATTCCGCCAAGGGCTTAGGAATTGGCCATCCCCAGCGTTTCATCTTGAAGTCGCGATGATATCCAACATCCTTGCTCAGAATTCAGCCAGCTCGTCACCAGTCGCCTCTTCAAAGCTGTCCAATCGTAGGGGCTGAAACCCAGGGCGTAAAGAATTGTCGTTCGTCGGCGACAGGTTTCCAGATGCCCGAGCCACTCCCGTTGAGCTGTTCGCAGCTCTTCAAATTCGCATGTGGAAAGACATGTGCAAGTCCGACAGCCAATCAGCGAGGAATTTCCTGGCCAGCCATAGAGAGAAGATTAACGTAAGAATACTGGCCTTTGAAGACGGTCCGGTCAACCCATCTCAATGCCAGACACATTATCCCGGCAAATGTGACGGCGCCTCCGGCCTCGACCTGTGACCTGCGCATTGTGGGGTTCGGCTGGCCGCAATCACACCGGGACTGATTTGGGTGCTTTGCTGTTGTGCAATCATTGGAGCCCCAATTTATGGCCGAAGTACCGCCGTGCAGTGAAAATGTAACGCCTTGAATTGACGATGGCGCAAGCTTGATTTCCAAATTCAAGAAGCTCTTCGTACCGAATGACGATGACCCTTGTTTGAGCCGATGGGACTGAAGGCCTCGATTGGCAGGGATGTGACCTGGATTGGGTACCGATGGTAAGCGAAACCAGGCGGTGACCACAATAACAAAAAGGCATCCACGGCCGTGTTATGTAGCTTGAACTTCTCAGCTTTTGAATTTCCTCGGGGCTCAGGGGTCCCGCGCCGCTGGATCCTTTTCTAGCAGAGCTTTGCTCTTGCGGTCGCATATTCGTTCGAGCGAAGAACATGAAGAAGCTTCAAAGGATTGACTGGGAACGGTAGAATGGTCTCGTACCAGACGTGTCGACGGCTCGTTTTGTTTCGGCAGCTGCGCGGACTTTTCGGATGTATAAGGATGCGGTATCTGTGAGTGTGAGGCTCTGGTAGTCATAGGAATCACTTCGATTTCCGTTGGTGCTTGCGTCCTCAGATCGATCTGAGACGGGTGCAAGTTGGCAAACTGGAAAGCAGCTGGTGTCTATCACCAATCCATGCTGGTACTAAAAATATCAATATGACCTAGGTTTCTCAGCAGCACAGAGGCTGGTCCTAAGCGAAAATCGTCCTGCGCTGCAACCATTGACAGTCGGGAAGCCTATCACCACAATTAGAAGAATTGTACAGATGCTGAAAATGCTCCTGTAGTTCTTTAGCATGCGTAGTTGAAGGCTTAGTATACAAACACATCCTCAATCGCCGTTTTACCACTGAATTCAACATCCGCCGAATTGTATTAGATGCGTGATTGTGCTGATTCGGTGAAGTGTAGCCTACTAGACCGATCTGCGTGCTCTGCATAGCTGAGTGCTGGAATGAGCGGCCTGTCCATGTCGTGCAGGAGACTGGCCACAGATTTGCACTCCTCTGTGTCAAAGTCAGCGGAAAATGGCCATCGGTTCTCGAGATCGGAAGGAAGATTGTAGCTTCATGGTGGGCGGAAGACGTCGTCGAGCTCATCATTGGGCATGTTGCAGTCGCACAGGGCTTTGGTCACGCTGTCAAGCGCAAGCAGGCACAGAAGAGCAACGAAGTGTAGGTTGAGAAACAGCAAAAAGAAATATGCACGGCGGGAATATGCAAAGTCGGCGCTGTTGCTTTCATCGAGTCTGCGAGCGGCATCCAAGATCTGGGGCTCATGTGCCTTATCTCAGCGGCATTTGTAGGCACGCCTGGAAATAACGGTGGCTTGAGTGTGAAGCTCGAAAGGAGTGAGAACGAGGCACGAGAAGTACTCGACCGCAGCGCCAAGCATCCAGGGTGCGCGAGGTGGTCTGCCTCTCCGCTCTCGTGACTGCGCTCGATAATGCCCGCGACCCGGAGAGAAAATTAGCCCCAATTCGAGAAGTTTAAGTCTGATGGGATTGATTACGGCGCTAAATTACAAGCAGAAACCAACACGTCGCAGCTCGGGGGTATCTTTGAAAGCACCAACTTCGTCCTGGTTCATCACTCCTTCCCATTAACGCATTACTGGAACCAAACCTTTTCTCATGCCATACTCTCATTAGTGCCTCCTGCCACTGCAGTAGCGAGTAATAACTCGTTCACGGAGGCTTTTTGATCGACGGTAGAACAGCGGGAGAAGACTTTTATCGGTCATTCGCGGCACCAAGTATTGGATATCATGTGTCCATTCGCCGGTCCCAGAGGATTAAACTTGTTGCGTAGGAGGAATGCTGCTGCCTTGTGAGCTCTTCCTGTATGGAATATGCATACGGTGCGCCTCTGCAGAAGAAGTGGTCGTTAAGGCCGAGATGGTGCTGCACAAGAAACAGAAGCCATTGATGAAGGTGAAAGCCTCGACCGCTTTCCAGCACGCCTTGTAGCTTTGTCCAACCAGCATCTCCCAGCCCATCCAGTTCTCGTTACAGTCCCATTCAATGACTGCACCAAAGGCAGCAAAGAAAGCCAGACAGAAGACGAAGTTGATCACAGCGTAGCATCTCGGGTACCAGTTCCATGTCCAGATGAGAATGGAGCCGTAGAGAATAGAGAGGCCGGCGAATGTCTCGGTGAAGACAAGACGGGCTCCAGGGTACTTCTCGGTGTCTCTCCAGTGGGACAGGTACCAACTGACAATCCCAAGGATGACCTGGAAAGTCACATATTAGCATCGCCGCCTTTTCTTTCCTCTCAGCTCGACCAGAGGGTGGCTGATTGGATGATCGGAGCATTTTTCCAACTGCGCGATGCTGCAGAGTGATCCGGAAATATGGAACTACTTACACCGCCAAACAGCGCCTCAGCTTGGTACAGGAATCTCGACAGATTGCGGATGGTGGTTTCGGAGGGTTGGCATTTCTCAAAGAATTTGATCGCCATTGTACAATGGATTTTTGGTGGAAGTGTGGATGGTCACTTGTTCCTAATGAAAGGCGCAATTTTGATGTGCTTTCTGCGTTACTTGAAGATTGTGTTAAGCTGAATCGTGGCCAGTGACCAGGAGTAATATAGGTCGCCGACTGTCATGTCGAATGTGGTACGGTTCCCAGTGGGTCGACATTAAGCAGACACTTGTTCGGGCCAGCTGGATAGAATCGCGCCACACCATGTAAATGAGATGATTGTGGTGAGATGTGAGAGCTTGTATACGAGTGAAAATGTGTTGGATCTGTCTGGAAGAACAATGCTTCCACTTACCGTTAACCAGAATGTACTCTTTTCTTGGAGTCGCGGAAGTTAGTTCGGACTCTATCTAGAGCACATATAGAAAGGAACATGCCAGACTTGGTTTGTAACCCGGCAAGTGATGGAAATGAATCTGTTGGCCGTCGGGGTGCCCGTGCGAGCAGTTGGGTGGGCTTTTCCGGTCGTACGGCTTGCACGCAAAAATCGTCTCCTGATTATGGGTTGCTCGAGCTCTCTAGTACAGATTCATCGCGAGGCCAGTTTGGGCGATCGACGTTGGCAGTTCCTGGGTGCGACTAGGCCACTTATACTAGGCGCACGACGGCATGGTTTAAGAGGCAGAGATAACGACTTCAATAGGTCCAAAGTACTGAAGTGATAGATGTCCGATGATATCCGATAGGACTGTCAGGTGGTTCTGAGGTGAGAGTGAAGTCATGTTCGCCAAGATGAGTTTGGGAAACGTGTGATGACCCAGGGCCACAACTTCTACCGCCTTGGCGTGGGTTGTGTGACACCGGTGCTCTCGGATGAATGTGATGGAGCTCACCCTGATACTGATTACACTTCTAGGCCATATCATAAAGCAGTCGGCCACATGCCCACGGCTTGAGGCCAAGACTACGAGTCTGCGACATCCCCGTGTCAACCTCTGCAAGAGCTTCTTTCAGAAACTGGCTTAGCTCTGCTCTAAGTGTTCCTCTGCAAAATCCTGGCGTCACCGACCTTCACTCAGCGTCAAGGCCTCGAATTGATTGGCAAAGCCTCCTGTGTATTCACTCCTCTCCTCGGCCATTGCTTTCCTCTCCCGCTCTCCAAGCTGGCTGCCCTCCACATCGGCGAAGACCGAGCCCTGTCCTTCAGCCAACGGCCTCCGCCCTTTACCTAGTAGGTCCTCGATCTTCCAAGCAATTCTTTCAGCTCCTAGTCGTGCCCCGGCCAGGTTGGCGGCGCCGGGACCAAGCCTCAGCCCAGCAAGACCGCCAGTCAAGAATAATGGGACATCGTCGTGCCACATCAAGTCATCCGTAAGTCTAGGTAACCCATTGATGGACTGAATGGGGTATTTCTCCAGCATTTGCTGCATGCATTGCACTTTCTCGATGTTCGGAGCTGCTCCTGTTGCGTATATGATGTGATCAACACACAGCGGGACACTCTCTATTCCGGGAGATAATCTGATCGACCACGTCTGGCTTCTGCCGCACCAGACCCCATCTTCGATGCGAGTGTGAGTCAGGATAGCCAGACGATCATTAGCAACGTGCCTTTTAAGAATCCTGTCGAACTTGGGTGTTATACTGCCTCCGTTTCGAGCATCTCTAAGCAGCTCGAAGCGCTCTATCGGAAAATCAGTGACAGATACCCTTAGTTTGCTGTCGACTTACCTTGATCGCTATCTGCTGACCAGAAAACCGACATTTGCTGGTTACGCACTTTTGACACCCATTCAAGGTCGACGTCGAAATGCTTTAACTTATAGTGTCCCCTGATCAGCAGCCACACCTTCGTAACGCCACGACGAATAATTAGATCGGCAATTTGAGCGCTCGTAAGTCCGCCCCCAACCACTATGACCGAGGTAGGCAGCCCTCGATCGATCTTTCCCAGAACATGCTTTGATAAGCAGTGCTCGTCTGCCGTGTCGAAGCAGTGACAAACACTTCCGGGCTCCGCACACGGCTGGAGGTTGCTGTCGATGGGAATGCTCGGCTTCCAGCCAGGACCAACCGCGAGAACAACAATTCTGGAGTAGATTGCCCCTTGGTCGGTAGTCAAGGTAAATCCCTCACCGCTGGTTAACCCGCCCAGATCCCCATATTCGACGTTCTGGACTCTCGCTCGAACGACCAGGTTCCGAAGGCCATACCTGTCCACAATGTCGCCGCAAAAATCATGGAAGAGCGTAGACGACGGTGTGAAATAATCTATACGGTCTCGGTGGTCAATGCGCAGGTGTTGTGTGATTCGTCTTGAGTCAGGTCAGCACGAGAATATTATCGTGCCGACCTAGTCTCCCTGGTACTCACCTCTGACGCCTCTTCTTGACGTGATGCTTGCTGATTTCTTTGCCAACCACATTGGGGATTTCTTGCAACTCGTTCGTGCGGCGGTGGAGATGCGAAAAGGCTAGAAGAGAGTCTCTGTCTCTCGGATCTGGATGGAAGAACAGCGGGCTGCGAAGATGGTTGATCTGCAACCTGCGGAATCTCTCTTGCCATGCGGACATCCACTCGTCGGAAAGAGCATCGAGCACAATGATTGACGCGGAGGGGCGAGACTTGTCATCCAAATCAGAATCGGACGCCCTCCGTTTATGTTCGTTTTCAATTGTCTCGCGCCTATTGAACCTCCGCCAGTATCTGGAATGCTCGTCGTCGGTAAAGAGTGCAGAAGGAGTGGCTTCTCGTAAGCGAGCCGCCACGGCCAGCCCGCAAGGACCTGAACCAATAATGGCCACATCGTACACCATCTTCGGATTGAACTATGGAAGTCCAACTTGAGAGCAACTTACACAGCGGGAATCTGAGCTGATCTGGCCAGCAGAGCGAGAAGCGCGGATTTCATGTGGTCGTACGAGTTCGATGGTCCGTCCTGACGTGGCTGACAGCGTCCATTTCTGTGCCTTAAGGTCCTCAAACTCATGCATGAAGATCCGAGTCAACGAAAACTGAGGACCTGACAACTTCTTCTTGTCCTCCAAAAAGTAGGGAGCGGCTTACCCAACATGAATTCCGATTCCAATTCCATCCAGTGTGCCCGTCTGAATGGTCAATGTCAATATCAGGCGCAGGCGCCGCTCCCTCGCCAGACCACCCCAATGCACGACATAACAGGCCAACTCCAGGATATACAGTATTCAGCATTGTTAACAAGGCATCGAGTTTCCCGGCTGTAGACAGGCTCAATATAATTAGTTGCCACGATCCTTTGAGGGTGCCTGTACTATTAAGAGCATCATCGCACGCTGCCGTCCGAAACAGACGTGAATGCACATCTGTCAGTGGTACCAAAGCGTAACACTGGAGGTCTCCCCTATCCCAAGGAGACCTTCGTAATCAACTTAGATTACACAGCGGCCGTATACATTGCTCATTCAGCTATCTTCACGATATCCCAGACCACGCTGCGAAGTCCCGTAGTGATTCAGCGGCGACAACGCGGTCTGGCCTTGACGCCAGTTTGGGACCGTGTCCTGCCGCTTTACTCAGGAATCTATTACCTGCCACGACTTCGGTTCAGCCTCAAAGGTGATCTGAGAGGGTAAAGAACCGGTGCTGAGCATACTAGCACTTGTCCACAGAGGAAGCCATTACTGGCAGCTGTAGCACTGTCATGAAGGCTCGTAACAAGGAAATTCCCCTCCTCGTTCGCTCTTCATCAGCCATCTCCTCTCTGTTACTCAGTAGACGCGTGGGTTGGCGAGCTTTGGTCAAACCTCGCAGAAAGGCAATAAAGAGGGAACCGCTCAGCGCATCGCTAATTTCGGGTCCTCGCTAGGGCAATGTGCCTGAGCAGTTCAGGATGAAGGGGGAGTGAGTGGGAGAGAGTGGTTCTAAAGCAGCACAAATGGGGTTGGCCACGTGATATACGAGCAGTTCTTAGTCATCCTTTGGCGAGGCTGCAACTGACCGCATTGAGCAGCGAACGCGCTTGTTGGAACTTTTTGTATACGCGACCCTTCACAGAGATCGAGCGTGGCTCACAACACTTCGACTTCTTCCAAACGGGCCAAACAAGATGTCGTCGCTCTTTGGCCTACCATCATCTGGTCCTGGGACTTCAGGGTCAACGTCGACCGGTCTCTTTGGTGGTCTGAACCTGAATCCCACGACGGACGCCCAAGGAAAGCGCAAGTCTATTTTTGACCCGTCGACTTCGCAAAACCCTCAGTCCGCTCCATTCGCAGGACTCAGTGCCACCTCCAGTGCTGCCCCTTCTGGCGGCTTGTTCTCTACCCAGAGCACGGCTCCTACCCCTGCTCCCTTCTCCATTCCCGCCACTACGAGCGCTACCACCCAGTCTGGAGGCCTTTTCGGAACAGCCCCGTCCGCAGCTCAGCAACCTCCCGCGACCCTTCCTTCTTTCGGCGCTCAGAACACCCAGCAACCTGCAACCTCCTCCTTCTTTGGTAGCACGACCGCTCCAAATACCACGGCTCCTGCTGGCTCTCAGCCACCACCTGGTCCTGCGCAAAACAATGGAGATGCTGTCTACTTCAGCACTTTGCTCGAACGCCAGAAGAAGAAGCCAAAATTGAGGGCTGAGCACACCGGCCGTCATGAGTTTCCAAGCCTTAGTATGGACCTGGGCGACCTGGCGAGGCGTGCGCAAGAGATCAGACACCGAGGAACAAAACAGCCTGAGCCACTATCAGAGAGCCGTGCTCATTACCTACTGGCTGGCTCCGGGGTTGCGCCTGGTCAGGCTTACAAGGACTTCCAGGCGCTAGGGCCTGATGATGCCGCACCGATGTCACGGGTTGCAGCACAAACCTTTGCCGATGAATCCAGTGCCTATCTAAGGGATCTACGGGTCAAGGGACGTGACGCCATGCTACGAGAAAGCATGGACCGTGTCTATCGGGAGGTTGACAGTTTCATTGAAGAGAGCTTGGGTGTCGACTTTGAAGAACAAAAGGTCAGAATTATGGAACATTTTGGCCTTGTGCCGCCGGAGGATGGCGCAGCCCCTGAGGGTGGAAGACAAGCCTCAGGCGGCTTCGGCAAATCCACGAGACGAGGCAAGCATGGAGAATCCGAACCATCACGGTCTGCCAGAAGCGTGTTTGGTCGTTCGGCGATGGAGAAGTCCATCATTGGTATTGCGGGATCAGGGGCTGGATCGACGGCCTTCTTTAAGAGTGATGGTGCGCCTCCCACCCCCGCAGGATTAGCAAGATCAGGCACACAGCTTTTGCGCGAGCTCAGAAACAAGGAGAAGGCGTTCATCGAGAAAGTTGAGGAACTCAACAATGCTCGTCTGAAACACGAAGCATATCCCTTATTACAAAAATTTGCCGACACAGAAGAGCAAAATAAAGCCGATACCCCTCGTCAACTTGTGGACGCCTACCACGCTCTCCAAGAAATCACCAAAGAAGGCTCGTCAGAGCTCAAGGAACGACAGTTTGCTGATGCATATCTGGACGAGTCCTCTTCGGCGCAGGCGTCGCTGAAGTTGAAGAAACAGATCTTGGACGGCTCTCGAACATATCTCGAACGCGCGTTCTTCCGCGAAATAAAAACCAAGGTCGAGCAAAATCCACGGGAGGCATCGCTAGGTGGGCAGCCAACTGTCACCAACATCGTGAGAGCTTACATTCGATTGCGTGTTATTCGACGGGACCTTGCGCCTGATGGGACAGAGCTCCAACAGCTGAACGGTGAGAACGGCGACTACTGCTGGGTCCTCATATTCTACCTCCTGAGATGCGGCTTTGTCCAAGAAGCAGCAGACTATGTCCAAAACGACCCTGCTTTTCAATCGATTGAGCGACGGTTTGTTTCGTACCTGACGGCATATGCCAAGGATCGGGATCGTCGGTTGGGGCGCAAACTGCAAGATATGATCGACAACGAGTACCAGAACCGTACAAAAGCTAGTCCCAAAAACCAGGTAGATCCTTACAGGATAGCTTGCTACAAAGTGATTGGAAGATGTGATATCAGTTCAAGACATCTGGACGTCGTTGGACAGGGTGTGGAGGACTGGCTATGGCTACAGTTCAACCTTGCCCGGGAGACTGAGAGGCTTGAGGAGATTTCCGGGGAGGTCTTTGGACTCGACCAAATCTGTGAAACAGTTATGGAGATTGGGCAAAAGCATTTCCAGAAAAGCCAGGTCGAGGCCTCGAACGGATACGGCACATTCTTCTTGATGCAGGTTCTTGCGGGCATGTTCGAACATGCAGTCGACTACCTGCACAGCTTCAATCCTTTAGGCGCAGTGCATTTTGCCATTGCCCTAGCGTACTACGGGCTGTTGAGGGTGTCGGACTTCTCGGTGGCTGGCAATGAGCTGCGTAGGTACATCGGCTTAGTACCCAAACCCATGCTAACCCAGGATGCAGTGACCTTCTCGACGACCCAGCAGCCAATGATCAACTTTGTGCCACTCATCGCGTACCATACAGGAACATTCCGAACAGCACTTCCGGGCCCTGCCGTCGACTACTTGTCGTTGTTATGCCTCAATTCAGATCTGCGGCCTGCCAGCTTGGGACAGGTACACACCAATGCCTGCCACGAGTGTCTCCGCGAACTATGTCTGGAAACACGCGAATTTGCGAAATTGTTGGGCGACATCCGCAGCGATGGCACTCGATTACCCGGTGCCATCGAGTTGCGCGCGAAGCTGATTCACCTCGACACCAGGGAAGAATTCTTGAGTTCCATCACCAGGCAATCTGCAGCAATCGCCGACCAGCGCGGACAAATTGCAGATGCGGTTTTGTTGTATCACCTATGTGAAGACTACGACAACGTTATCAGTGTTTTGAACAGAGCACTGGCAGACGCGGTGACGGTGGACCTGGGCCAAGCGGCAATGCAGCTGCAGCCACTGAAACCTCGCAAGTCCAATGGCAAAAGTCCAGGGTCAAGCATCACCGAAGGAGGACCTCAGTCATCGCTGTCGCTTACACAATCCACATCATCACCCTTTGAATTGGGCAAGAACATGGTTGAGCTGTACAACCAGAACGCAGCCTACTTCAACAAGATCTCCAGCTCAAACCGAGAAATTAGTGGGGCTCTACTTCGGTTGCTAATCATCCGCGAACACATGGAAGCCAATCCACCTCGCTACATGACAGCGCTTGAAGAACTGAACGAGCTGGGCTTACTCCCGCTGCAGGCAAAGGGCTCTATTCCGATGATCCGTGCCGCTGCCACAGCTTTTGGCGCGCTTCCCCAAATTGTCGCACGGTGCGCTGGTGTCAGCGTGGTCTGGGCGGTGCGCGCGATTGGCGGCGAAAGAGACAGGATCAACCGCGAGGGCAGATGGGAGGCAGGATTTGGAGGAGACGCGAACGAAGTGAAAGAACAGCTGGGCAACATGGCAAAGGATCTCATGGTGTTTGCTGGGCTCGTGAAATACAAGCTGCCAGGGCGGGTTTACGACATGTTGACTCGGGCTGGGGCAGATGTTGGAGGATTCTGAGCAGAACAGTGAGGAGGCAACGACTAGAGACGCTCTGGAACATAAAATGTTGGACTATTAGCGTTCCATAAAGACGGGCAATGCCGATGTGGTCGACGTGGCCGATGTCGGTGAGGTTAATTCCACAGCGTTGGTGGTATGGTAGCAGTATCAGCCCGAGCATGGTCAGGTGTTTGCCCGGCGAAGACGTGATAGGCTGTCCAGGCTCGCAGGGGCTCACCTGGGTGCTAATCTTATCAGATTTGATCGCCTAAGGGGTGCGGGGCTGCCCGCGGCCACCAATAAGCCTCCCGCTCGTGCTCCATCCCGCGCCCAACGTGTTCCTTGTCTGCGCCTCCTGCATCAACTGACGTCCTCAGCGCCATTGCCCTGCAGGCTTCTACTGACTGTACGGGGTCAGTCGTGACCTGATCTGCCCTGCTATGGTTGCTGGGCTGGGTCAGGCTAAACCTCCGCTCCACAGGACCGATCTCGAGCTCTCTGCTCTCTCATCCTCCTCCGCCCAGTCCTGCGCACAGCAAGATGCTGCCGCACCAGCTGAATCCGCACCCCAAACCGAGTCGGGCACTCCTGTCCAACAGCGAACAACGCACCTCCCAACTGTCGCCCCCACGGTAACACCTCCCGTCCCCTCGAGAAGAGGCCAGACGAGCCGAGGGCTGGCCTCTCGCGTCTGGCACACCATGTCGCGCAGTCTTCTTTTGATCCGGTCCTCGCCCGCTCTGGGCACTGGCTCCTACGGCACCGTCCCATTGCTGAGCGCACGGTCTGAGTCGGACGTGGACTCGGAACATGAGCCCACAGACAGTCGGAACATATCTAAGAAGAGTCGTGGGAAGCGGATACAGTCTACTGGCGACCTGGGGGATAGCCATGATCAGTTTCCAGATCCCCGCCGCCGGCAACAGCCTCAGCTTCGGCGCACCTCAGAATGGTCTCGCCGGAGGTCGTCGTCTGGAGCAAGTGAAGTGGGAATAGGCCTGGACGCCAAAACTTCCTTCGCACCCCCCCTTGCAGAGCATAAAGCCGAATCATCCAACGCGAGCACGCGAACAGGAAGCGGCTCAGAGTTTGAGCAAGAATACGAGCCCACGGTCGTCGATCCTCCCGACAACTCGCCGTACCCAGAAGTTCGAGCTTCGGTTCCGGCCACGGACAACACGGCACTCTCTATAAGCACACCACGGATGTGGATTCTCTCATTGCTGTTTGCAATAGCCGGATCCGCGACCAATCTGTTTTTCTCCTTGAGATACCCCAGCGTCGCCATCACACCGGTGATCGCTCTGGTTCTTGTCCATCCTCTTGGGAAGCTGTGGGATTTCCTCTTGAAGCGAGCAGGCGACCAGGAACAGTTCTTCGTGGAGGGCTCGTTGCAGAGAGACGACCCACAGTTCGGGGACAGCCGGCTTCGCAGACTCCGGCTGTGGTTGGCTCAAGGGCGGTGGAACGAAAAGGAACATGCCTGTGTCTACATCTGCAGCAACGTCTCCTTCGGGTTCGCCTTCGCCACCGATGTCATTGTCGAGCAGCACAAATTCTACAAGCAGGACGTCCCGATCCTCTACCAGCTTCTGTTGACCATCTCCACTCAAATCCTTGGGTACGCTTTTGCCGGCTTGACGCGACGATTCTTGGTGCGCCCCGCGGCCATGATTTGGCCCGGCACTCTGATGTCGACGGCCATGTTTACCACCATGCACAAGGACGAGAACAAGCCGGCCAACGGTTGGACGGTCTCCCGCTATAAATTCTTCCTTTACGTCTGGAGCGCGGCGTTCTTATGGTATTTCTTCCCGGGCCTCATCATGCCGGCATTGAGTTATTTCAACGTCATCACTTGGTTCGCACCGAAGAACGTGGTCGTCGCCAATCTGTTTGGCGTGGCATCGGGGCTCGGGCTCTTCCCCTTGACGTTCGATTGGGCTCAAATCGCTTACATTGGGTCGCCGCTTTTGACACCCTGGTGGGCTGCAGCCAACGTGGTCGGCGGGCTTGTGCTCGTGATGTGGATCATGGCCCCCATCCTCTACTACAAGAACGTCCTTTTCTCCGCCTACCTGCCGATCCTGTCGTCGGCCGTGTTCGACAATACCGGCAAGCCATACGACGTGAGCAAAATCCTCACTCCCGACTTTCTGTTCGACAAGGTGGCGTACGACAACTATTCAAAGGTGTACCTTCCTATCACGTACGTGCTCTCTTACGGAGTACAGTTCGCTGCGCTTTCGGCGCTCATCACGCATACGACTTGCTGGCATGGTCGAGATATATGGCGACAAACCCAGCAAGCCTTCCGAGAGAGACAGGAGAAGAATAACGCGGGCTACCAAGCCATTCCGTCCTCCAATGGTCACGACGAAATCCACAGAGTTGACAGTCAGACCGTCAAGGCTGGAGGAGAAGATGTCCACAACCGCCTCATGCGGCGGTATCGAGATGTCCCTATGAAGTGGTATGCCTTGACATTTGTGACGATGCTAGCCGTCGGCATCTTCGTGGTTGAATACTACCCCGTACATCTCCCTTGGTACGGACTCCTCATGGCTCTGGGGATCACCACCGTCCTCTTCATCCCGGTCGGCATTGTCATGGCCATTACAAACCAGCACAGCAGCCTGTACCTGATCTGCCAATTGATTTGTGGAGTTGTATTCCCGGGTCGCCCCGTCGCAAACATGGTCTTCGTGACGTACTGCTACATCTCTTCTGCGCAGGGGATAAAATTCTCCTCGGACCTCAAACTAGGACATTACATGAAGATTCCGCCGAGACTACTCTTCAAGGTCCAGATGGTCGCCACGCTCGTCTCGAGTCTCGTGCAGATCACCGTCCTGAACTGGATGTTCATCAACATTCCCGGCATCTGCACACCACACGCCATCAACGGCTTCAACTGCCCCATTGCCCGTGTGCATTTCAACGGAAGCATCCTTTGGGGAGTCGTCGGACCACAACGGTTCTTCGGTCCGGGTGCTCTCTATCGTCCGCTCGTGTGGGCATTTCTGATCGGGTTCATTGCGCCCATCCTGGTCTGGCTCCTCGGCCGCAACAAGAAGAAATCCGTATTCCGGAAAATCAACCTCCCCGTGCTCTTCGGGTCGTTGTCGTGGATTCCACCGGCCACCGGGTTGAATTTCTCGATCTGGGCTGTGGTGTGCTTCGTTTTCAACTCGTTTATCCGCCGACGAGCCCCGGGCTGGTGGGGCAAGTATACCATGACCATGTCTGCCGCATTGGATTCCGGGCTGGCGTTTTCATTGCTGATTGTTTTCTTTGGTTTTGTGTATCCGGGGTGGACCGACGGTTTCTCATGGTGGGGTACGGAGGTATACAAAAGAGGATGTGACTGGCGAGCTTGTGCTTGGATCAAATTAGGGCCTGGAGAAAGGTTTGGCGAATGAGTACAACATGACACGGCAAAGAACGGCATGATAGAAGGCGTTGCATAAGGGCTCACATGATGGGGACTTCTAGGATAGATTAGCATCGAATGATTACGAGACATGATCAACGGTCCATCATTTCGTAACAGAGTAAGACGGATAGGGAGAGGTCCACCAGTTGAAGAAGTATGACTTTGACAACACCACCGTCGGGCATATTGACGTTCGACAGGCATAGACTCGACAAACACCGTCTTCCGAACCAGTGAGACGGATTGACCAACCGGATGTGTACATTATTTGGGATGCTCCAACGTAATTAAGTCCTACTGAACTTGGGGTCCGTGATGCGACCAGCGCAACAAACTCACCCCGACAATGTCCGTCGTCGCCGGGCCAGGACCATTTGAACATTTGTCACTCGTACGCAAGCACGTGGGATGGGATGGGATAGGATGGGATGGGACGGGAAGCGACGAGACGAGACGAGACGAGACGGCGGGAGGGGACGGGATTCATACATAGGACGATGCGGCTCGGTGCGGGCGCGGCGCGGGACGAGACCAGCGAGGCGAGGCGAGGCGAGGCGAAGCGATACGCGAGCGAGACGGCGTGAGATGTCGCTATGTACAAGTACGGAATACCTCGTACGTCGTACGTGCAGGACTCTTTACTCGAGCGGATGAGTGGATGAACGGGTAGATCAAATTACTTAGCAAACAGCAAATAGCAAATAGTAGATCGCTGATTGCTGATTGCCAGTTGACTGTTAGCGATGTTGGTGTTGGTGTTTGGACGAGGCGAGGGCGAGGGCGAGGGCGAGGGCGAGAATGAGAATGAGATTGATACATACGCGATGGGACGCTATGCTATGCTATGCTATATCATGCCATGCCATTCCTTGTCTCGCTTGCTTTATGTGGCGTGGGTGTGAATGATTCTTATCTGAGAATCAATATATAAGTTACGGCTCCACGTATCCCTGAGCATATGTATGACGATTCAGACACGGCCACGGCAGAGCGAGTCGCAGTACTTGATTACTATAGAAAGATATACAGTATTTCCTCGACACAGCGACTTATATTGGATCAATACCACTGTACGTGTACCCCGTAATTAGGTACGGTATACGCCGTTAGGGACAAGTCTCTCCCGTCAATATCACAAAGTGATATGAATAATCAAGTAACCGTGGTAGATCTGGAGCAATATGGCTCGACACGCTTCGTGGCATCAGAATCGATTTGAGTGATATCCTATTCCCCATCCTGCAGCCAGTCCTGAGCAGAATCTATCTTGAAGATAACCTGGGTGAAACTCGCAATCCACGGCGTGGAATCCCCGAAGATCTTTGTCTCGTGCTTCTTTCCGCAATTGCAGAGGTTGGCTGCTTTCTCTTCCTGACGATCGAGTGTTTCCGAGTAGTTTCTGAATTCTTCGCAAGTGATTTGATTTGTTTGTTCTCGCGCTTATTCCCAACCACCGCGCTGTTGCCGTCATCGCCGCCTTTTCCAAGTTCCCGAGCTTTGGATTGCTCTCTTTCGCGCAAGGCAGTTAGCAATCTTTGGCGGTCCGGCTCGGCGAGAGGTAAGGCCTCGAGCACGTCTGCCAGCAAGATAGGCCCTGAATTGAAATGCCAGTTCAGAAGCTCCGCGAACTCCGGTAGCAAGTCAGCCGGGCAAGAAATATCCACGTTATACTTTATCATGATTTCCAGGATCTCGATGAGCGGTGCCGATAGTAGTCCCTCCATATTCTCATCGTGCCCCAATAACTCACTCAGCCATTGCCACCCGACAGATTTTGGGTAGTTGGGATCCACACCGGCTCGCAGGACGACTCTCACCATTTCTGGGTCTTCTACATGAGCATGCAAAGCAATGTCCAGAAAACTCTGGCCTCGATTTCCCTTTGTTATGTCCCTTGTCATTTTCTCTGCCACAAAATCTGTAAGGCTGTACCCGATCCCCACGCCAATGGACAGATCATCAGCGCCGTCAAGCCGAAACAACGAGTCTTCAACGAATGACAAGTATTGAGGTCCCTTCAGTGTGTACAGGAGCTCCAATGTCGGTTTCAGCCGAGTCATGATTATATTCACTGCAGGGACATCCAGGTCTTTTGAGCATCCCATCGCCATCAACAGGGTATCAGTCGCCTCAACAAGGAACGATATTGGAGACATGCCCCCCTCACCAATCAAGCGCCGTAGAGAAGGCGCCTCCCAGATTGCATACAAGGCACAGATCCTAGTTAACAGTGCGCTGCGGAGGAAGCGCCGTGCTGGAAACGGACCATTTGTGCATTGCTGCAAGATACTTTGGGCATCTGGCGTAAGCAGGAAGTCCATCAGGGACCTGTGCAGGAAATTCACCACCGTGTTGAGAAGGGGTCGAAGTTGGGCTACCAAGTCAGAAGGCTCTATCAAGCCGACAAAGTGCGGCCCTGTTGCATCTGTGCACTCCAGCAGACCCATGCAGCGACTGTTGAGTCTCCTCTTCCCTAGATCGATGCGATATTCCAAAGCGTCCAAATCGCCAAGGTCCAGCTCGGTGAAATCGTAGCTTGGTCTCAACGCAAAATCTACGTCGTCCGCTTCAAGGAACGTCAATTCCAACAGTCCACGCGGCCAGTGCACCTCGATATTCTGTCGACAGAAGAGGGCTGTTTGGATGATCGCAGAGGCTTCGCTGCGGTACGCGGGGTCAATAGAAGATATGATGCGCTTGAAGAAACCATCCAGGTCCGCAGGCATCGAGTTCACTTTCCTCTCCAGGGTGCGAATGGTCTCTCCGTCTCGAAACCCTCGTACGAGCTCCTGAACAACGAGACGGACCCACAGGAAAACACCACTGGCTTTGTCGACAATCGTTTGAACGAGTTTCTCCCCTGCGCCGCTGTTACGGAGGTAGGAGCTCTGGAAGCGCATGCTGTGCTTAAGCGACTGTCTCACGTATTTCTCAATGTCTAACCTGGTGAACAAGTGGAGCTGAAGTTGAGGAAGGCCATGGAAGTAGTCGGCAAAGATGTTCCACGGCCTGCTCGACAGACACACCTTTAGGGGTCCAAGTCGTGGCAGCTTGCCAAGGAAGTTTAGCATGTCGTGGCGATCATCGTCCGTGCCATCAAGTTCGTCCAAGCCGTCAACGAGGATGAGAATCCTTCTCGTGGTCGAGATTCTTTGTAAGCAAGCTTCGATCGCCGTCTTCAGTTCTGGCATCGACCACTGCACCTCAGATTCCGTGGCGCATGCAGTCAGCCACCTTTCCTTGCTGACGACAGCCTCGATCAGCCACTGACGACTCGAAAGTAGTTGATGTAAGAGCGACTGCAGGAGACCTCGAAAGGACTTTTGCAATTCCCGCCCAGGGTTCCAGAGGAAATATCGACAAACGAGAAGATCATAACCCGACAACCAATTGGTGAAACAGACAGGCTTCAGATTGTGATCCAGATACTGCAGGAGGGTCGATTTGCCTGATCCAGGCTTCCCAGAGATCCAAAACAGGCTGTGGTCTGGAGCGGGGGAATCCAGCCATGCCTGAAAATCACTAAGACAGTTGTCTGTCGTATCGCGCGGCTTCAGGATCCAGTGATAAGTGTCTTCATGCGCCTCGCGAATTTGATTCCGCCTAGAGTCCATGTCCGGGAAATATAGGCTCATGCATATGCGTTTCTGAGCAAGTTCGGTTCGCTGTCTGTCACTTGTCGCTCTGATGGCTTCTTGCTCCAGGATGATGGCCTCAAGCCCTAGAGCCAGCCGTGAGAGTGCATCCGCATGCGTGGCTTGAAACTTGGCGAACAAACCCTCGCATGTGGAGTCGTGGAGCTTCAAATGGTCCATCTCCTTCATCAGGGCGGCGAAGTCGTTTTGCAGTTTGTTGGAGGTACCGTCAATGGCAATCAGCATGTTCTTCTCGGTCCGATTTGTTGCTGTTAAAAGAGCCGTCTGCGATGCACTCGACGCCTGGGTGGAACTTCTCGTACTCAGCAACAGATCAAAGACGAACCCGGCGGGCTACTTACTGCATGTAGAACAGAAATGCTACAATGAGATTTGACCTTGCCTGGGAGACACTGTTCTGCAATGCCTGGATTTCCTCCTGATGCCATCTCAACCGAATAGCAGACCAGAATGATTCTGCCCACGATGGATTGCCTGGGGACGCCGCAGTCTTTGGCCGTAGCTTCTGCACGAAGTCTATAAACTTTTGAGACAGCCGGAGGCTCTCGGCGTTGCACTCTGCCAGCCTCGCATACAGTGAGCACGCCTGCGGAGGGGGTGGCACCACTGAGCTGCCTAGGTTCTTATTCAGATCGTTCAGCTGTTGAGCGATTGCGTCGAGGTCGTGGATTTCAGTCGTGCTTCCCCGACTTGGGCGGTGTAGGCTTCCAGCCTTGGTCACAATTTTGGCCCCATACTCGACGACTTGTAAGATGTTGCATGCCAAAGCGAATGCGCCGATTGCTTCAAGCACCATATTTGATTCAGGGAGAATATGGCACCGTCAACTGATCGGACAGAATGCGGGTGGTTTGAAGGTTGAAGATAAGAAGAGGTTGAAGATGAGGCTGGCATGTTCAAAGCTGGACGTTACACAGTCCAGCCTACCAACCATCTCCGCTTGTGGCATGGCTTGGGATTGTGAGGCTGTACCCGGTTTCCGAGACCAATGGTGCTTTGCAGTCTGCCACGTAGCAGGGCGCAGGGGTGTCCGCTTGTTGACAAGGCGAACACGTACTGCGCTAGTAACGATGGATAGGCTCGCGGCTTCCGACTTCTCCAGCCACGCAGGGCGTCAGTCAAGAACGATGACCAATGGAAAGCGCGTGCCCAGATCCAGGTTTATGGTGGGGGAGAAGTGTCTTGACTTGACGGAAAGCAAGAGCTTTACTCTTCATACGCTGAGGAAGTCTCAGATCTAAGGCTTCTTATGTATGCTCCAGATCGTGAACCAGAGATGACCTATGCGCGACATTGCGTTATTCATATACCAAGTGCGAAACCCTGTGAAACACGGTCAGAGTCAAAACGAAGACTATTTGAACAACTTGCGAGCATGGCCGCGCCGAAACATATAGCCTGGTTCTTGGGAAGGTCGGGAAGCTGCCATACGCGCAATGCAGATTGGATGCTTGCAAGGGATTCACTTATGATGGCGCCCTCACCTTTGACACGCTATTTCGATATTCTGACCAGATGCTGCCATGTCACCGTTGGCATTATCGTCAATACAGCTCGTGTTCCTGCTTATCTTTTCCCTCCATCTTTTCGTGAAGCATTCCTCTCTTGCCACCACTTCTTCATACGCTCAACGTCATAGCCCATGTCAATCAGCTTCTTATCGTCACTGATGAACCAGTCTTCTTCTGCGCCCTTCCTATCAGCATCCTCCAGCCCACCGGCTTCGACCGTTTGACTGCCCACCTTCAGGGGATATCTATTCAATATCACGTCCTCCCCAGTTCTAACCCGGTTCATGATTAGACCTCTGAACAAAGCAACCGTCCCCACTTCCGGCAGAAATGCCGCGGCATCCACAAATATGGAGACTGTAAGTCCCGAGATTCGGCTGGAGATGCTCGGATCGTGAATTTTGAGATGGCGCTTCGGTGGGAAAGGTGTGTTAGGTCGGTGGATTAGGGAAGGGGACACCCAGGATATGAGGACGAAGAGAGGCGGGCAGGGGTAAGACTTTTGGACGGGGACTGCGAGAAGGGATGATAATGTGGTGGCTGAAAGGTTCCCATCCGGTGGTAAGTGAGGTGCTACCTTTGGGAAAGGAAAAGATGGAGTTTGTAGTCGAGGAGAACGAGTTGGTGGGCTGGCTGGGAGAGCGGAGCAAGCGACAATATCCTTGGACGGCTTGAAAGCATCATGTTGAAGCAGTCCTTGCCTGTCGGGTTCGTCAACTTCGGCTGGTCTTCGTAGTGGAGAAAGTGGAGCAATGAGGCGCTCCTGGGTATCAATTTTGGTATGCTCATTAAGTCTCGCCAGCTGAATTTTTGGCTTCTTCTCATTAGCGAGGCTTGACTGGATCTGGCGCAGAGCCTCACGCCGTCTCTCGACTTGCGATTGGGCGACAGCGAGCGTGTCGAATCCGTCGTCGTCAGAGTCAGTGTCCTGCACGTTCCGTGATTTCATCTGCGCTGATGTAGATTGATGACCCCCTTGTTGCGGCGGTTTGCGGTCACGCTTTCTAGACCAGCTTCTGTATTCAGCTGTCAGTGCTTGTTGCTCCTCTCGAGATGGGTTCTTTGGCGGCATCTTGTCATCGGTGTCGGCGTCGCGTAAGAAGCCGCCCTCTGCCAGTCCAAGCTCGTTCACTTTGTCTACGTGTGTGGCCTCGTGCTCAACCCTGGCTAAGTGACATTCATGAACACGCAGGTAGACCACACGGCCTCGACCGTTCAATCGAGGGGCGCTTCTGACTTCGAACCTCTTGACCTTGAGAATATCTCCTATTCGTAGTTGCAGAAGCTCTTCATGTGCGTGTAGATTTCGGTCGAGGAGGGCTTGAAGTTGAAGGTGGCCGTCGGAGAGGGCTAGTTGCACAAACGTCGGACGAGTGAGAGTTCGTTGAGGTGCTGGAGAGCGAAGACGCGTCTTGCCGCTTATAGCCTCAAACTCGTGGTCCGAGACACCTTTGTCGTCCTGGTGATCTCCCAAGCGACTTAGTTCTTGCAGCCTCTGTTCTTGCTCTTGGAGACCGGCAACTGCGTTTCCACGACTACCCGTATGCGCTTTCCCAAATACGTGCTCGACGCGAAGTGCGAGCGAGGAAGGATGCACACAGGTGCGAAGGATATCCGCCAGGCACGGTTTCAGGTTGTCCCTGGCAGGAGTGATCATGCTCGAGCCTATCCCGCATCGTGGCAGCAGCTACGGCGTACTCTGGTCAAGTGGAAGTGAGGCTTGGGTGAGTTTGGAGTGACTGACTCGACGCGCAACGCGTGGAGAGAACCGACGCGAGCACGAGAATAGCGCTAAATTAGTCAGCCTTCTCCGCACCTTCAATCCGCCTTCTCTTTACCAGTGTCGATGATGACCAGCTTAGAATATTTCTTCTCCCACCAGATTTTCCAAATGCTTGATCAATTTTGTCTAAGGGTCTATCGATGCCGTCGTATCGGCTTAAAGGCGATAGTCTCGCTAAGTTCTCAGCATTCTTGTCAACCTTCAGCTTACATACAGGAGATGAAAAGCTAGGTTCGTCAGGCTAATGCCTGCATGACCAGCTAGAGTAAGTACAGCATGGGACCGACAGCTACTGTATCACTGATTCGTGCTGGTCGGGGTATCTTGAAGATGTGTGGGGTTCGCAAGGCTGGGCTGACTACCTCATGTCTGGGGTAAAAGTCAAGCTGGGGAAGATCCCCTCACTCGTGAGTCCCCTTAACAAGCAGAGGTATTCCGAAGAGCCCCTTGACAGCTCCTCCCTTCGCAAAAACACACGCGAACTGGATCGGCTGAATAACAGGTGTCATCCGCCATTCCCAAATCACCTCCCCTTCTCCAGAAAGAGTGTTCAACAACCAGACTCCTTGAGATACCATCAGAAATGCCGCAAACCGAGGTCTATAGACCAGCCTTTACGGATCCTCCAGGGACGAATGTTGCTGGCATACCAACCGCCAAACTCAGATTGTCCTCCCCTGACGTATCTTATGGCTTGGCGTACCAGGAGGCCTGCGCAAAGCACGTGCAACACACGTACAACGTCTCGCGAGTCTATATCATCGCGTCAAGGACGCTTTCACGAGAAAGTGACCGAGTCAAGACACTGATCGAAGCTATCGGCCAGGGCAAGGTCGTGGGTTGGACGAAGGGCATGACACCGCACACGCCATATTCGGAGATTTTGCAAATCACCGCTAACGCGAAAGAGGCCAATACCGATTGTCTTGTGACGCTGGGCGCTGGAAGTATCACCGACGGGGCGAAGATGGTTGCCTTTGTCAGTTTCGGCATCCCGTCTTTGCAAGCAGCGTTGCTGATCTTTAGCGCAGTGCCTTGCCAACGATATCAAGACGCGAGAGGAGCTCATCAGATATTCCGCGGAGAGCAAGGATGTGCCCTCGGAGATTCATGAGCCAACAGTACCTTTGATAACGATCCCCACGAGTCTCTCTGGCGGCGAGGTACTCCTGTGTGTCACTGATTTGTATCGGTTCAGACGCTGACTATACACAGTACTTCAGCCTCAGTGGTGGCACTGACGATGTGACCAAGCACAAGGTGCCATTTCTCCATTCTGGAATGGGTGTCAATCTCGTAATCTTAGACCCAGAGCTTTGTACGACCACTCCGCCGTACCACTGGCTCAGTACCGGGGTCAGGAGCCTCGATCACTGCGTGGAGGCCCTATGCTCGCTATACGGCACGGACAAATCAGACCGAAATGCAGAAGAAGGATTGAAGCTTCTGGTTCCTTCCCTGCTCAGATGCAAGGAAGATCCCCACGACCTCGAAGCACGCCATAAATGCCAAATGGCTGTCATGCTTGCGATGGACAACATTCGCGCCGGGATACCGATGGGTGGGAGCCATGCCATCGGCCATCAACTTGGCCCCTTAGGCGTGGCTCATGGCGTCACTAGCTGCATCCTTTGCCCGGCTGTGATGAAGTACAATATGAGACACGCGAATGGCAATCCGCGGATCATCAAGCGGCAGCAAAGAGTGAGAGGCATACTGTGGTCTGATCCAGAGGTGGCCCAGCTCTTGAAGAGCAAGGGACTTCAGGAAGATACCTCAGATCTAGGTGATCTCCTCGACGTCGTTATCCGTGCGCTCGGCCTACCAAGGACGGTGACGGAGCTCGGTATCAAGAGAGACGTATTTCCTGGTCTGGCTAAGAGATCACTTGCAGATATCTGGTCCCCGACAAATCCAGTTCCTCTGGTCAGAGTTGAACAGGTACAAGAGATTCTTGAAGCTGTTGTTTAAAGGGTAGACCATTTCGTCGGCTCCGGGGAGTCTGAAGGCGTTAGGGAGGGGTATGGCTGACACAGTGGCCTCTTTGACGGCGATCAAGGATGTCGGAAGTTGGAATTAGCATGGACTCTTACTGCAGCTGTCAAGCTGAGTCCTCGTTCGAGGTTATGGATCTCTGTAATGTCATGAGCTCGCCAGTGTTGACTGACAACTCACGAAACATCATGTGAACGGATGGCCACCGTTGGTCCACAACTCCATACCACAGAGATCATTTTTATTGTCAAGGGTGTGCTGTATCAGTTTAAGCCATCAGCTTAAGTGTGAGGTCCCTTATTCAATGAAGTGCGTGATCAGAATTGCCCGTTGGGATGCCAGTTCATTGTACGAGGGACCAGTCAAAATCCGACAGTCTTTTAATTTGAAGACTGAAGCCATATGCGAGATACCCGCATGGAGGAGCTATTGCTTTCTATTATCCTAGAGACTGACCATCCTATCCCGTGTTAATAACTGACACTCAAAGGTCAACGTGAGGTCAAGATGATGAGAGAACATGAAGAACTGTTGAACCTGAAAGGAGTATTTGGAATTGGTCGGGAGGAAGGAGCTCTTTTAGCAGCTGTGGTCCACCGCAGGACGATTGGTCAGCAGCTCATTTCTGGATTTGGTGATTTCATTTTCACTGATCCCTCTCTTTATTTTAGTGGCACGGTGCTGGCGCGCTTCCTTCCCTATCCGGCTGGTCAAAACTGATATGAGTTTGATCGTGCATTCCCAACGTTGGCAGGCAACGCACTAGGTCGATAAGTGCCTGTGAAAGCGCTTTGAGCGCCGCTTAATAATACGACGCCCGAATCACCCTGCAACTATCCAGATTCTTCCCCTCTGTGAATGCCAAAATGCCGGCCAATTGCTGCGTGCGAAGGACGGCGCCGCTGACATGCTGAAGCATCCAACGGCCGCAATAGCGGTTCCTGGTTGAATCAGCCAGATCCTTCTTTGAACATGTCGCCACCAACAAAGTGGATAGATAAGGTCGAGGAGCGTGGCAATGAGTGGCTGCTTGACTCGTCGTCGCAGCCCCAGCATTATAGCCTCTTCCCCCCATAGAGTCTGCTTTGCATGTGTTTGAGGAAATAGCCATGGAGCGCTCGAGTATTCTGAGGCGAACACTTGTTAACCAAGCGTGCGATTATTGTCGGTACCGGAAGCGACGATGTGACAGAATGGTGCCGAGATGCACGATGTGCGTAGAGTGAGATGTGCCAATCCGACCATCATCCAGGTTCATGCTGAAACCGGCTCTAGGAAAGGTCAGCAATGTCGTTACTCCGAGTATGTGCTTCCGTCTCATGTCCAGTCCACGGCTGACCGATCATGGCAGAAGTCTTCCATGGCAAGATGGCCTCCCTGAAGCGTCAGTACAGGCGATCCAGCTCTCGCATAGCAGCCCAGCACTAGTCCCAACCCAGTCTGAATTCCCGGCTGTTTACTTTCTCGACCACGCCATGTTCAACCACAGCAGGGTCACTCTGCCATTGGGCCCCAAATTGCATCTTGCTCCTTGTCTCCTCGAGACACTCGGACAAGCTGACTCGGTGTCAAAGCGGTACTTCGGTTGGGCACATCTGTGAGGTCTTTTGCCAACAGCGTGTCAAGCCTAGCTTAACTAACTCGGTGGATTTCACAGATGGATGCCCATCGTCTCGAAAAGACGATGGGAGTCACAGTTCATGAATCCATACGCACCACCGAGGGCGGATGTGCAGCTCCTGCTCTTTTCCATGAATCTCGTGATGTGGTCACCATCTCAGCGAGGTCGAAGATTGAACCCGCGAACTGAACAATATTTGAGCTTGAAGCGAGCGTTTCTCGATGCTGAAATCACGGGTCTCCTTTCAATGCCTCTACTCCAGGCAATGCTACTTACTTCAATATACGAAGTGGGCCATGCTATCTACCCTGCAGCATACATGTCAATTGGCTCTTGTGTAAGGCTGGCACTGGCCCTTGAGCTTGAGAAGCAACGACAAGTCGACCTTGACTCGTCCCATTACGACCTCGAAGATCAGGAAGAACGAAGAAGAGTCTGGTGGGCCGTCATAATTCTTGACCGGTAAAGGATCCCTACATGATCTCACGCATAGATTATTGTGCCCGAAGTGCTTTCGAAAGGTTTAAGCGGAAGTCTTTTAGTACTTATCCGCTGATATTGAACTAGACTCGATATCCAGAACCGGCCCACAAGCCCAGATCCGCGTGCAACGGACTTGCTACCTATCGACGGTGAGTGTTCTTCATGATCATATGGTACTGATCAAAATATCGACGCCTGTACTTTCATTTTCAGATGACCAGATTGCTGATCCGGGTTTTGGGCGAACGGCAGACCAAGACTGGGATGATGGAGTATGTCGATTGGGAAAGCTTGCCACTGTTCTCATCACTAACTACGCCTAGATCATTCAACCCGACCAAATCCAGACTGTGAGCGCGCCGACGACCTCCAGATTGGGGATGCTAGCTCGGTTGTCGCAGGCTGTATATCTCCTGGGCAAAGTCCTACGGTACAAGCATGATCCGACCGACGATCCCAACTTCAACCAGCACGAGCGACTCCAGATAGACAAGGCGCTTCGGGCGCTTCTGAGGTTGGCGTATCAGGGCAATTCTGTACCAGTGACTGTTATCTGTCCACAGACCGCCATGTGTTTCGGTGCTTTGATTGAGTTGCATTTTCTAGGCTACATGGAGGCGCAGGAGCCAGGGTCCCTCAAGGCGCGCCCAAGAGCAAAGGCAATGCAGGCTGCTTTGGAACTTCTAAGACCTGTTGCTGGACAGGCTTGTCAGGACAGCAGCATCTGGTTCCGTAACCGCCCCTTTACACTTGCAGAAGCATCCCCCCTGCTACTGCCTTGGACGTATCAGGCCGCTCTCACCTTTCTGAGGCTGGCGCATTGGTTCCAGATGCTCGATCAATCCGAAAGCTCCGAGCCTAGCCGGGAGGATAGGTCCGAAGAGAACCAAAGATGCATCATGGAAGCTAATCAGGGAGCTGCAAGCATGATGCGTAAGCTCTCATTACTCGGTCGCCAGTGGTGTGCATCCGGTATGTGAAACTCTCCGAACTGTTAATTGTTTTGCTAAGCATTTGGCTCGTAAAGATTCATACGTGAGAATTTTGAAAGCAAGAATCATCAGCAACGCTGTATGAAGGAGCAAGTCCAGGCCATATTTGTGTCACAAATAGAAAAACTACGCCGGGGGGAATATCTCGGCTTACCCCTACTATATGTGCTTGACCAATAATTTCTATTGACTGAGGACGCCTTTATGGCACAACCGTCGACAGTCAAGTACTCTGATCCTGCATTGGTCGCCACTCCCGTCGACATGCATAGCTGTCTCGGTCCGCCGATATCGACGGCGGCGGTTGGCGGCGCCGCTAGTCTCTCGCGTGCTGTATCCACAGAGCTTGAGAGAGAAACACTCAGATTCAGATGTACAGCTAGAACATCTACACCACCTATTTGAATCGACAATGCCGCTGCACGTCTGCACTCAAAGGTAGTTTTCTCACCACTTCACGTCCTCCCTTCATACGTCTTTGAAAATGCCGTCTGCCTTTGCCAACACCGCGATCGTCCTCATCGACCCCTACAATGACTTCCTTCACCCAGAGGGCAAGATGTTCTTTGCTACAAAGGAAGATCTCGCTCGGAAGGACACCATTGCCCATCTGAAGCAGCTTGTGGCGTTTTCGCGCTCAAAGGGGATACCAATATACTACGGCCTTCATCAACAGTACAAGGAAGGCTTCTTCGATGGCTGGAAGCATATGGCCCACATCCACGAAAACATCAAAAGGACGGCTACATTCGCGGAGGGCAGCTTCGGAGCCCAGATCTATGACGGGCTCGAACCAAGCCTAGAAAATGGGGATGTAGTCGTCAGCAAGCACTGGAACAGCAGGTAAGCCTGAGCATTTATTTCGAACGGTCCTCTCTATACTCGCCACTTACACACCCTAGTTCATTTCACCATACCGACCTCGACTTCCAGCTTCGTCAACGAGACATCACGCGGCTCGTGCTGGCTGGTATGACGGCCAACACTTGTCTCGAGGCAACGGCAAGATTCGCGTACGAGCTAGGCTACCACATCACGCTCCTGTGAGTGTTAGATTCTCTCCGATACAATGGTACTCTTGTCAGCTGACTCCAAGTCCTAGGACTGATGCCACGGCTGGCTTCGACCCCAAGGCCACAGATGCAGCTACGGACATTATTTGGCCGATCTTTGCGTCTCGTGTTACGACTGTGGGAGAGTTCATTGAGGGAACCGAGTGAAATAGATCTATTCGGCTGACTACAAGCTTTCAAGGGCCACCATGATGGATCACCGGCTACGAGTTTCCAGCGGGATCACGAGCCGCATAGAATAGTAACATCCAAGGCAAAACAGAAGTAGCACTCATGGTTAAGGCATTATAATCACAACAAGCTTGCTTCCTATGACCCTGATACGCTTAATGTCGGATCGCTGACAGTGATCGCGCTGCCTGTCCAAGTTTTGTCTTGCCATTATATTGGGACAACCCCGGAAAAAGTGCACCCGCTCGAGGGGGAGGCGGCGGCCTCGAAATCGAAGAGCACCTTCCTATCCAGCGATGATTACTTGGGCAGCTCCGACACGCTTCGAGCTCGGCTCGTAGTCACGGCCGTACTGAAGAGTTCTAGAGCTCGATGAAGGTTGCTTTGGTGAAGCCCAAATGTGGATGGGTGGTGGGGGGGGCATAGGGGTCGCAGCCTCGTAAGCCTGCATGCCGGGGTCCTTAGCCTCACTCGCCTCCCACCTACTGTACAGTGCCTGGTGCCTCCTCCTGTACTGACCGACTACTGTAGCCTACCTTTTGCTTACTAACTCCGCTAGGGGCGCCGCCTGCTTCTGACGTGTGGAGTCACCGTTATTTAATCCCAACAGAATATCGATGGACCTACTGCTCATTCGAGTCAAAGAACAGTGTACTATTGCCGTGCTATTACCTCTGCACATGTACTATGTACAGGCTACTGTGTATTTTCCCAGTGTATTGGCGCCTGGCACGGTATCGGCATCCAAGGGAGAACCCTGACCCGAGGTCCACACCCGACGATATTAATCCCCGAAGGTCTGCCGTCTCAAGGGAAGTCATCCACACTCTCCGTATTCCCGTGTACAGCGCCTGAACCTTTGTCGATGGGTATCCAGTTTTATCCTGACAGACTTCCTGTCGTATACTTACTCCACATGGAGGACCCAGGTGTGCACAAGCTTTAGCCAAGGCTGCCGATTGGCGTTCCCAGGGACAGGCGGACCGGGAGAGCGGAATCGTGCCAAGGAGTCGCCTTCCCAGTCGTCCTACTGTATATCAAAATCCCAGGACTGGCCTGACAGGTTAAACTGGCCCCCAAGCACCCGTTACGTACGTTGAAGAAACGAGCGTGCAAGCCGATGCGGCAATCCCTGCCACAAAAGACCCGCCAGGCTTCCAATGTTGCAACGTGCTCGAAACCCGAGCAAGGGTTTCTGGCGGCACTGCAAGGCCCCATGGATGACATTCATAGACGTCCAGCACATAGACGGAGCCACCTGCTGCCGAAGAAAGCTTGCAATGTTCAGCCGTTACGCCCGCGTTCCCTCCACACCTGCTTTTGATAATCTCTGGCGTCTCCCTGTGCGCACCCTGCATATTGCTTACTCGTCGTCCTTGGCCGAGGGAGGGAACTAGGAGTTGGGAAAGAGGAATGAACTCTGACCGATTGCCGGAATGCAGCAAAAGAGTATGAATATATCGCCGAGCATGGCGGCGGCAGGCATGGAAAACCTCAACACTGTGCTATACCAGCATGACTTGCCAATACCACTGCATGAGGTCCACGACGGCTCTCACCTCTTCTGTGCTTACGACCGCCAGCACGCGGTCCGAAGTCCAGAACCAACGTCTACGCTCAATGTCACCAGCGGCTGGCCAGAGCTGGAGCTGGAGCTGTATTGCCTCCAGAGCCCCATCACCAACGACTTTGAGCCGTGGCCTGATCTGCTGGACTATACCTGCGGGCATCGCACCGCTTCCGACCTGTCACCGGTGAAATCGAACTCATCGCAAGCTTCTTCGGCATTCGAAGGGGTGGGCACGCCCCGCACACAACCCAGTATTCCTGACACGAAGAAGGAACACAGGAAGGAACGGCGAAGAGCCCAGAATCGGGCAGCGTAAGTCAGACAATTCCAACCCCGACTCTGACCACTCCGAGCTAATCCACCTGGAATCTATCAGGCAACGCCGGCATCGAGAACGTAGACAGCTGACTCACGGTCTTACGAGGATGAAAGTCATCGAGCTGGAATGTGCTCTTGCGACCGCGCTCGAGCAGGAGAGAATCACCAAGGAGGAGAACGACAGTTTGCGGAGAAGGTTGTCGTTACTGGAAGGGCCTCAGGGGGGTGCTGGAGAGACGCGGGCAACAACGCCGTCGCAGGGCGAGGCTGCGGATATCTTCGACCCGGATGAGGGCGGCTCTAGAGTCTAGATCAGTTCAGTCGGAAAGAGCAGCACCCTCTTAGTGAGTCTCCAGCCCGCGAACAGGTGCTTAGCGTTCGAAGCTGGGTTGGAGGCCCTAATTCGCGTCTGTCTCGGCCACCTTATACACGGACGGCGCTGGGGGAGCATTCGACACGGGCATCATGATCTTTGAATCTTCGGAGGATGGGAAGCGAAGGATGCACACATCACCACGGGCATACATGTCGATGTGTCCACGGCCGACCTGTGTTGGTCCGGAGGGGGAAATCAGTCGAATAGAGATCAGCGACATGGACGCTAGAGCAGTAATTCATGGTATGTATGAGCTCCGCAATATGAGGGCTAGGGCAGTTCCCACCTATTTACCTACTGTGCTTGTTGATAGGGAGGTATGTCTTCATCCTTGGTCCACTTGAATTTACTTCCCGGATGATCACTCAACAGCGAGGGCGTGCCGAAGAACTGCTCCCGCGCCGTGAGACCCTCCTTCTCGACTCGCTCCCGGAAGATCCCCCTCCTGCGTAGCTCGGGAAGCAGGAATTCAATGATGTCTTCAAAGGATCCCGGGTTCACCACGTGAGACAGATTGAAGCCGTCCACATCGGCGACCTCCACCCACCGCTCGAGCTCGTCGGCAACCGTGGTCGGCGAGCCCACGATCTTAGCATTCATGCCCCCCAGGATCAGGTACTCGGCAATCCGATTCTTGTTCCACTTCAGGTTCTCGCTCCCGGGCACCGTGTCGGCCCAGCCGTTGACGATCGACTGGATCATCGGCACCTTGACGAACCGAAAGTCTTCCTCGTCCGAGTAGGTCGACAGATCGACGCCCGTCCAGCCTCCGAAGAGCGCGAGGGCCCCTTCCCGGTTCCCGTAGGATAGGAAATCCTCGTGTTTCTGCCGGGCAGCCTCGTCCGTCTCCGCGACGATGACGCACATGGACGCGATGACCTTGACGTGGTAGGGGTCTCGGCCGGCCTCGCGCGCGAGCTGCCGAATCGCCGCCACCGACGGTTTGAGCTTCTCTGGCAGCTGGGCACCCGCGAAGATCACCTCGGCGTGCTTGGCGCCGAATGCCCGTCCGCTTTTCGAAGTCCCCGCCTGGAAGAGGAAGGGCGTGCGTTGCGGCGACGGCTCGCAGATGTGAGGGCCCGGGACGCGAAAATGCGTGCCCTGGTGGTTGATGTCTCGAACGCGCTCGCCGACGGCGTACACGCCCGTGTCGAAGTCCGCGACCACGGCGTCTTCGCGCCAACTGCCTTCCCACAACTTGTACAGCACTTCCATGTACTCCTCTGCAATGGCGTAGCGGGTGTCGTGCTCGACTTGCTGGTTGAGACCGAAATTGCGGGCCGCGCTGTCGAGCTGTGAAGCACGTTAATAAGACTCTCCCTGTGGCTCAGAGCTGCGGGAGAAAGGCTGACGTCCGGCATCTGTGCTGGTCCTGCAGACATAAAAATCGCGGTGGATGGTAATCAACGCTCACGTACATAGGAAGTCACGATGTTCCAGGCCACGCGTCCGTCGCTCAAGTGATCAACCGTCGAGAATCGCCGTGCCAGAGAATACGGCGGCTCGTAGGTCGTGCTGGCAGTGATTCCGAACGCGAGATTCTTCGTCACCGCCGCCATGGCCGGGACCAAGTATAGCGGGTCGTTGACGGGGAACTGGGCACCCGATCCCAGCGCAGGGCCCGTGTTGCCGGGACCCTTGTAGACTGATGTCCTGTCAGAGAGTGTTCAATCCTCGAACCGACTAGGCCGAACTTGAAGCAGACAGGAAATGGGATTGGGATGGGCAGGACGTCGCGGTCCATGTCGAAAGCCACGGAGAAATCTTCAACAGAAGACGTTCACCTGGACTTGCAATCATCCCCTATTAAGGGTCACCTACCGTCGTACGCGCCGAGCACATCGGCCAGGAACAAGGCGTGGAATCCAGCATCGTCCAGGATGCGGGCGAGGTCCGTCCAAAAGGACAGCTTCTTGTAGTTGTATGTTTTGTTGCGTGGATGTCGCCAGAGTCCCGGCGAGAGATGGCCGGGCGTGTTCATGGCAAAGGCGTTGAGCACGAGCTTCTTCTTGCCCGGCACCCCCCCGTTCGGCGTCGCGCCGTTGCTCTTGGCATGTCCCGCGTCGGTCGTCGACATCTGAACCTTCGTCCTGTTGGTAACTCCTAACTGCTCTTCTCCATGGATTGCAGTGCACCGAACCTCAACATAAGGCTCGCGTCTTTGCCAAGTCAAGGGGTTCGCTCCGGCGTGCCCCCCCTGCCACGCTGACATGCCAACCGCAGCCGTACCAGAATCCTGGATCGCGTCATCGCGCTTAGGAGCACGCAATCGGATAAGATCTCACGCCTTTTCGAATCATGCTCACGGGCGACCATTTGTCTCGAACAATGGACACTGTACCTCGAGAGAGCCTACGGACTTGTCCGGGTACAGCGGCAAGTGTAGTCCGTGTGGTGACCACGGCGCGGGAGCACGGCATTCGTGGTGTTGGAAGAAAAAAAATTCGTGCCTCGACAACATGTGCAAGGCGATGAGGGGCCAGTGTCCACTTGTTGAGCTGATGTCTCTAGGTACAGATAGGTACCCGCTCGAGAGATACGCATCGAGACGGACCAAGTCTTTACAAGAGTCTTAATACCATTCCTGCTCGGCTCACATCGATCAATACAATACGCGCGCGGAATTACTGAGCCTAATGGCCGGTGGATTTTGGCGACCCGATTAGTTACTCTGATGTGCCTGTGCTGTGCCGTGTGTCTTCGGCTTAGAAATGCCCTCCTGAAGCCCTGTCTGCCGGTCGACACGCTTCTTGGGCCTGGTTGGCATCGAACCGAGCCATCATTCCAAGTCACACCCGCCAGCCATGGGCTTCACTCGATTCTTGCATGCCTTGAAGACCAGCGGTCCCGGTAAAGACGCTGCCTTCCAGGTGTCGATTCGAGAGATCGAAAAGCCGTCGTCAGCCTCGGCGTCCTCGTCTTCATCGTCGACCATCTCCACGCATCAGCGTGCACTGATCCTCTACGCGCCCAAACAGCCGTACGAAGAAATATCAGACCACCCTACGCCGTCGCTCTTGAATGACCGAGAACTGCTCGTCCGAAACAGGGTCATCGGGCTCAACCCGATCGACTGGAAGGCACCGTGAGGAATCCTGTTCCCTTCTTGGTGGTTCTTTCCTGTGTAGAATACTGACCCTGCCAGGGACTTCAACTTTGGCATCCCCGAGCTGCCGTATGTCTCTGGCCGCGAGCTCGTCGGCCAGGTGGCCATCAGTTCGAGACAGAAATCGCGCTTCCGGCCCGGCGACTGGGTCATCGTCATCTCCACCGACTACAGGGACCTGCGCAAGGCCGCGTACCAGCAGTGCGTTGTCGCCACCGACTTCAATGTCTGCCGCCTACCGCCCAACGTGTCCCCGGAAGCTGGCTCGGCACTAGGCGTGGCCTTTGTGGCGGCAGCCCTGTGTCTCGGGATCTGCGCAGGTCTCGATTTCTCCAAGCTGGCAAACGGCCCAGACCTGCTCTCGATCGTCAGGCGGCTGGATCCCCAGCGGTTACCACAGGACGTTCGGTCGGAATGCCTGGAGGGGGTCGACTTGCGTGAGCGGGCCAAGCAAGGCGACTGGGTGGCCATCTGGGGCGGTTCGTCGACCAGCGCGCTGATGCTGAACCAGATCGCCAGGCTGCTGGGGTTACGGACGATCAGCGTCCTCGACCACAGCAAGCACGCTTTGAATCTGACGTCGAATCCGAAGACCCGGCCTGATGTCATTGTCGATAATCACAACCCTGCGCGAGCCATCGAGATTGTCAGGTCGGTCACGAACAGCAACCTGAGATTCGCTATCGACACGGTGGGGAGGGAGACTGCCACGCACTTGATGCAATGCCTAAGGCAAGGCTCGTCGTCGTCGTCTTCGTCACCTCCAGACTCGATACCGAACACGGATGCAGCACTAAGTCCCAGCACAGAAGCCGCTCTTCCAGAATCAATACCAAGTACGGATAGCGCCCACCTCGTCGGTCTGACAGGGCTGCCGAAAACCAAATCCTCACCCAGTATCACTTTCCACACCATGCCGATCAAAGTGTTCCATGAGGTCCCGGAAGTGGGAGAGGCACTGATGCTGTGGCTGGAGAGACTCCTGAGCCAAGGACTCTTGGTGCCCCCCACGATCCTGGGCGTCAGAGAAGGCTTCGGAGCCATCAACGAGGCGTTGGATTCGATGAGAAGAGGCGAAGTCAGTGGCGGGAGAGTTGTGGTTAAAGTGGAGTGAGGCACGCAGACGTCGAGCGTAAAAGAAAGACATGGCACGGAGTTTGAACGCAGACATCGACGTAAAAGATACACACGACAGCATAGAAGAGTTTCATCACGGGTCTTCAGAACTAGATATCATAGACGGTGTACTATAATATCCTCTAGTGATGCTCGCGGCCTAGTTCTAGTTCTATCTCTAGCTGACCAGTTTCACTCCCACCACTGCTCATGCAGTTCCCGCAGGTCGACGGTGCCCTCCAGCTTCAAATAGGCCGTCATATCCTCGGTCTCGTCCTTTTCCTTGCGCGTCCAGCCGTTCCCAAACCAGCCGATGAGCCGGTTCCCGCTCTCGTGCAGGTACTCGTACTCCCAGTCCTCCCAGCGCGGGTCCTTGCGCACCAGGGTGACGTGGCCGGCGCTGCCGGGCCAGATGCCGTGGATGCGCCCGCCGGGCTTGCCGCCGTTGGCCCACGAGCTGCAGTTGTCCGTCAGCACGGTCGTCGGGAAGAAGGCGTCGGCGTAGGCCACGAAGTCGTCCGCCGCGCGCCGCGACGGCCACATGGCCTTGATGCCCTGCGCCGACACCTTGCGCAGGAGCTTGGCGTAGTACGTCAGCTGCACCTCGACGCTGTGGGGCACGGTGCCCGAGGGCCCGGCGCCGTGCGGGCCGTGGATGAAGAGGAAGTTGGGCACGTCCGGCACCGCCAGCCCGAGGTACGTGTACGGCCAGCCGTAGCGGGTTGTGTTGTCGTTGTCGGCGGTGGAGGCGTCGTCGCCGGGCGACAAGGGCGACAGGGGCCTCCACGCGTCCACGAGGTCCACGCCCCGCGCGCGCACGTGGAAGGGGAGGACGAAGTCGACGGCTCCCCCCGTGGCGCACAGGATGGCGTCCACGGGCCGGTGGTCGCCCGTGGTGGTCTCGATGCCCGTGGCGGTGAAGCGGCGGATCGGGTCCTGGATCAGCGTCACGTTGTCCTGCGCCAGGGCCTCGAGGTAGCCCGGCCCGGGCGTCAGGCGGCGGCAGTTGGGGTTGAAGTCGGGCACCAGCCGGGCCAGCAGCTCGGGCTTGTGCGCGCCGGCCAGCCGGTCGTGCATGATCTGGGTAAACCGCTCGCGCATGTCCTCGTTCTCCGCGGCCCCGCGGAACGTCGACCCAAACCGCCGCCAGTACTTGTCCTCCAGCGCCTTGCGGAAGCGGAGGTACTCGTCGGGGCTGTCGCGGAACAGGCGCTTCTGCTCCTCGGGGATCCATTGCGGGCCGAAGGTGCGTTCGTCGCCCGCCCACGACCCGGCGATCCACGTCCGGCTGCGCGCGTAGTGGTCGATGTGCTGCGCCAGGGGCTGCAGGTTGGGCAGCACCTGGATCCCGCTGGCCCCGTTGCCGATGATGGCGATGCGTTTCCCCCGCGCGTCGAACGACGGGTCCCAGTTCGACGTGTGCCGGAGGTGGCCCTGGTAGTCGGACAGGCCCGGGTACGAGGGCAGCCGCCAGTCGTTGAACCGCCCGATCGCCGAGAGCACGAAGTCGGCCTTCTCAGTAAACGGCGTGCCGCCGCCGCTCGTCGTGCGATCCACGCCCGTGATCGTCCACTGTCCGTCGGCGTCGGACCAGTGCGCGTCCTCGACCCGCCGCCCGAACTTGACGTACTTGTACACGTCGTATTTGCGGGCCTGGGCCTGCCAGTAGTCGCGGATCTCGTGCCCTTCGGCGAACTGCTGCGACCATTGCGTGTAGGGCGTGAAAGTCGACTGGTAGACGTGCGACGGGATGTCGCATCGGACTCCCGGGTAGATGTTTTCCAGCCATGTGCCGCCCTGTTAGTTCATGCTGGTGGTCAGCACGGGTTTTTTTCCCGACGCGCCTATCCCGCCTTACTTACCACGTCCTCGTTCTTCTCCAGAATCGTCAGCTGGATCTTCGGCACTTTGGCAGGCAGTAATATCCCAGCCAGGATTCCTGAGAGCCCGGCCCCAATGACCACGACTTTCAAACTTCGCACATCGTCGATATGGTGGTCCGGAAGCGTCAATTCCGAGACTGGGTATCGTTCATGGAGCACATTGGCAGGCCGCGCAGTTGTCGATGTTGTCGCTTGTGCTTGTGCCTCATCTGCTGCTGCTGAAGTCTGTGCCAAGGTGGATGCGACCTGCTTCAGTCTCTGTGCCGCCTGAGATGGTCCAGGCTCTCCGATGCGACCAACACCTGTGCTTGGCTGAGAAGGCCCCGGGCCATCAATTGATGCCGACGCCTTTGCCATGGCAAAAAGAGCTTTTCCCCTTGTTTCTCTTGATCTTAGTTATGTCCTGGGATCGTGAGACCGTAGACACCAGAACGGATAGATCTTAACTGCACTCGCGGTTGCTTGTGTTGTTGTCCACGGAATCTGACCTCCACTCACCCCTGGGGTGTCTGTGGCACATGCTTATGCATCTGGACTCCCAGAGTATACTTGTTGACCATTGACCCAGTACGCCCATCACGAATGGGACCCACAAATTGACACCATTGCTGGAGTCGGAGTTCGACGGCGGCTCCGGCCTTATCTGGCCAACCGCTTCTGCCAAGTCATGGCTGTACATACGTGACTTTACAGTACGGTATATGGGACCTGTCATCCGTGACAGTTGGGAGATGACACTGACTATGAGCACGCGGTGACTATGGCACCATCCCGTGCAATCCCCGTAATCTCTACCGAGGGAGCTTCTTGCGCTACTCGAGTTGGCAGCGGACCGAAGGTGGGTCTGGTCCATCTGTCTGGGAGCATTATCTGCGCGATCGCCACCACACGCCTCGTATTTTGGGACACGAGTATCAACCAGGCGTCGCTAGGCGGTTATTCGCTTTCACCAGCCTAGAGCGTCTTCTGCGTGCGAACTGCCTAGAGGTCTTCCTATGGACGCGGAGAAGTCTCCTCGGAGTGATCACTCCCTGGTGGCTGTGGAATTATTACCTGTCGGTGATGGTATGCGTGGCATTCAGAGACTGATACTGGACAAGACGATTGTGGTCAAAGTTTCCCCTGTTCTGTTCCTGCCCGGGGTGGAGCTTGAAGCACACGTGGACGCCACACTGGTGGAGGTATCTGACCAGATGGCACGGGTATCCGAGAGCGAACAAAACTTTTGCACTTGGCAAGACTGCTGCAGAATCAGAATGTACCACAAGTGAGATGGAGTCTTTTCCAGGCCCATGCGTGGCAGCGAGACAAGGGCGGACCGTTCGCTCGGGACAGTCATGTATCCAGGTGAAATTCACATTGTAAAGACATGGGATGCTGCACCTACTGCCAGAAATATACCCCTACCCGACCCTGACTGGTGAGAATGTCGTCGGATTCTGCAATCAAACTAAAAAAGATTCCACAATGCAGGATCTATGATATTCGGTTGCTTGATAGTGACCCCTGTTGGCATGTATTATGGCATCGGACCTAAAATCACGCCATACAGCATCCTCGGGGGTCGTTGCGGAGAAGATCGTCCGGTATCGAAACGAGGACCGTGGTCTTGTCAAGGGCGCTATCGGAGCCGTTTTGATGTACGATGCGAGGGGTCTTGAATGAAACCTGTACTGAATGTTTAGTCTTCGGACGTTGTTGAAAGCATCAGGTCGCTGCAGCATTTGCAAGACTTCAGACATTGCTCAGGACGTCAAATTCGTAAGTGTGTCGATATCGAAGCCATCTCCATCATGGGTTCCATCCAAGAAAGCAATGGCTCTCATGAGGGCGTCAAAAAGCAGATCCTGCTTAATGCGTTTGACATGTCGACGGTGGGACATCTTTCGCCAGGTCAATGGAAGGTAATTGTGTCCCCGCAACAAGCTCGCCAGGCAGGACAGGCTACTGGAGTCTGGGCGCTTTTGTCTTTGATGGAAGCTGAATGTATCCCAGAACCCGAAGGACAAATCTGCCACGAAGAGGAAACTCGAATACTGGATCGAATTGGCCAAGATTCTTGAACGTGGCGACATCAACGCCCTTTTTCTCGCCGACACTTACGGTGGGTACGACACTTATGAGGACAGTCTCGACAATTGCATCCGGCGTGCTGCACAATGGCCGATGACAGATCCGACCATCGTGAGTTGCTGCCCTTGAAATCATTCGAGGATAGTACTGATAATGGACCCCAAGCCCATCTCGGCCATGGCAGCGGTCACGAAGAATCTGGCTTTCGGTATCACTGCTTCGACTTCATTCGAGGCTCCGTTCCTGCTGGCCAAGCGGTTCTCGACTCTCGACCATCTGACCAACGGCCGCATCGGCTGGAACATCGTCACGTCGTGGAAGAAGGCTGCCTTCAAGGCCATCGGCCTCGACAACCCCATCGACCACGATGAACGGTACCTGCAAGCCGATGAGTACCTGAGAGTCCTGTACAAGTCAGTGCCAACGAAGACACGGGACGCAATGGATGCTAACCTGCCGTTGTGCTAGGCTATGGGAAGGCTCCTGGGCCGATGACGCGCTTGACCCCAACCCAGAGGCAGATTCATATGTCGACCCTGACAAGATCCGCACGATTCACCATCACGGCAAGTATTTCAACCTCGATTCTCGACATATCGTGGACCCTTCACCCCAGCGGACGCCGTTTCTGTTCCAAGCTGGCACCTCACCCGCAGGGTCTGCCTTTGCTGCCACGCATGCCGAGGCCATCTTTGTATCTTCCCACAGCCCCAAGGTGCTCTATCCCAAGATCGCCAAGATCCGTCAACTCGCCAAGGAGAAAGGCCGGGACCCTCAATCGATCAAGTTCTTCGGCACCTTCACGCCGATCATTGGACGAACAGATGAAGAGGCCCAGGAGAAGCTCGAAGAGGCGAAGAAGTACGCTTCCACCATTGGTGGACTGGTCCTCTTCTCTGGGTGGACCGGGATCGATATTTCCAAGATCCCACTAGACCAGGATATCACTGCTGCCGATTCAACAGAGGCCCACAAAGTGAGGAGCATGCTCGATGCTTTTACAACGACAAGCCCGGATGTTCCAAGATGGACACCGAGGGTAGTTGCTGAGAAGGCTGCCATTGGCGGGTTGGGGCCCGTTGGAGTAGGCACTCCTGAGAAAGTTGCCGATGAGATGGAAAGATGGATCCGGGAAGCAGATCTCGATGGATTCAACCTCGCCTACGTCACGACACCAGGAACGTTCGAGGACGTGGTTGACCTGTTGATTCCCGAGCTGAGGCGGCGTGGTTTGTACCCGCCACCCAAGTCGGAGGGCGAAGAACCAGTGACTGCCCGCGAAAAGGTTTATGGGAAAGGACAGAGAGGGCTAAGAGATGATCATGAAGGAGCCAAGTACCGGTACGACGTGTACAACGAGGATGAGTCGAGCGGTGAAGAGAAGAAGGAGGAAGAGAATGGCACATCAGCGCTGCCGCTGCGGACAGAGGGTGGAGCAGAGAAAGCCTGAACAAAGTACGCTGCTGCGTACCTCGATGAGACTGATACAGGGGCTCATGGAGACGACTATGGTTGAAGCAGGGTTGTACACCCCTTCGAGCTGGCACGATATTCAGTAGAGACAATTGCGATTGAAGAGCTCCAGCCGCAACGCCAACTGCAACGCCGACTACAATGAAGTTGCTCTTGGTGCACGCTACGTCACTGGGCTTGGCACTCCAATTCAGTCCTTCTCTTCGATAGTCAATAAAATTAGCAACGTCTGTACCGAGTACGTATAGGCAAGAATATCAGCCTTCACCACTCTTCGCGTCTTCTGTACGCGCACAAGATTGACCGACACGGGCAGTCGCTGGCGAATCCTCAAGCAGCTCTGCTACTAGGGTCTGTACGCCATCTGCCACGAGTTGTGCCCCCTCCCTGAGCTCGGTGTGCGGCACTAACAATCCCAACATCATGGTGAAGAGCGGCGTTAGTTTCAATTTTGCGGATACCAGGGATAATGTTTCCTTCCTTCTATGTCCCGATCACGCACCACGGTGAGCGAAAACAGAAGCCTTCATTCAATTGCGTGCTCGATGCCCAAGGCCAAACGACCAGCCGTTGCCTCGGCTTTCCTCCAATAGGACAAGGACAACGCGCCGTCTGCAGACCATTGCTACACATGATAGCAAGAGAATGAAAGACGGGCTTTTTTTCCGAAACCTCAAGCTCTGCCCATGGCGTGCTTGTCAAGCTTTTCCGCTCAGCAACCGGTCTGCATGCGGATCATTGATTGGGTGCGGTTCCGTTTTGCAATGTACTCCCCTTGCCAGGTAATTACAACATGTTTTGTCATTTCATCACGGTGTCCTCAGCTCCACTCATTGTTGTCTCTTCGTGCTAGCGAATGCATCAAGCACGAGATGGCCAGCATTGCGATGGGGCAGTTGGTCTAGGCAGGTCGGAGTTTGCCACCATGCTGTCCCTTTACGCGATGCACATACCGTCCACCCAGGGGAACCGCCGTTACATGCCGATCACGAAGATCACGGCGAGAACATATGGACCGGCCGATTGCTGCTCTGGTGGCTGAAGAAAGGTTTTGCGAGGGCTTGTTCTGTAGAAACTCCAGCGACCGGATTTCCTTCGGAGTCTCCTTGTCTTCTCAAAACCTTCTTCTCAAGAACTCCAAAGTCGCACCGGTATTGATCGCTGCTGCGTATCTTGTTTCAACGTTTTGCAAGCCATGGCAGCCACAACCTCATATCCAGAGTCCAAGGAGGCCGACTTCAGGGTCGAGCCTCACGCAATTGTCGGGGACTCTCCCCCGTTGTCGATTTCGGAGGATGACAGGGAGGCCTTCCTGAGCTCCTTCACTGCAGAGGAAGACCGCAAGATCATGCGGAAAGTGGACAAGCGGTTTCTCCTGCTCATTGGCCTCATGTATATGCTGAAGAATGTCGACTACACCAACGCCGCCACTGTCAAGGTCCTCCAAGTCGGTGAATCGCGCAATGTTCTCAAGGAGCTGAACATGACGCCGGACCAGTACAACTGGGTGCAGTCCATCTACTTTGTAAGTCAGGGAGGGACGTTGGAAATACTACCTCACGACTCTCTCCATAGTGCTCGTCAACTGACAGTCAGCAGATCTCTTACATCGTCTTCGAAGTTCCAAGCAATCTGCTGCTCAAGAAGATGACTCCCCGCAACTGGCAGTCTCGAATCATTGCGACTTGGGGCTTGGTTAGTCATTCCGCTGCTTCGCTGCCACATTCGCGCTGACCCAACCACGGTATAGGTTCTGGCATGCCATGCCGCGGTTCAAAACAGGCAAGGCCTCTACGCTGCGCGCTTCTTCCTAGGGATGATGGAAGCCGGAATGTTCCCTGGGGTAGCTGCGCAGCTCTGTAGTTGGTATCGTAGTGATGAGATGGGCAAGCCGATCATGTGGATGTTCGGCTTCCAGAACTGTGCAGGCATTGTAGGCTCGCTGGTCGCCTATGGGATTTCCTACATGAACGGCCTCGGTGGCCTGAGCGCCTGGCGATGGTAAGCCTCCCACGTGCAGATCTCGATGTCTCGTGTAGCTGTCTCTTGAAAGCACGAGCCCTGATGACGAGAACTAACCGTTCTTCAGGGTCTACCTCCTGGAAGGCCTTTTCACCGTCCTCTTCGCCGGCGTTGTCTTCCTCGTTCTTCCAGACTATCCCAAGTCGCCCCGCTCGGCCAAATGGCTCACGCCCCGAGAGCAAGAATACCTCGAACTCCGACTCACGGACAACGCCCCCCGCACGCACGACCCAGCTTTCGACAAGGCCGAAGTCCTGGCCTCGCTCAAGAACCCGCGCACCTACGCTTTCTGCCTATCCCAGATCCTGATGAATCTAGGCGGCTACGGCCTACAGTGGCAGCTCCCCACCGTGACGACAAGCCTGGGCTTCGCAGGCCTGCCGCGAAACCAGCTGCTCAACATCCCACCCGCGGCCGCGACCGTGTTGGCCATCATCTTCGCGGGATGGTTCCTCAGCAAAGCATATCTCACGCGGCCCAAGTTCATCATGATCATCTGTGCTGGCGCGCTGGCCTTCTTCCTCGTCCTTTGCTTCAACGTGGGCCGCCATGCCACGTACATTGCCGTGATCTTCGGCACGACCTTCTACTCCGTGTATTTCATTCCGTTCTGGGCGTGTAAGTGCTTCACTTGTCGGGGCTACGGGCATCATGACCATGAGCTGACTAACTCTTCTTTTCCCCGTAGGGCGGTCCGCAAGTCTGGTAGGCTCCACAGGCACGGCTTTCACACTGGCGTTCCAGTCTTGCATCGGCCAGGTCGGCGGTGTGATCGGCCCACAGCTATTCCAGGAACGATATGCGCACAACGGATATAAAGTATCGTTTGGCGTCTGCGCCGGCGCGATCGGCACGAGTTGGTTGGCCAATGTGTGGACGTGGTACCTGACGCACGACAACGAGGAGGACATCAAGCGGGTCAGGAGGTTGAGGATCAAGGCGAACAGAGACGGCAGGGTGTGGGCGGGCGAGGACGTCAAAATCCGATCCTGATCTGTGGATACTGTACGGAAGACCTGCCCGTACTTCCATTCGCGATACATGGGACTACGCGGAGGTGTGAGATACGCTTATCTCCTACGAGGACAACCTACCCGCTCTTTCCAGGACTTCGTCGAGTGTTGCTCGGCTGCTTAAGAGTGGACGTTTGCGTCTCCACGGCAAGGCAAAGACAGAGATAGAGATAGACACAACCCAGGAAGGAGATCGTGCGGTCCAATTCCAGCTCTATTCCGTCGAGGTATGAACCGAGCGGGTTGCTACGCTCTCAGCGACCGCCATGGCAATGATCTCGACCGAATTGGCTTGGCGCGTAGGTGTTTTTCCTTTACGGTGCTTCACCCATCCGTCATTCACCATTGTGCCGTGTGTATCTAGCGTGGTTTTTTTCCGTACCAAGTCCTCCCGGCCCCTACCTGGACGCTTTCACCAAGACAGGTTCAATATGGCCGCACTCGACCATGGCAGGGTAACGGAGACAGTCCCATCCTGAGCGGCCTGCAAGACCTCCCCCTTGGTGACGTTGTTCAACGTCACTGGTTTCCCCCCATCTAGCTCCAGGTTGTACGAGATTCCGTCAAAGGTAATGCCTGTGATGGCGTCGCTCCCGTTCGCGAGAAGGCGCTGCACATTCAAGCCCTTCAGCGCGGATGTCTGGCCGGCGGGCAATTGGAAGCTGAAGGTCTCGGTTGGACGGGGCTTGCTGTTGGTGGCAGTGCCGGTTCCACTACCGTTGAAAGTCGAATTGTAGGCATTTAGCTGGATGATTGCGATTCTCTGCAGCCGGCCGTCCACGTACGCGGCGTAGGCATTCTGATACGTGCTCCCGAGTTCGAGGTCTGCGATGCTGACATTGCCGGCCGTCAGGTTGCCCAGGAAAGCCGCGACCATGATGTTCCCGTAATAAGGAGCTTTGGTGCCCTTTGTTGCGTTGACCGTGTCGATTGGCTGCCACGACTGGTATCTGTAGTTCGTGCCCTGGTGCATGTGGACACGGGCAATCCCCGTGGCTGCGCAGTAGAGGTTGAAGTCGACACCCCATAGCGCAGCACCGAAGGAGTTTGACAGGCCGGGTGCTCCTTCGTTGTACAGACTGTTGGTCTCGCCCAGGATATAGGGGAGGCCAGTGTAGCCGAGGAGCCTCGATTCATTGAGGTGCTTGTTGATTGATAGCACAGTTGAGGTGTGGTTCATCAGGGTGCCTTGGAGTGTGACGCCGGGTTGGGTCGCTCCTCCGATGTAGCTGGCGGTTGTTAGCAAGAGATGATCAAACTCACAGCGACGAAGACGGAGAAGGAAGACGCACTTGTGGCTGTCGATGAACGCGATGTCGTTGTCCGCATTCAATCCGGCTTTCCAGGTCGTGATGAGATTCAAGCTGTTGCCCGTACCCGCAAAGTTGGGCGAGTAGAACTTGAACTTGCCCTCGGAAATGACATCTGGGCAGTTCTGCTGCACCAGTTGTCTAATGATGCGAGTCTTGTTGAGCCACTCTTCGACATAGTCGGTCTCGTTCCACCAGCTGGGCCGGACTGGACCCTGCGAACTGGTCTTGAAGAGATCGGGCTCGTTGCCCAATTCCCAATAGGCGACTTTGCTGGTGCCGAGAGCTTTGCATACCAAAGGCACGGTGCCGACTAACGTGTCGTAACCTGCTGTGCCATTCTTGCCCATGTTGAAGCCATGGATGTAAGTCACTCCAGGCCACGTGGAATAAGAGTCAAAATACTCGGGGCCGATAGAAATCGTGGTTGGGTAATCCCTCGATCGGCTAAAATTGTAACTGCCAACCAGGGCGTCGGCCTGAGATGCATTGAACGTTGCATAGTCTCTGTGTTCTCATTTAGAACGCCAGCCTCAAACTCCGCCGGCCAACGTACTCTGTGTTCCCCCCAACTCGGATGATAGGATATGACCCTTGGAGGTTACGAAGATTGTTCAGAAGATTATACGAGAAGGTGTTTGGCTGGCTGGAGTTTCCGGCAAAGTCTGGGAACGAAGAAAACTCGATCGAGTACGAAACGAAGGACTCGAGAAGCGGCTTGCTGGCGTTTTGGGCAGGTGAAACAGACAAGGGGATGGCGCACGAAGCTACCTGGAGAAGAAGAGCGCCAGCCGAAACTCGTGGCGCGAGCATTGTGGCATATGATGATTGAGAGATGGTTCACTCTGCACTTGACGTTGTCCTTGACCTTTTATGCTAAGTCATACTGGCTGCCGCATGTCATTCCAGCATTCCGCGGAGCTCGTTTATAGCCGGATTCCCTAGAGGAGCGAAACTTCCAATTGGCTGAGAAGCGTTGCATTTCAGGAAGGTGACAGAAGCTTTGCGGGGAAAGCTTCATGATCTTCAATCCGGTAGACGATGTTGGGCACGGAGGAGACGTGGACGACATCATTTGCCGGAAGAGGATGCTCCAGCAGCGGGGCATTCACAAAAGTGACATCTCACTCGCACTGGCGCTGATGCCTTTGGGAAGGATGGAGTTCCGAGATGAATTTAGATGCAGGCTGAAGTTGGGGTGTGGAGCCCCCCGCGCCAAGACGAGATGGTACAGTCGAGTATCAACGCATCTCGCGCAACTCCATTTTCATCAATTGGCGCGCAGGAACTGCCAAACATTAACCCTGCGATCCCCGCGACTCGCGCAGATAATCCTTCTGTCAACCATGTTCTAGAAGTCTCACAAATTACCGACTATCACAACTCTCAACATGCCTTCAAGGTCCCCTTCACGGGGTCGCTCGCCTGCGCGAACTCACACGCCCACTTCGGTACAGAGAGCACCTTCACCGTTCAATCCCTCGCGCTCACCGCGACGGTCACCTACACCGAGGTCCAGGTCCAGGTCGAGGACAACAACACGATCGCCAGCCCGTTCCCGTTCAAGGTCGCGTACTCGATCGCCTCACCGTGATGGACTCAACGGTCACGGCCGCGGCAGAAGCCACAGTCGCAGCATCTCGCGCAGCAGAAGTCCAAGTCGTGGCGACAGACGATCCTATCGGGAACGAAGCTACACTCGCAGTCCAAGCAGAGACGGGCGACGACTACAGAGTTCGAAGATTGTGGTGGAAAAGCTCACCAAGAATGTGACTGAAGCACATCTGCGTGAGATCTTCGGCTCTTATGGTCGTATTGAATCAGTTGACCTCCCGCTCAACAAACAATGTATGTTTTCGCTTGACAACTTTCTGGTGGCGGCTGCTAATGGCGAACAGTTATGACAAATCGGGGGACAGCCTACATTCTCTACGACCATCCTTCTGGCTCTGAATCAGCTATTGCGCACATGCATGAGGCTCAACTGGATGGTGTGCCCATTTCGGTCAGCATTGTGCTTCCACGAAGAGCATTCTCTAGGTCACCGCCACCGGCGAGGAATCCCAGATACGGTGGTCCGCCGCCGTCCCGCTATGCACCGCCGCCACCGAGAGGACCGCCTCCATCCAGGTACCGCAGCCCACCCCCACGGAGAGGAGGTTACGGTGGAGGCAGACGAGGGGTAGAAGATGATACGTACGTTCCACGCGACACACATTCACGATCGCCTTCCCCGCCGAGGCGGCGTAGGAGGTCCCCATCGTACTCCAGGTCGCCATCGAGAACTCCGCCCCGAAGACGAGGCCCGCCAGCTCGAAGCCCACCGCGACGGAGAAGACGAAGCCCCAGTTACAGTTCTCGCAGCAGCTACAGCCGAAGCAAGAGCAGGAGCAGAACAAGAAGCCGGTCGAGAAGCAGACCGAGGTATGGAGGCAGAAGGTAAATCACGGATGATACTGTTGGATTGGTTGGATCATGATACCCAAAAGCATTTTACGTCGTCTGCGCAGTGGTCGGAATTGCATCCTCTGAAGGGTCATGGTGGTTGCCTCTAGCAGGCAGAGCTGACGGAAAGCATCGTCATCTCCGCCACGACCTAAAGTCGCGCGGGGCGACGCTTGAGAAATCTTTTTGCGCTTGCCAGGCGGTTTTCAATAGAGTTCTTGCGCAAAATGCGAAGACAGACGCCTGTTAACGGCAATTTCAGCAAAGTTTCCACCTCATCTACTATGTCAAGTCTTGTGCCACGGGTCGCTTTGGACTAAAACCTCGTCTATGAGACCCATCACATTTCATTTTCGAGCTGATTTTAGTTGAGCCGGTCCCTTGCATAAGAAGCGCTTGGCGAGCCGAGTGGAGCTTGAGCCGCTGATCAGGACCTCAAATTGGCCAAACTCGACCCTCGAATCGCGCAACTTTCACTGTCGGCTCACCTTTTTATATGTGTGCGTCCACGGCTAAAGTGAGAGTTGTGTGAACGACAGCGCCCTTGTCGGACACGCAGATGACCTCCACTGCCTCTGCATCATCTTTTGCTCTACCTGTACTGTCATGTTGATACCTCCAGTCAGACTGCGCGGAGTCCATTTGCTTTACGAATGAGAACGCGTCTGTTCCCTTCAGTCCGCGTACCCACAGCCCTACCGCTGCCGATCATTTCGTTCATCACAATCTCTCCACGCGGATCATACAATGAGCACCGACCCTGAGACTCCTGATGGCGCCGACGAGCTCGACCATCAAGATGATGATCACCTCGAGAGCGATGGTGATGAAGAGGGTCTCAACGACACCAGCATGCACGATCAAGACGAGGATGAAGGTGGAGCCAATGGAGAAGCCGGAGCCGATGGGAAACGCACACACGGAAGACAGTACACTGTGGTTGAGGACGAACCTCCCGACTACAGCGTCTTTGACAATCCACCAAACCTTGCCGAGATACGCCAGCGACTCTTCAGCCTCGAAGACCCAGTCCAACTATCCGTAGCAGATTGGCATACATATTTCCCATTCGTGGACAATGTCTGGCGCAAGATGAGGACAACGGAATCCCAGCCAGAAGACCACGCCGTCACGGTCGAGTATTATGCCTGCAGACTGCGGCGCGCCAATCCAAAGTCATACACCCCTCGCCCAACACCGGAGGGCAAACAACAAAGGAAGAAACGAGCGCGCGAGGAGAAGACATGTGCCATGACGATGAAGGTGGTTTTTAATCCGAACAACACCTGTACCGTTGCTCGTGCTACGGACGGAATGGTCACACATTCCCATGACCTGGACTACATTGACGGGACGAAAAGAAACACTGGAATCATGGACACCGCTCGCCGTGAGGCGGCCAAAGCATATATGCCAGCTTCAATCTACTGGAAGATGTGGGAAGAACCGGAGAAGATGCACGCTGCAGGGGGCAAGTTCATGAAGATGTCCGACGTCCGGAACGTGCAATATGCCTGGCGACAAGGGCACAATCGGACAGGCCTCAAAGCACACAAGGGCTTCAGTTTGCAACGTGCGCGGCGAGAGCCGCCTGCACCACCGCCTCCACAACCCCCTCAATTTCAGCCTCCAGCGCAGCCTGGCGTTTTCGGTCGATTGGAACCAGTCAAGCCAGAAGCTCGGAGTGAACCGGCAATTCGTTGGGACACTTTACAGTATCCACATCATGCCAGGGGCTTTCTGGAATCCTACGTGCCTGACCCCAAGCTCGCAAATGTGCGGACGCGACCCCATGTCACCCTCACGTGGGCAAGCAGCTTGGATAGCCGGATCAGCCAAGTTCCCGGAATACCCACGGCCATCTCTGGTCCGGAGACGAAAGCTATGACACATTATCTACGAAGTCGACACGACGCAATCCTGATTGGCGTGGCCACAGCCATTGCAGATGATCCTGCACTGAATTGCCGACTTGCCAATTCTACCGGCTATGGTGGACTGGCTTGGGAATTCCAACCTCGCCCCATCATCATCGATCCTCACGCACGACTACGAATTCATCCAGAGATGAAGGTGCTCAAAACCGCATCTGAGGGTCGGGGCAAGGCGCCCTGGGTCGTCGTAGCGCCAGGGGCAATGCTGCACCCTATAGCTGTGAGCACACTGAAGGCCCATGGTGGAGAATACCTCATGATCAATGACTACATCCCCACACAAGGTGGCCTGAATTGGGAGGGCATTTTCAATGTGTTGTTCCGGGAAGGCATCAAGAGCATCATGGTCGAGGGAGGTGGGATTGTTCTTTCTGAGCTGCTGAGGATGCATCGGTCCCATCTGATCGATTCTGTCATTCTCACCATTGCACCGACCTTTTTCGGAAAGGCAGGTGTCATGGTATCCCCGGAGCCGGCCTTCGATCAGGGGGGCCGACCTATCGCGACCAGGCTCAGAAACGTGCGATGGCAGCCCATGGGAGAAGCCGATGTGGTGATGTGTGGTCATATGAGCATTGACTATCCGCGACATCCCAATGGTATACTGCAAGGGATTGAAGAGTACTCGCGGACAGCTCCCGCTCCCCCGAATGGTCCACAAGGTAGTCCTCCTTCAAACCCGCAATATCCTCCTCAACCTCCTCCACAGCAACCACTGCCGCCACCGCCGCCGCCGCCGCCGCCGCAGCACCGGCTCCCGCCGTCCCCGCAACCAGCGGCGGTACAACATAACTCTACGACCGCTCTGGCGCCACCCGGACCTCCCACGGCGCAACCTACCGCGCCACAACCTGCATCTGCATCTGCGCCTCCTCCAGCTACCGCCCCTGCTGCTTCGAGATCACCCCACTGATCGAGTAGCGGGAGAACCAGCATCCCTCTGTGGATGACGACATCGGAATTGGATTCCACAAATCAGACGTGGAGTCCACAAATTCTTTTCAGCAAGCTGATGCGAATGCGACGGCGAAGAGCGAAGTAAATGAGCGACACTGAATGATACATGACCAACCCCAGGGCGTAATGAAATCACGATTCCAAATCTATATGTAAGCCAAATTTGCCGCAAACCACAAAATACTGTCCACCTGCGATTCAACGCGAATTGCAGCTTCTGAAACGCGAATTTTGGTCTCGCATACCCCGTACGCTACGACCTTATGACTTACTTCTACGACTGAGGCACATGGAAAAGCAAGATTGAGCGGATTTAGGGCTTCCTAAGTGATAGACTTCTCACCATACTTTACTGGTATTATCGACCGTTAGGGATTTGAGGCAGGGACGGGAGACGGAACATTCTCTCTTTTCTTTGGCCGTAATAAAACTAACATAGTTTTCGGGATGAATCAGGAGCCGGGGGTTATAGTGCCGGCGGGCTTACCTTCTGTCGCCACAATAGCAACCTCCTTGGAAGCCCTGTGCGGGTGTGTATACATGCGTGTGTACGTGTTCACGAGCAGCCACTGCCCTAAACATCTTAGATCATCAATACCTCGTTAGACCGACGGCCGTGAGTACTGCCCAAAGCAGTTTAGGCACCAACCAGCAGCCGCTGTACGTGTGATTTTTTGGGGGTTCGCATCCGACAATCAGGCACATTGCGCTTCGTTTGGTCGAGTTTCCTCTTCCGGACTTGGACCCGGGACTACTATCTCTCCGGTCATCACGTCCATGCCGGAATCCGATCGATTACTGGTAAGTACACTTACGAGGTACTTGCCACCTGTCTGTGCGTGTACGTGTGTACTGCAGTGTCTAAAGGCTGAAAATGCTATCACCGGGACGGTACTAGACCATGTGAATGTACGTTCACGAGGGCCCTGGCTATAAGAGGGAGTTGAGTGTCATGGTTGAAGTCGAAGAGACATGCTCCCCAATACGGAGGGGTACTTCGCACTCATCATATATGTATTCAAGTTTGATTGATATCATATCAGGACTATGTCAATTCACTCAAAGGCTATCGCACTTGGGTCGCCAAGTGGTGGGCAATTAGCTATCCGATACTACGAACCATCAACACCCGATCGATCCGCACCGACCGTCATCTTCCTCCCGTTCTGGGGCGGTTCGGCGTCGACATTCGAGCCCGTGCAGCTGGCATTGAGCAAGACACATCCATCTTGCACCTCTGTTGCCGTCTCGTACCGTGGGACAGGATCACGGAGTGGCAGCGACGAGACTCTCGACCCCGAGCAGGATTCGGTGGAAGGGCACGACATACCAGCACTCGCCGCAGATGTGGTCGCGCTGGTGGAGAGCCTTGCGAATGATGACGGCGGCGGGCAGCACGACCTGATCCCTTCACGCAAGGTCGTGCTCTGCGCTCATAGCATGTCCGCGAAAGTTGCTTGGGAAGTCCTCCACGCGTTGACCCGGAGTGGGAAAAAAGAGAGCATCATCATCGTCAAAGGAGTACTCCTCCTCGCCCCCGCCCCGCCTGGACCGCTTGAACTTCCGGCAGAGATGAGGGAGCAGCAGCTGAAAGCATACGACTCGCTTGAAAGCGCGGTCTGGACGTTAAGGAACGTGCTCACACACAAGGACCTGGCTGATCAGGTCGTTGGAAGATTAGCCGCCGATTGCGTTGGCATGAGTCCCGGAGCGAAACGAGGCTGGATCGAGCTCGGCATGAGGAGAGATTGTCGCGGTGTCGTAGCAGATGTGGCGGCCAGGATTAAGGCGGAACTTGAAGAACAGCAGCAACAGGGGAGGAGCTTTCAGCTGAGAGTCCTCGTCGGCGAGAAGGATAAAGTGGAAACGGTCGACAAGGTGAAGAGGGAAACGGTGGATGTTTTGACCGACCTGGGCCTTGATGTGACGCTGAGTGTGGTCGCTGAAGTTGGGCATTTGCTTCCTGTCGAAGCACCGGAGGAAGTAGCGGTCGTGTTGGGGACGCTACTATATAATAAAATGTGAGCCTGAGGGAGGATCCACCACAATCGCGTCGCATGGAAGCCTGCTAGGACTCCTTCTCCTCTCGGCTGAAAGTAACGTCGTCTACAGTGGTTCGTTGATGTCCTTCATTGCTATCCCCCGGTTTGACTTATTCTTCTGGAAGCCCCGCTCGTGTGGCACTCACCCAGAAAGGCTTGCACTATATCCGGGTATTACTACTCAGGATGACTTACATTCCAGAGCTGAGCACCTCTGCGAGCCTTCTTCAGAGAGCGGGGATCGTTCCTGCACAGCAAGCATCCCAGCAAAAACAAAGAAACAGCACACAGTTTCTATCCCCTAGGTATAGCGGGCACCGTCCGTCAGGATCAGATCCTGGATGATCTAAGGCTGGACCTTGAATCAATCAAGGACCAGATCTACATACTGTAGTAGTACGTACAATAGTAGAATGTAGTAGCATCTTGATCCGTCGGTACTGGCATAGCAAGTACTTCAAAGTTAGATCTGAACCTTGATCGGATCTGGTAATGCTTGATACTAGTAAGAATACTGATAGTATTCATTAGATGGTGCATCAGGAGCAGTACAGCATCAGATACTGTTCTGATGCACAGTGTCAGAGATATTTTAGACACCATGAGATTCTTATAGATTTAGGGAGACTGCATTGGAACAGTATCAGCACAGCATTATCAGCACAACAGTATCAGCTTTGTGCTAGTTCGGTGTTGGTCCCAGGCTGGTCCTGGGATATGTATCGAGCTGCCCCCCCTAAAGAAAGGGTGGCATCATAGTAGACATTGAGTACATTATAGGATAACATACTAAGTACTATATAGTATACTATAGATTTAATACTAGATTACATACTTACACCCCCTCCTACAGGGCGGACCCGGTCCCAGCACAGTTCCAGCCCGCTACCAGCCTAGTCTGGTCCTCTCTAGACAGTAGCACTATAAGTTGATAGTTTATATGTACAAGCAATTTAAACCTGTATATTATATTATAAAGAATGTGAAACGAAGTATCTTCAGTTGACTAACATAAAGAGTTGTAAGTTACTTATAGCCTTAAGCGCTATACAAATTTCGCCTGATCTGGTTAGCGCCTCGAGAAAAGGCCTTTTGGTCTAAATTCGTACTACTACTGAGTACTGCAGTATTCGCACAGTGACCACCGTTAGGTGGGTAATCCCAGCCCAATATCAGTTCGGTACTGGCCCGAGCTGTTCTGTATTATTCTGGTACTGGCCCGAGCTGTTCTGTATTATTCTGGTGCTGGCCCAGTGCTGGCTTGATACCAGCCCGGGACCAGCCAGAGCTCTAGATGGTGGCATAGTAGGATGGTGCTGGAGCAAGTCCCGAGAGAAATTAAACATCGACAACTACATAGTAGGATTTCGGACCTAGGTTGTGCCTGCGAGATTTCTCCGCCGGTTTGTCTGACCCTGGCCCGAAACACCTCCCGGAGACTTTGACCTTCTCCTCCGCGCAAGGCCTGGTCCGGCTGGGGACGTCGCCAGCCCGTTCCACACTGGTCCCAACGACGAACTCCCGCAAAGTGTGGCAAGCATGTCTGCACCTCGCGGGGCTTTACCGCTCTTGTCGTCGACAAGACCCAGGTCTACGGAAGCGGCAAGAGTGAACAGCTAGCTCCTCGGCGACCTGATCGACCAGCACAGTGGGGGGTATTCTGCGCGCTGTCCAACCTCACCCTCTCGGACGGGGTCACCACATGCACCGTCCGCAACATGCTCGAGAGGGCGCGCCATGACTAGTACTAACTCTACTATATTTGCTTACCCAGTATAATGTATATATATCGACTGCTACTAGTACTATGTACCTATTACATGGGCATGTTCATCTCAGTTCAGTTACAAACTATCGGCGTGGTGAAATACGCCGTGCAGGACATGTGTACCTACATAGTAGTAAGTAATGGTAACATGTACGTACATGCATACAGTAGTGACTTCAAGTACCCGTACACGACGCCGCCGAAGGAGTATCGGTTCAGCCAGTACCAACCCAGTAAAGCACATGACATGGAGCCTGTGTTGCACTGAATTGGAATACTTTAAGTCCAGTATGTACTCTTGTCCTCAAGGGGTCTGTGCCGGTGGTGGCGGAAGAGTCAGGTCATGGATGAGTTACGAAGAGTGTCGAGCTAGATATATAAGTATCCGGTGGCAGCAGAGATGAAATATACAGAGTGCTACATACACAGAGTGCTACATACATACACAGAGTGCTACATACATACACAGAGTGCTACATACATACACAGAGTGCTACATACATACACAGAGTGCTA